>JARHVA010002106.1:542500-830000 GCA_037957365.1 Torreya grandis | reverse complement strand
AAAATTTTATTTTTACAAGTCATGTAAATGCAAATCATGCTTCCCCAAATCACGTAAATGAAAATTGCATTTCCAAGATCCATTTAAATGCAAACTTCCATTTTATAATTAAATTTTTAAATGGTAAAAATTTTCCTTGCAAATTAATCTCTATTTTACTAACTTGCATGCAATCTTATTTAATTTTTCTACTAATCATGCAAATACAGTTATTTTCTCGAGTCATGTTCAATGAAGTTTGTATTCCCTTATAAAACATATTTTTAACTTTCATGCTCAACTCTGGTGGTTTTAGAAAATTAAAAATTGAATTTCTATTTATTTTTTAGCCATCATCCATGAGAATAAATATACTAAAGATCACAGACAGAAAGCAAGTGGATACAAAAGAATGGAAAAGAAGTTATTTTGATTTAAATTTTTAACTAGAAAAGATATAGCAAGAACATCCAAAAGAAATAAATTTTTGAATAAGAACTTTCATTCAAATAACATGCCATACAACATCAAATTATAAATATTGATTTTTTTAAAAATTAAGTTTTTCACATCAGCCAAACACCTAAAAGTGAAGTGATGTCAAAGGACTAATCATACACCCTACTAGAAGGAGGTAAAAAAATGCAGTTTTATAACTTTTAATTTTATTTTTCCATTTTACCTTCAAGAACAACTATAAGACCTATAAAAGCCAAAAAATTATCAGCTTCAAATTTTATTTTGATCTTTTTAAAAAATATTTAAGATGTATAGTCATCGTATGCCCAAGGAGGAGAATATAAAAAAGGGGAAGTAGATTTTTATTGATCTTTAATCCAAAATTTTATCTGATCATGCCCAAGCTATAGGCTAGTGATTAGATAGGAAAAATAGAAAATTTTATTTTAAAATTTTGAATTGGTCATGCCCATCCATATGACATTGGTGGGTTTAAGGAAAATAATAAAAAGTGATGAATTTATTTTTGAACAAAATTGAATAATATGATCAAGGCAAATTGGTGGAGGAAGAAATTAAAAAAGTGGTAGAGGTTTTTATTTCATTTTTTGAATTGTATGAATTTGGAAAAAAAAAAGAATATAAAATTGATAAGGGAATATTTGGATTATTTTTTATCATGACCCTGGCCTTGTGTACTTTGACATGACTACTTAAATGATTGATTTAGCATGTGTATAGCTAATTGTTACACTCATTTACTTAGCTAGACTACATTATTGTTCTAATGCTATGATATTAGGCTTCATGTTGATATAAATCATGTTTATAGTTATTGTTACACCCCCTTAGTTGGATCATATTGTTAGATTCTGATGCTATGGTAGTTGACTGCAGTGATGTGGTTATCATGTTTTTATTATGTATTGGTGATATATAGATTACTTAATGTAATTGATATTAGATTATAGTTCATAATTGCTTTATAATTTTATTGATTTTTAGATTAGATTCTCCTAATGGATCTACTCAATGGTTGTAGGTACTGATCATGAGCTAGTATGGATGTTGGTGTCTAATTTTGGGGTAGTGGAGTGGTTTTAATCAGTCAAATAAGTTTTGATAGGTAACTTGGTACTCTTGTTTAGTATTGTGCCTTTGGATATTTGTGTTTTTCATTATGCAATATTATGTTACTTTTTGCCTTATCACCTTTCAATTTTTGTATCCTATCATACTTTATCTTCCCATGCATATTTGTATGGTGTTGAATTGTCTTCCCAGTTTTCCTATTTTATTTCTCCTCTAATCATAACTCATCACCCCGTCTTCACTGGACTCACCCTCACCTATCTCAAACTCCTTATGAGACTTACCTAAGCCTATTCCTCCATGACACCTCATCCTCAGGATTTATTTCATAGGAATTCATGTGGTTATTAATAGCACAACTATCATTCATTGTGACTTTAAAAACTTAATAGTAATTACTATAATATATACATACATACATACATATATATATATATATTTATATATATACATATATATATATATATATTATATATATGTATATATATGTATGTATATATATATATATATATATATATATATGTATGTATATATTATAGTAATTATATATATATATATATATATAATTTAAATTACTAATTATCCACATTTATTAATTTCCATTTTATTTTATGGCTTTAGAAATTTAAGTGGAATTTTAAATAATATATATATTTTACTATTTAAAAAACTAACTAAAAGTGTTTAATATTTTATTAAACCTCATTTTTGAATAAGCCATTTATGACCTAGTGGTTGGTATGGAGGTCAATTAGAAAAGTGGGTCGATGGATTTTGTGGAAGAGGATATGTTCTTTTTCTATTCATTAAATGAAAAATTTAATAGAGGATAGTGTGAAGGGAATGGAAAGTCATGCGTGGTTGAGTAAAGGAATGGCAAGAGGATATGAAGTATGATGAAGGGCAGAGAGTAGTAGGGGTACATAGAAAAGAAAAGATATGGAGTGGAAGGAGGAAAAAAACAATAAAGTTGTAAGGAAAATTCATTTGGGAGAGAGGAGTGGGGGTGTGGAAAGAGAAGTTAGGAATAGTGAATGAAAAGTATGGAAAATGGGATGAAACATAGGGGAAAATAAATGACATAGGCAAAAAAGGAACAAAATATGCAAGAAATATGAATGGGGGATGCAGATGGCAAGAAAGGAAAATGTGTAAGAGAGAGAGAGAGAGAGTTAAACATGAATGGAAAATTCAAGATTGAGAAGATTCATAGGAGGGAAGAACTTTGAGTTTTGGCTAGGTGGCATTGAAAAACTTGAGTGTTAATGATGGCATATAGATTGAATCATGATATTGGAAACTAAGATTCACAAATCTGGTAATCTCTCCCTTCCTTTGGCATTGAGAAAGTAATTCCTCTGGAAGAAAATAGGCTATTTCTCCTAAAACATATAATGACAATCAATTTGGGTCCATATATTTTCAATATCTCTCTTTTGCATATAAATTAGAAAAAGGGCATATCGATGTTAGTATTGGATTTTTGAGATTAATATAAACCCGATGACACTCTATTACTCATTAACTTGAAAAATGGAGAATCAATTTAACTACTGGTGTTCTCACATACCAATTTTATTATACATTAACTTGATAAATCATTATTAATAGATGTCAACGCATTTCAATTTTATTATATATATCACAGCTTGAAAATATCCAACCTACAACAATGTTTAGTTCAGATGAGTACTTTGTGTTGTTTGAAACCCCTATTTTGGAATGGCTTTGTATTGATGGGATGTTTTACATACCCCTATGACTTCAAATGAATAAACTATTTGTTAATCACACCTATATTTTGACCAATGATCTCAAGTGGTTGCATTATTTTTAATTATAAAATATTCCACCCATATATTAAAGATAGATGCCATACCTTGTTTCACTAGCCATATAGTTGAGTATTCAAATTTTGGATATGAAGGGGAAGCTACTAGTGCTTATATTAAAACCCTATACTAGATTGAACATTGACATGGTAGTTTTTGGGTAAAACTAAATCAACATGTGGGAATAATTATTAGCAAGGCAAATTTAATTAATGCTCTTATATACTCTTCAGGTCTAAATAATTTGATTTAGGTTTTTATCCAAGCTTATGGGTAGAGTACTCTTTTGACATATTTATTTAACTTCCCATGAGGAAGTTTGATAAGCCTTAAATTGATAAGGAACTAAGTTGTGGTGAGATTTATGATTTTTTGGGTTTGTCATTGAAATCTTTAGAATCTAACTAAGAACCAATTAAGGTTTTAAAGGTTGATTTTATCCTTATCAACATATTTACTTGAATTTTATTTCATTGGAGTTTTCTTTGAATTGACTATGTGTGTACTTTTAATGACATGTTATGGCTATTTTCTATGTTCTAATTTTGGAATAAAATCCCATATATATATATATATATATTACTAGTTTCATCTTGATTGAAATATATGGGATTTTATTCCAAAATTAGAACATAAAAAATAGCCATAACATCATTTGGTTCTTTCCTTATCAAAAAATTTATAATCATGTTTCCCTTATATGAGTTCAATCTGATCTTAAAATATGTATGTGGTTTGGAGTGGAGTCTCCTTTGTTTTTTTTTTTTTTTTCATTTTTACATTACTATTTTAGATTTATATAGGAAATTCTATATATAGGCATGTTTTGGATTTGGTGGAAAGAGGACAAAACCATATTAACATCATTACACTATAACAAGGGTCTTGGATTCTTAATTAAACCTTTTACATAATTTGTTATTTTTATGACCCGTGTGAGCTAAGATTAATATTCAGGTATTGTATGAGGTTTTGAAACCTCACAATGATCCCTAGAGTCCCCTATGTTGATTATTTCTTAAAATCAATCTTTTATTTGAATGCTTGTGTTAACCTGTTGTCATGTGAAACCTATTGGCATTATTAGAAGTCAAAATAAGTGCATGATCCAAGTGTTTTATGTTGATTGGTTCTAATTTTAGATTGATTATGTTTTATAATTGATTATGGGTTGGATTGATTACTTGATCTTGTAATTATTTCCTTTGGATGGTGGTATGGCCGAGTTGCCTGATTATCCTGCTTAGATGTTTATAATTATTGATCCTTTGACCTAACTAAGTATAACTATTAAGTTATACATGATGTTTTATATTATGCCTTATGATTATGGGGAGTGTACCATTATCAATTATCATACCCTTTTGTTGGTGTACGTATTTTTTTTATGTCCCTCAGTTTAGAATCCAACTTGATCAAAATTTCTTCCTTGACCTTGTTTGTTGATATCACCATCTAGCCGATGGTTGGGGTGGTTAGGGACATCATTGGTTGGGCTCATAGAGATGGTTGGGAGGGTTTATCCATTTTTTTTATATTGTTCCATTTCTAAATGACTTCATGGATAGGTATGATGTAATTTACAATGTTATTTACATTTTTTTATCTCTTTACTGTCTTAGATTTTTATTGCATTCATCTATCAAGACTAGTGGTTGTAGTTATAATTTATTTCATTGGAATTCAGATTAATTTCATTTGGATCTTGGCATGATAACCTTGTGTATGGTTAGAGACCATTAAAAATTAAGATGTTTCAGCTCATGTTACTGATTATGATGGGCTCCCATATAGTTCTGAGTTCAATCATGGATTGCAGATTAGATATTCCTTACTAATGTTATAATGTTACACCATACTATTTGTATTGTTGACTCTTTATTATGTTATTTCATAGCTAATCATTCTTATAGTTATGAATTTTAATTGGTTTGACACCTAAGTAGAGTAGTATTTCATTGTACCATCTTATAAAAATTCATTATGTTTGCTTGATATAAACTATCATGATAAATTTCATGCAATTTGCATAGGCAAAGAGCTACCTATTTGGTGTTTAGGAATACTTGAGTTTTATAGTTTATTAATGGTTGTTTATCCATTTTTAATGCCATGATAGTATATTTCCTTGCATTTTCATCATGGATCATATGGTATTAATGTTGTGCCATTTTGAGGTGGTATTTATTCCTTATACAACCTTATGGAATCTTCATATGTATTCTCTTAAATGTATAATCATGGTTCATGGAATTGAGAATTATTTAGGCAAATGGATTTTTTTTAATTTGGTAATTGGGCATGCTTCATTGTGTTGGCTAGAATAAAAAGTAGATTAGAACCTTTAATTGGGTGATAACTAATGAGATCTATTTACTTACTGATTATGTATACATATACATATGTTCATTTATTTTTTATACTCATTGGAATTACTCTTGATCAAACCTACGAATATATAACTACTTGTATTTGGTTTCCAATTTGTGTGTGGAGTATAAAGACTTGTCAGGTATTCCAACTTGTATATGGTATTAAGAGAGAATGTGCACTATAATATGGGAACAAATTTTTAGTTTATGAATGGTGAAGATAATTCTAAATATCTTGTTATATAAAATAATCAAAATGTTATTTGATGCTTCCCCTTGATTATATGTTTATATAAATGAAGTGACTAAGAAAGTATATGTGGATATCATTATCGTATGTTGGATATGAATATTAACTTTTCCTCATGATGCCTAGATTTCCTCACTGAGTAAACATAGTTATTAATATGAATATGTGTGTATTAATCTTTGGTAAACCTTGATACTTGGATGCTTCGGCAAACCGGTTCATTTGGAACTATTGCATGTTTGAACAAGATATATTGGGCATAGGTGAAGTGTGTTACTCCTTCATATTGACATAACTTAGTAAGATATTATATGAAGTGAGTTGATTAATTAAATAATTCCTTAAGGAAAATAAGAGGTTAATGTTGTAAAATTTAATCATGTACACTAAATCCCTAATTATAGGATTGGCTAAAATCCTAATGTGAGTGTGTAAATTCATAGGACTAATATTCCTTCCCTACCTTAAACATTAGTTGATAAGATAATCCAATGTTAGGGATTATATACATATATGAATGGGTTTACATGTAATTTAAGGAATAATAATTCTTCTTCCAATCATTGTTAGTTTATCTTATTGGCTATTTACCAATATGGAATCATTTATATTGATTTCATGAATGTATGCCACCATAACATTATCATCTAGATGATGAGTTAACTCCATTTGTACATTTGACCATTATCTTAGGTCATGGAAAGCATGTTGTTAAATTAATCAGAACATATTCATGCTATTGAATTTTGTTGTGAGCTTAATATTTTTAGTGTAATCCATATGTACCCATATAGATAGCTAGTTTCTCTAAGGATTTAACAGGCTAGGTATTATGTCCCATTGTCAATTAGGAAAATGGTTTATTTTGGTCTCCATATATTTGGACTTATTATGATCCATTAATGTCATATAAGGTTAATGTTAACCTTTTTGGATGAGTGTACATGAGTACACTACGTTGGTACTACTTACTTTAACAAGTGAAGTTTAGGTCCATTATTCATCTAATGTGTATTTTGATATGAAACTTTAAAAAAAAATTGGGGTTGTTTCATTTGGTATTAGAGTAGTATTTCTACTCTATGGAACTCTAGGGTTTGTAGTGTTACTACACGGTGACCAATGAGTTGTCTCAATCAGGCATAATTGAGAAGCAATTCCCAAGGCACCTAGATTTTTAGGTCAAAGGTTAAGTTGTGTTGTTTTGATTTCTCATTGCTATAAATTTACATACATCACTTGGAAGAAATGATTTTTAAGAATATTTATTTTCTCATATATCAGTGGTTATCATCCCCTAGCCTTGGGTTGGGTTAACCCTTCCTAAACTTAGCAAGTCTCACCTATCAACCATTGATTTATATGGGTAGTTCAATAAGAGATAGGTGATACATGATTTTATCTTAGAATTAGGTAATAATGTCTAGGTATCTATGGTTGGCTTGTATGGGTGAGCCTTCTTTAGATACTTGGAATATTATAACCTAGGGAAGACTAAGGGTTCAACTTAAACCTAGAAGGCATGACAACGTGCAAAAAAGCACTGAAGTTCTTGTGTAAGTTAGCAAAGTTGAGCTCTCTACTCATGGAAATAATTTCCTTGAACTGTTGGTAACTATAAACTTGCATGGGTGTGTTATTTAGTGTTCATATTTGGATAAAAGTTGTAAATTCTTGTGTAAGGAGTTGTTTTTCTTGTGTTATTTGGGTTAAAAGGACTCAATTTCCATATTTTTTAGATTAGTATGTCATTGCAAGTGGATGGTTTTAGTGGAGTAGACACATCTTCATGAGGTGAGTTGCTTATAGATAGGAAGGCTGCCCCACCTCTTTTTTTGATTATAATAAATTGTAATGCAAAATGTTTCATGCAATGACATTGTAGTAATGGGTGTGGTAAATAGCCATAGATATAATGTTGGCCTGGGTGTCACTATAAGTGACTAGGGGAAATAATATCATAATTTTATTATGGTAACAATCCCTAAGAGGCATTGGCTTGTCCAAAGTTATGAACTTTTAATCAAACCTGAAAGGTTTTATTGTCTAATTTATTTCTTGGTTGGTTGATTGTAGTCATTATACATCTTGTTTATGTGTAAGCTTATGTGATGCTAAAAAATTCATGCATTTCAACTAAGTTGGGCTTGATCTTGTTGGCCTATTTTGAGTTAATTTGGTTAATCAAGTGGTTTCATGACTCTAAAATGGCTAAAGTTAGCTAGTTTTAACATTTTTACTATGATCATAGATCATTTTTACATCTATGACATATGTTTTATTCATGAATATGGTTTATTCCATGTGTTTATTAAGTGATCCTAGTTGGGTTTTACACTCATGGGGATGTCTATTTAGGCTTGACTTCATCTTGACACCTATGAAGATGTCTATTGAGACATTGGATATGTCCTACAACCATGAAGATGTTTATTAAAAGTTCTAATTGAAGTTGTTGATTGCGAGGAATCATGATTCCCATAGTGGTGATATGGTACCCTCCTTGAGCCTTATCTAAGCTCACCATTTCCACAAATCAATATTGTGTTAAAATAAGCTTCTCTATTTAACTTTTAGCATGCTATATTTAGTCAATTAGTCAAGTTGGGATATAAGCTTTTTGTTGGAATTTTATGATAAATGCTTGAATGTCACCTGAGAGCTTGCATAAGAAATCCATCTAATGTGGCTAAGGTATAATATCTTAGGAGGACCAAGGGTGTTTCACAAGACTAGAGGGCCTGATGGGGTAAGTGTAATTGACTCACATGATCAAATTGATAGTTTTAGGATTGATTATGTGATACCATTGATAGGTATCTATGTCTTTTGCATGGCATCTACACATTGGATGGACCGATGTAGATTCATGGACCCTTATGCTTCACACACCTATGTGTTTGACCATTATAATGTGGAAAAATAACTTACCATAGTTACCTATACCTGATTATGCATTTATCTTACATTTCTCCTTTATTCATGTACATTGTTATGCTTATATATTGTATAAGCTTTATGAGATGTGGAAGTGCTTAACCATGTAAATTATGTGGAATTTTCTACTATCAAATTATATATCTTGGTGTTATAGTTATTCTATATATAGGATACCTTGCATTGTCAAACTATAATTATGAATTCAAGCACTTGTGTATTATAATTTTATTTTGGAATCCAAATCTCTTGTTAATTTTCCAAGGTATAGTGTCATGATGTGTTGTAACCCTACATTATTGTTCTAGTTTTGAACATCGATGCAAGTATGATGTTGAGGATAAAGAGAAATTATTTCCATGATGGATAGACTAGTTACAAGCTAGGGAGTGGAGTCTCTCATAGGCTGAAAATCTACTCCACCCCTTTGCACAAGGCAACCACCTGATTCATTCAGAGTGTGTACCCTGAGAGCCACATATTGGTCATGGGACCCTCCTACATAATGGTCACCTTATGGTTTATTTTTTTTAACCATATTTATGAGGTTATTTTAAAATAGCCTATGTGGAATCTCTTTGTGTAAGCCTTGTGATGTACCAATTGGTCCTACATTATGAATGTGTATGCAAAATAGCAAGGAAGTACTTACTGAAATGCATGCATATGTTGGCATGTGCATGTAGACATGTTATGATTTTGGTATTTCCCTATAATAACACACAAACACACACACACACACACACACACACACACACACACACACACACACACACACACACACACACACACACACACACACACACACACACACACACACACACATTGTAGTATGAATATATTTTTATATTATTTTATGCATGACTGGATGGTATTTTAGTTTTGTATTAAGAATGAACATTCTAAGTCTTGATCAAGTATATTTTGTATGCTTGGGTATTGATGACTTTTTATTTATTATATTTTGATGTCATGAGGTAAGTGCAATATGATTGTGAAACTATGATTCTTATAACCATTGTGTGAGATCAAAAGGTGTTTAGAGAGAATGAAATAAACCTTTGGGGTAGCATGTTAGGCCTAGGTTGGATTCTCTTATTCATTTAGTGTGGATAGTGTGGACATTGCACTATCCCCTAAATGGTAATTGTTTGATTTGGAAGTAACCATTCAAACAAGTTACTATCCTATGATAGCATTCTAGGATGAACAATGATTAAATTATGTATAAGGCATAATGTGTGTTGGTACAGACACTATTTTAGGCTTAGATTTATGTTTAAAATTATGATGATATTATATAATTACATCTAATATCATAAAAGTTACAAATGTTTTGTGGTATGTTCTCCTCTTGATAAGAGGGATGTCTACCTGATGTGTGGTTCTCTAGAATTTTTTTGATCTAATTAGTCAAAATTTGTTGAACTTGCTTTTAGCTAAAAGAGGTGTGCTTAGAAGGAAATAAAAGCTTTTGGTTGGCCTTTATTGAGATATTAATATTCATTCCCATGGTTTGTAATGTTATTTTGCTTAGGAGTCATGCATATATGGGTGGCTGAATTTTTATAGTTTTCTTAAAACTATGCTTAAAATGGTGGTATATCATTGGTATTTGTGCTAAATAAGAACATAATTAAAACTTTTAGACCTTCTTTCAAGGTTATGATTATTTATTTTGTTAGTTAGCTAATGACTTGTGCATCATAAACATGGAATTTTACCCTGCATTCAAGTTGTGTTTGGACATTATTAACATATGACTTTTGATAGCTCCCCATTATTATTTTAGTGTCATAAAATGATATGTGAGGTGATAACACATTACTCTTATGGCTTGGATAAAAGTAGGCATGATTGTAATTATGATTTATGATGTGAGAATTAATGTAATTTTTACCTGGATGGTGTATTATGTCCTCTTTCTTTAATGTTATGTAAGCTGGTGGTTTTTCTAATTATATTATGACCGAGTAGATGGAATCTTTATTTAGATAATGATTAAGTCCTTAGGGACATCTGGGTCTTCAATTAGTGATATGGTCACTAGGATGGCTCCTCTTTAAGAGGGGGAGGATGACATGACCTTGACCTTGTGCACCTTGACATGATAGTTAGTAATTTTACATGTCAAGGCCAAATTACTACCCTTACAACATGAAACTTTCCAAAATTTGGTCAATAACCCTCTGCAACTAGTCAAACTATGTATTTTAAGCCTAAAAGGACATTTCCTTGTATTAAAATGTCAAAATTAAAGTAAAAAGGTAATTAATTATCCTAAAAAATCCTTTTAATATGTTTAAAAACATAAACTTCATCTTATTCCAAAGTTTCAAAAATCAAAAGTATGTTTTGACATGTTTTCAAGTGTGAAAAAGGCTTATGTTAGCCCACACATGCTAATTTGGGATAAGTAAAGCATGTAAAAGTATATTTTTGATGTCTAAACATGTAAATATCATGTGGAAATCCTTTTCATGAATTTACATTTGTAGTGGAAGCTTAACTTGGATTTAAAAGATCAAAAAGAGGCCATTTCCTTCACTTTTCAAGAGCATAGTATGGATCTGTATGGATTCTATACACCTACAAGTAGGGAATTTGATGAACCGGTCATGGAATATATCCATAATAAGTTTCATGGTGTTTATATACATCAAAATCCCTAAGTAGATCATATATAGGCACTTTCCTTATTTGTACAAAGTAACCTACTTGTAGGTTTTTTGATGGTATGATCTATAGGAGGAAGACGAAGGTCTAAAATTTGGGGTGAAAAAACTAGAATCAGAGGGATTATTTATGAATTAGGTGGTTTTATAATTGGATGTTACATGCTCATAAACCATCAAGTTGAAGACAAGACAATTTTTTTAACCTTGCAACTAGAAATGCAACCAATTTTCTTCAATTTTTCCTCATCTAGGCAGAGTTTTAATAAAATGCAAGCTGTTCCATAATCTTGCAGACTTAATATACCTATCCATGTAATATTTAAGATATTATTCATTAATTTAAAGGTTCAATAGATAAAGCAAAGATAACTAGTCAAATCTGTAATCTGGCATGCTTTCAAGAGTTGTATGGTTGAAGAGAGAGTGAATTTTCAAGGTTCCATATTTTGATCCTTGGCATGATTTTATTTCAAGTTTTAATGTTTTTAAAAAGTTTTTCCAAAGAATTTATCCAAGGTTTCATGTCTCATACCTTCTCTATGCTCTCAAGGTGTCTCTCAAGGGCCTAGTTTAGCATAAAATAAGGAAATTTGCATATTTTAAGGTTTTTTATAAAAAACCAAGTTTCAAATTCACCTCTTTGTACTCCTTAAATGGATTTCAAAGTTATATGGTGTGATGATTATTGGTTAATTTTTGCATATTAATCCTCAAGTTTTTTTTGAAATCCTCCCCCACTCTCCTTTCCACCTCCATGTTGATCATTCCCATCTCATTGTCTTCAAGCCTTTTGTTTACCCTCCATCATGTTTCCATTCTCCATTCATGTCAACCACCATTTCACCCATTTCCATCTCCTAGTTCCATCATCAAGAATCAAGGATACATAGCATCAAAATCAAACATCATTTTTAGTCAAAAAGGAGGACCTACAACAAATCTAACACACCAAGGAATCTAATAAAATCATCTCATCAAGGACAAGGGTCTCTCTATAAATAATTCAAGTGAAATTATAAATAAATCAATTGATACTCCAAAAATAATAAGGATCAAATATATTTTTTGGGCCTTTTTTAAGGTCACACACAATCATTGCCCTTACATATGTAGTTAAAAATGATAATACAGTCACATTCAAGGTTGTTAATTCATCATAACAAATGCATGGTTTGGTTTTTAATGGAAATTATTAAGGTTAAAATTTAATAGTTCATGTTTAGGTCTAATCATAATGGAGGTAGAGGAGAATACAGACCTACAGTTCTTGAAAAGACCCTATAGGTCCATATTGAGGGATATAGTAACTAGACATTTCCTATGTACTTTCAAGACTTGCAAGGTTTTGATACCTATATGCATGAATGGATAGTGTGATGTGTGGTCTCAATAAAAATCAAAAATGGAGACTTCTTGATGCATGAAAGAAGGGCTAAATGACACTATATACCCCTATAGGTAGTAAAAGGTGACCTACAGGCCTATATAATCATCTACAATAGATAGGGACTTTTGAAAAGTCTTAAGACCCTTTGGAACTAGAGAAAGACCCAATGCATTCATGGTGACATGAGGATTATTATGCCACTAGTCTAGCATTTATTCAGAGCTTTTGATAGGGTTTAAGAAACTAGATGATAACCTATAGCCAACTAAATGTCACTTACAATTCATAAAGAGGTACCTACAATCAAGATAGAAGACTAATTCTTATGAAGACATAAGGGGTTTGGAACATTCCATGAAGAGATATTTTGAAGATGTTTTGAAATATTTGGACATGGAAAGAGGGTTTATACCTCTTTTCTACCCGTATTCAAATCTCCCATCACTCTCAGTCTGTACATGCCTCAATCGAAGGTCATATGATAGTCAAAGTTAGAGAAAGGAGGAGACTATTTTTATAAGTTTTATATCATGTTGAAGGTCTCAATAAATCTTGTAAGAATATTGGTAGGATTTAATATTTTAATTGATAAGGACTTAGGTTTCTCCCTTAGAATTCATACCTACAACCATGCCTTTTTAAAGCAAAGGTTTTCAAATAGGGTTTTTAAAGTGGTTTCTCATGAAGAAATAAGGGTTTCAATTAAGTGAAGGTGGTACTATTCTTATTCATAAAGATTTAAAAAGTAGAAAGGAATGATGAATAGGTTGGTTGATAGGATGATGAACCTCAAAACACTTAGTAGCTCAACCAAGACTTTCTAAGAACATGCTATAGCTACACATATACAATTAAAGTATAATCAATCTAAGAGTTTTCAATCATAAGGGCTTAGAATTAGGTTTAAATTCAAAAATTATTATATAATGACATTGATCATTTATACTCATAAAATTTCATGATATCAAATCATAAATAAACTATACAATTAGGTTTACCCCAAATACAATTAGCCACAAGCCTATGTTATGACTGTGTGAAGGCCTATTTGGTAGTAAGAAGGACTTTTCCATGGAAAGAGGCTATATCAAAAATCAAAACACAAATGAGCATTGAGGTTAGAATTATCATGAAAGTTTAAATGTAAAAGAGCTTAAAGTTGAATAATGGCTAAGTAGGAGTCCTAAAGTAGTCTATAACTCTAGCAACCTATAGTCTTCCTTAAGCACAGTTCATCCATAATAAAATTGAATGAAAGAATCATCAGGAGAGAGGGTTTTAGGCTTCAAGACATCTATGAGACCTATTGATACTTTTTGAGTCATCATAATATCCTAGACTCCACCTTTGACCTTATTAAGGTCTAAGTCTTGTACTTGGTCCATATAAATGTGGCAATGCAAACACAGTCATTTGAAGCAAGACTAAATCAAGGGGTTCCTAATGAGATGTCCTATGTAATTAAATGAAAATTCACAATCAATATTTTCATCAAAGTTGATAAGACAATTCCAACTCAAGATTGAAGGTACATAGTACAAGTACATTGTACAGAGGATTGATAGTATATGGGCCTAAAACCTTGCTAAAAGGGTCAAAACATGATAGAATTAGGAGTGAATGGTGATTTAAAACATTCTTGGAGGATTATTGAGAAAAATTTAATATGAAATTTAGCTTTATAAATATCCAAACACCATGATCAAAACCCTAAAACTCAATCAAATATGCACATAGTCCATGCAAAAGTGACATTGTTTAAGGAAATTTGAGGTTTCTATCATTTACAAGTGGTATTTTGATTTGAAATTTGTTAAATAAGGTCATAATGAGTTGAGGAATATTCCATAAAATTTTAAAGTCTATTATACAAGTGAAAGTGCTCACTATTTTATCACAGTCATCAGCATGTCTATTTGAGGTCACCATTAGAGCAGGTAGTATTTTGAGGTGACACAGAGGTTGCTAGGTCTATGTGAAAGTTTGAAAAGCATGGGGTGATTTTTTTACATCATAATAATACTTTCAAATAGTTTTATATCCCAAAAATATGTGCAAACCATGCTCATTTATATTTTTACAAGCATATAGGCATATAGGCTAAAAAGGCATTTTTGAATTTCTAGGCAAAAGGATGCTTTTAGAGTGTTTTGATAGTATGACATAGACAAAATAATGATTTTTTAAGGAATTTTTAATTATGGGAAGATTAATTTTCATCTAGGTGAGTATTTTCATTTCTACAGTTCCAAACATCCTTCTAAGCCGCTTGTTTAGGTGCTCGTATCTTTCACCACGTAAGGAGTTTGGCTAAACACTCTTAGTATATTTTGGGAACCCCTATAAAATTAGAATAAATAAAAAATTAGTTCATGTAAGGGGCTATTATTTATGAACAATATCTAAGAGCATAGGTATCCTAGACTGTAATCAAAACCCTA
Source organism: Torreya grandis (assembly GCA_037957365.1). Classification (NCBI taxonomy): domain Eukaryota; kingdom Viridiplantae; phylum Streptophyta; class Pinopsida; order Cupressales; family Taxaceae; genus Torreya; species Torreya grandis. Next base: position 814,573 of record JARHVA010002106.1, on the reverse strand, counting down.
CAGACAATTTTTCTCTATGTGATAACTTTGCATTTTTTTTACATGAGAGCCTAATGTTTGGTGGTCTCTACTTGATGAATCATCATTTTAAGGTTTTAGATTTGAAACCATCCCAAACCCTCAAAACAAAATTTTTAAAAAAGTTGATTTTATTTCCATCAAATCAGCATGGATCAATTTAGAATCTCTTCAAACATCAAGTACACTCTGATAAGATTCCATAAATGCCAATTTGACATATGGAGCTATATGGATCAGGGCTGAGATCATGTTTTTATGGGAAAATTCATGGAAAATGAGGTACAAGGTAGTTTACAAGAAAAAAAATCCATGGAAATTAAAGCTTGAGACTTTATATTTGTCCTCAAATCTTCAATTGGTCATAAATATTCCTATAAGTACCCCTAATAACTCAATTAGAATGGCTAGTTTGCAGAAAAATGGGGCAAAATGGGCCTAGTCAACCCTATTGACTGAATGGTGAGAGTTTTCTCATCAAAATCACCTATCAGATGATGGGAGAACTTGATTTATGTCGAATATCATTATTTTTTTCATGTTTCATGGTTTTTTTTAGGCTCCATAGAGTTTAAGTGAATGGATAGTCTATTAGGCCTAATTAGCCTAATTGGTCAAATAGTCAAGTTTGAATTTGGCATTGGATGGATATCAAAGGAGATTACATGGAGTTTACATGATGCCTATCTTCTATTCCCATAGATATTCATGCACATTTTCAATAATTCAAGTGCCACTTCAAGAATGTTCAATTCAAAAGGAGTTGACTAGTCCTTACTAGTTAGTTAATTCCATGCCATCTCATGCAAGAAAGTTTCCTTCATGTTACACTTCAGCTCCAACTCACTTAAAATTAAATGAAGATAAATATTGGCATAGATTTCCATGCAAGAGGTTCTGACAACTCATCAAGGGCCCACCACCTTTTCTATGCCAGGATTGAGGATTATGCATTTTTTGAAGACTTTGAAGATATTTATGGATTTGATTTAATATTGTAAATGGATTTTGTCTTGAGTTAACTAAATCAAGACTAATCCTTTGTCTCCATTATACACTAAATTATCTAGAGGCTTTCATTTTGGATATATATTATTGGATTTTAAGCCATTTAGGGGATCCAACCCTCTCTTGGCATGACCAGACTCTGACAAAGATTGAGTTTTGTAACCTTTTCAGATAATTAAAATGACTATTTCATATTTCATTATATTGATATAGTGTGTAATATCAATTTAATTTGCATATGTGGTAGAAATTTCTCCCTTTTCAAGTCCTAATTCTTACCTAGCTACTAGTTTGTCAGATTCTGGAGGTCATGTTTAGTGTTTAATGTCATTTGGCTAAGCTAATAGTGCATATAAGTGATTGGTTAACACCTTGAATTAGGCCTATTCCATCATTTCCCTCAAGATTTGATCACCAAATAGAACCTCTACATGAAATACTGATGCATAGCAGATATTTGGGGTTATAGATTCAGTCTTTACTTATCTAATCATTATTTTAGGAGCTCAAATAGAGCGGATGAACCAGCTATATAGGTGTATCACCAATAATAGAGTAGGATTTCCATTTTAGTTTCCTTTTCTCCCTTTACATCCCAACAATTAGTAGTTTAGTAAGTATTTCTTAGTGATACATCAAAGGAGATAGCCTCACCAAAATCTAGATGTTTGGTCTAAGTTCTAAGCATCCCAAACCTCAAATCATTCCAATGTTAGTCCCAGTGTGAAGGTTTCAGAGCCAAAATATATCAAGCCTTAAAGTAGGGTGTTATCTATATTGTTAATAGTTCTGGCACACTCAATGGGACATAAATTTAGCCATTAGAGTATATAGTTTACAATAATATCATCTTTAGAACTAGTTTATAGTACTCTTATGGTCTTTATATCAAGGCAAAAGGTACGTTATTGTTCATAATTTGAGTTATCTTCATGATATTATAGGATATGGTAGCCTACAAAGAAGACTTTCATCATTCTTCTCCCTTTCAACTTTTTTAGTATGATCCTCATGACCCATATCAACCCTCTCATGACCCATATTAGACCTCTCCTGAGCCATATGAGTCATATGATGAATATACAAAGCTTTATAAATAGTTACAAAGCTCATACCAGTCCTATAACATCCCTTATGAATCTTTTTATCCTTGTGATCATCCCAGTCAAGTCCCAAATCAATCCATCTCAAGATTCAAGAAAACTTTGTTTGGCTATGAAAAATAGATGATAATCATAGATACTAAGAAGAGATATGGACAAGAGGTTTCTAGGCATGACAATTTAGAACATGAGAGCTAATTTTTAGCAGGCTAAATAGGTATGTTCAAATTTCATAAGGCAAGGTTAGTCAAAATTTAGTTATGATATTCTAGACATAAGAGGTCTAATAGTAATCATTAAAGAGGGGCTAGTGGTTTATGAAAAACCCTAGGGTCATCATAGTCAATAGTATGTTCCCATATAACTACCCTTTTCCCTTTATGATTAGAAAACTAATGTTTATCTCAACCCTCAAGAGTGAATCCAAACCTTACCTAGCTTTCCTACCAGGAAGTCTATCCTAGAGAAGTCTCAAAAAGTTGAAGAAGTTTGTTATGAGAAGTTTAATTTTTAGACTATAGAGATCATACATGAGTCTACATATTCAAGTTTATAAGAATAAATACCTGGTGATCTAATCAATGATTTTGAGGCTAATTTATCCAAGTAAATTAAACTTGCAAATCAATATCTTCAATATTTAATGTTAGATGTAGAGACAACATAATAACAAATTCCTTATTTCACATCCATGGCTGTAAAAAGTATAGAAGTAGAGGTTAATAAACCCAAGTTCATAACTTGGAATCAGATACATTAGTCTAGAGAGAAAGAATAACATTCATGCATGCTTCAAGATGCTAATTTCAAGATCAAACCAAAGATCATTCATCTTCCACTCATATCTCCTCAGAAGCCAAAGTCCTTTCCTTCATGGAAAGCCATTCAAGAAAAAGTGCAGTAGAGAGACGAGGTGAAAGTGATCCAAAGTGAGAAGCCTTATGATAAAAATTAGGTATATATGGTTACTATTGTGGACCTTTCTCATCTTATTGAATACTTTCAAGGATCTACCATGTCACTTTTGGAGCAAGAACCTCTTCTTTGTAAGGCAAATAAAGAAGATGAAACCAAATAGATATAAAATGAAGGTGACTTGAGTGATCAAGAGGAAGAAATAATTATTAGGATTCCACTTGGAAATGACAAGCATGATTCCATATTTTATGATGTCAAATAAAATAAGATACAGATTGAGATACAAGTACCAGAAGAGAAAATTCATGAAGATAATAAGAATGAACAAATGTTAGGTGATCTATTACCTCAAGCCATTGCTCTTGATCAAAAATCAAATGAGGAAATTATGCCCTTTAGCATGCCTAAAGAGGTACATAATATCACTCATGAAGATCTAGGCAAGTCAAATGTCCATGAGCAGTAGAATCAAGGTATAATGGAAGAGATATCAAATCATTGGCAAGCAATAAATGAAGAAGAATTGAAGATGTTATTTCCAAGTACATGGATCTGGGAGCAGTATGATTGGGTCTTTGATCCATACCTTTAATCTATATACCTAAGAATAGAGGAAGGAATCCCAAATTACATCATTAAGAAGACATGAACATATAAGTGATCCCATCTACAAGCAGATGCCATTAAGAGATAACAAACATGTTTCAAAATTCCATGGTGCATCAAATAATTTTCCATTTGATCTTGGAATAAAACTTCTCATTTCATGTTAGTAGGTTTGTTTTGTTCCAATAAGTGAATATCATAAGTAGAAATCTACTTCCTTTTCATTGTTTTCCTATTTTCTATAGGTTAGTTGTCTCTACTTTATAGTTTATTTATGTTTCCCTTCAGTATTGTTATGTCACAGTTAGAAAAGGTGTTTCAAAACCCCAAAAGAGTCAATTTGGTAATAAAGAGAGCCATTAAGTCAAATTTGTTATGCTTTAGTTTAAATTATCACATGAAACCTGATGAGTTATTTTGACTAGCAAGTTGGTCAACCCTTGAGAGTTACCAAAATTGTTAGTAATTTGACCTATCAAGGCCAAATTACTACCCCTATAACGTAAAACTTTCTAAAATCTGATCAATAACCCTTTTTAGTTGGTCAAACTATGAATTGTAAGCCTAAAAGGATATTTAATTGTCTTAAAATGTCAAAATTAGAGTAAAATAGTCATTAATTATCCTAAAAAGCCTTTTAAATATGTTCAAAAACATAAACTTTATCTTAGTACAAAGTTTCAAAAATTAAAAGTATGTTTTGACATGTTTTCAAGTGTGAAAAAGGCTTATGTTAGCCCACACATGCCAATTTGGGATAAGTAAAGCATGAAAAAGTCTTTTTTGATGTCTAAACATGTAAATATCATGTGGATATCCTTTCCATGCATTTACATTGGTGGTTGAAGCTTAAATTGGATTTAAAAGATCAAAAAGAGGCTATTTCCTTCATTTTTCAAGAGCATAGTATGGATCCATAGGGATTCTATACACCTACAATAGTGAATTTGAAGAAAAAATCATGGTAGATATCCATCACAAGTTTCATGGTGTTTGTATGCATCACAGGCCCTAAGCTGGTCCGCTATAGGCACTTTTTTAGTTTGCATAAAGTGACCTACTTGCAAGTTTTTTGATGGTACAATCTGTTAGAGGAAGATGAAGGTATAAAAATTAGGGTGAAATAATTAGACTCAGATGATTTATTGATGTATTAGGTGGTTTTTAAATTGGATTATCCATGATCATGAACCATCAAGTTGAATATAGGCTAAGTTTTGTAGCCTTACAACCAAAAAGGCAACTAGTTTTCTTTAGTTTCTCCTCACCTAGGCAAAGTTTCAAGAAAATTTAAGTTATTCCAAAATATTAGGGACTTGAGATACCTCTCCATGGCCTCCTTTAGTTTTTATTCATGAATTTAAAGGTCTAACAAATCAAACAAAGATAGTCGGTCAAATTTGCAATATGACATGTCTTTCAAGAGAAGTTGTATGATTAAGGAGATAGTGAATTTTCAAGGTTCCATATTGTGTTCCTTGGCATGATTTTTTTTGTTTTTCATGATTTCAAGTAGGTTTTCCTAAGAAATTCTGTAAAGTTTCATGTCTCAAACCTTCTCTATGTTCTCAAGGTGTTTTTCGCAAGGGCCTAGTTTAGCATAGATTAAGGAAATTTGCATATTTTAAGGTTTTTTTTGTCAAAAACCATATTTCAAATTCACCTCCTTGCAATTCTCCAATGGATTTAAAATTTACATGGTGTGATCATGATTGGTTCATGTTTTCATATGAATCCTCAAGTTTGTCTTGACATCCTCCCTCACACTCCTTTCCACCTCCATGTTGTTCACTCCCATCTCACTACCATACACAGTGATTTCCCATTATCTTCAAGCCTTTTGTTTACCCTCCATGTTTAAATTCTAAATCATGTCAACCACCCTTCCACCCATCTCCATCACCTATTTACATCATCAAGAAGACAATGGTTGATCAAGGATCATGATGAGCATGAGAAAAGGATTCATGCATCAAGCAAACATCATTTTCAGTAAAAAAGGAGGACCTCCAACAAGTCCAACACACAAAAGAATCTAATAAAATCATCTCATCAAGGACAAGGGTCTATCTATAATGAATAAAACTAACCTTATTAAAAAATAAATGGATACTCCAAAAATAATAAGGATCAAATCTATTTTTTTGGGATTTTCTTGAGGTCACACATAGTCATTGTCAATACATATGTAGTTAGAAATGATAATATAGTCACCTTCAAGGTTGTGATTTCATCATAACAAATGCATGGTTTGGTTTTTAGTGGAAATTATTAAGGTTAAAAGGTCTTACTTCATGTTTAGGTGTAATAATAATGGAGGAATATGAGAATATATAACTAAAGTGCTTGAAAAGACCTTACAGGTCCATATTAAGGGTTATAACAGTTAGACATTTCCTATGTACTTTCAAGACTTGAAAGGTTTGGATACCTATATGCATGAATGGATAGTGTGATGTTTGGAACTAATATAAATCAAAAAGGAATACTTATTGATGAATTAAATAAGTGATAAAGGAAACTATATACACCTATAGGTAGTAAAAAATGACCTACAGGCCTATATAATCATCTATAGTAGATAAATACTTTTGAAAAGTTTTGAGACCCTTTGAAACTAGAGGAAAACCCAATGAATTCATAGTGACATGAGGATTATTATGACACTATTCTATCATTCATTAAGATATTTTTATAGGGTTTAAGAAACTATATGATACCATACAACCACATAAATATCACATAAAACTTACAAAGAAGTACCTATAGACAAGATAGAAGACTAATTCTTGTGAATGCATAAGGGGTTTGGAACAATGAATGAAGATATATTTTGAATTTGTTTTGAAATTTTGGACATGGAAAGAGGGTTCATACCTCTTGTTACCCATATTCAAATCTCAAAGCACTCTTAGTCTATACATGCCTCAGTCAAAGGTCATATGACAGTCAAAGTGAGAGAAAGGAGGAGACTATTTTTATAGGTTTTATAGCATGTTGAAGGTTTGAATAAATCTTATAAGAATATTGGTAGGATTTAAGATTTTAATTAAAAAATGCCTAGGTTTTTCCCTTAGAATTCATACTTAAAACCATGCCTTTTTAAAATTAAGGGTTTTCAAATAAGTTTTTAAAGTGGTTTCTCGTGAAAAAATAAGGGTTCCAAGTAAGTGAAGGTGGTGTTATTGTTAGTAATGAAGATTTAAAAGGAGAAATTAATGATTAATAGGTTTTTTTGATAGGATGATGAACCTAAAAACACTTAGTATCTCAATCAAGACTTCATAAGAACATGCTACAGTCGCACATATATAGTTAAGGCACTGTCAATCCTAGAGTTTTCAATCACAAGGGCCTAGAATGAGGTTTCAATTCAAAAAGTATTATATAATGATATTGATCATTTATACTCATCAAAGTTCATGATCTGCAATCATAAATTAAATATACAGTCAGGTTTACCCTAAATACAAGTACCCTATAGGCCTATGTTATGACTATGTGAAGGCATATTTGGTAGTCAGAAGAATTTTTCCATGAGAAGAGGCTATATCAAGAATAAAATCACAAATTAGAATTGAGGCTAGAATTATCATGAAACTTGCAATGGAAAATATCTTAAAGTTGAATAAAGGCTAAATAAGAGTCTTAAAGTAGCCTAAAACTCCAACAACCTATAGTCCTCTTTAAGAATAGTTCATCCATAATAATATTGAATGAAAGAATCATAAAGAGAGAGGGTTTTTGGTTTCAAAACATATATGAAACCTATTGAGACTTTTTTAATCATCATAAGATCTTAGACTCCACCTTTGACCTTCTTAAGGTCTAAGTCTTATATTTGGTCCATACAAATGTGGCAATGCAAACACAGTCATTTGAAGCAAGCCTAATTCAACGGGTTACTAATGAGATTTCCTATGAAATTAAATGAAAATATAAAATCAAGACCTTCATAAAAGTTGATAACACAATTCCAACTCAAGAGTGAAGGTACACAGTACAACTACATTGTATAAAGGATTAACAATATGGGGGCCTAAAACCTTACTAAAAGGGTCAAAACATGCTATAAAAAGGAGTGAGGAGTGATTTAAAAAATTCTTGGAAGATTATTGAACAAATTTAATATGAAATTGATATTTGTAAATATCCAAACACAATGATCAAAAACCTAAAACTCAATCAAATATGCACACAGTCCATGCAAAAGGGACATTTTTTAGGAAATTTGAGTTTTCTATCATCTACAAGTGGATTTTTAACTTGAAATTTGGTAAATAAGGTAATGATGAGTTGATTAATCATAAATAAAATTTTTAATTCCATTGGACAAGTGGAATTTCTCATTATGTTTTCACACTCATTAGCATGTTTATTTGAGGTCACCATTAGAGTAGGCATTATTTGGAGGTACCACAAGGTTTATAGGTCTAGGTGATAGTTATAAAATAGTGGGGTGATGTTTTTAAATCATCATAGTACATTTGAATAGTTTTATAACCCAAAAATATGTGAAAACCATGCTCATGTATGCTTTTGCAAGCATACATGCATATAGGCCAAAAAGGCATTTTTTATTTTCTAAGAGAAAACATGATTTTAGAGTGTTTTGATAGTATATTACAGACCAAATTTGATTTTTTTAAGAATTTTTAATTAGGGAAAGAGTCAATTTCATCTAGGTGAATATTTTCCTTTTTGTAGTTCCAGACATCCTTCCAAGCCACTTGTTTAGGTGCTCATATCTTTTACAACATAAGGATTTTAGCCAAACACTCGTAGTATGTTTTGGTAACCCCTATGAATTTATAATACATAAAAAAAATTAGGTAATTTGAATGTATTTGATTTATGAACAATTGATAAAAGCATAGGCAGCCTAAAATGCAAGAAAAACCCTACATGTAGTTTTCCTCTATGTGATATCTTAGTACATCTTTTACATGGGAGCCAAATATTTTCAAGGGATTTAGGGGGGTCAATTTAATACACATAAATTATAATATTTTTGGATTTGGATGTCTCTAATTCATGAATAATCATTTTGAAGTTTTAGATTAAAAACCCTCCCAAATCCTCAAAAAACTAATTTTGGAAAAAGTTAATTTTCTTGCCATTAAATCACCATATATCAACCTATAATATATTAAAACATCAATTAAAATATTATAGGATTCCATAAATGCCAATTTGACATATGGATTTGTACAGATCAAGGCATATATCATGTTTTTTATGGAAAAATACATGGAAAATAAGTTACAATGTAGTTTACATGAAAAAAATCCATGGACATGAAAGATTGAGACATTATATTTGTCCTCAAATATTAAATTGGTCATAAATATTCCTAGAAGTGTACCTACAAACTCAATCAAAATGGCCAATGTGTAGGAAAATGGGGTAAAATGGGCCTAGGCAACCTTGTTGACTGAATGGTGAGAGTTTTCTCATCAAAATCACCTATCACATGATGAGAGAACTTGATTCAGGTCTAGATATCATTGTTTTTTAGGTTTCATGGTTTTTTGTCAATTCCATGGATTCCAAGTGCATGGATAGGCTATTAGGCCTAATTGGCCTAATAGGCCTAATTGGTCAAATAGTCAAGTTTGAATTTGGCATTGGATGGCTCTCAAAGGAGCTTACATGGAGTTTCCATGCTACCTATATTCTATTCCCATAGATATTCATGCACATTTTCAAGAATTCAAGTGCTATTTTAAGCATGTTTAGTTCAAAGGAAGATGACTAGTCCTTACTAGTTAGTTATTTCCATGTCATCTCATGCAAGAAGGTTTCCTTCATGTTACACTTCAGCTGCTAGCTCACTTCAAATGAAATAAAGAGAAAGATTGGCATAGATTTACATGCAAGAGGTTTTGATAACTCATCAAGGGCCCAACACCTTTCTTTCTATGACAAGGTTGAGGATTGTGCATGTTTTGAAGACTTTGAAGATATTTATGGATTTGATTTAATGTTGTAAATGGATTTTGTCTTGAGTTAACTAAATCAAGACTAATCCTTGTCTCTATTCTATGACACATTGGCTAGAATATTTATTTTTAGGTATATATTATAGGATTTTAATCCATTTAGAGGATCCAACCCTCACTTGGCATGACTAGACTCTACCAAGATTGAGTTTTGTAACCTTTTTAGATAAATAAAATGACTATTTTAGATTTCATTATATTGATATAGTGTGTAATATCAGTTTGATTTGCATATGTGGTAGAAATTTCTCCCTTGTCAAGTTATGATTCTCACCTAGCTACTATTTTATCATATTATGTAGGTCATGTTTAGTGTTTAATTTCATTTGGATGAGCTAAAAATGGATATAAGTGGTTGGTTAGTGCCTTGAATTAGGCATATTCCATCATTTCCCTCAAGCTTTGATCACTAGATAAAACCTCTACATGAAATACTGATGCATAGGAGATATTTGGGATTATAAATTTAGTGTTTACTTATCTAATCAATGTTCTAGGAGCTCAGATAGAGTGGATGAACCAGCTACACATGTGGATCACCAATAGTAGAGTAGGATTTCCTTTTCAATTTCTTTCTCTCCCTTTTCATTCCAATAATCAGTAGTTTAGTAAGCAGTGCACAATGATATATTAGAGGAGCTAGCCTCACCAAAATATAGAGGTTTGGTCTGATTTCTAGGTGTCCCATACCTTAGATCATTCTAATGTTAGTCTAAGTGTGAAGGTTTTAGATCCAAATATATCAAGCCTTCATGTAAGTGTTATCTAGATTGCTAATAATGACTACTTAGATGATTGATTTAGTATTTGTATAGATGATTGCTACAATCATTTACTTAATTGGGCTGCATTATTTTTTTTATGATATGATATTTGGATTCATGTTGATATATAGCATGTGTATAATCTATTTTACACCCCCTTACTTAAATAGATCATATTGTTAGATTCTTATGCTATGGTAATTGACTAAAATGATATGGTTATCATGTTATTATTCTACATTGGTGATATACACATTGCTTGATGTAATTGATGTTGGATTATATTTCATTATTTATTTATAATTTTACCTATTTTTGGATCAGATACTATTGATGTATCCACTCAGTGGTTGCAGATACTAATTATGAGCTAGGTTAGATGCTGAAATTGGCTTTTGGGGTAGCAAAGTGGTTCTAATCAATCAAATGAGTTCCAATAAGTAACCTGGTACTCTTGTTTAGTATTGTGCCTTTGGATAGTTATGTTTTTTATTGTGTAGTCTTATGTTACTTCTCACCTTCTCGCATTTCATTTTCTATATCCAATCATACTTTGTCTTCCCATGCATATTTGTGTGGTGTTAAACTGCCTTCCTAGTTTTCCTCTTTTTTCCTCCTCTAAGTACAACTCATGACCCCATATTTATTGGTCTCACCCTTGCCTATGTTGAACTCCTTACGAGACCTACCTAGGCCTATTCCTCCATGATACCCTATCCTTGGGATTTATTTCATAGGTGACCATGTCATTATTAATAGCATGACTATCAGTCATTGAGACTTTAAATAATTAATAGCAATTATAATAATATCCATTATTATTATTATTTTAATTATTATTAGTTATTTATCTAAGATTATTATTATTAGGTAATCTAAATAATATATATATTTTATCATTTAAATTTCTAATTATCCACATTTATTAATTGCAATTTTATTTTATGGCTTTAGACCTTTAAGTGGAATTTTTAATTTTATATATATATATATATATATATATATATATCTTATTATTTAAACTTATAACTAAAAGTGTTTAATATTTTATTAAACCTGATTTTTGAATAAGCTACTTATGACCTAGTGGTTGGCATGGAGGTCACTGGGAAAAGTGGGTCAACTAATTTTGAGGAAGAGGAGATGTTATTTTTCTATTCATTAAATGAAAAATTGAATAAAGTATGGTGTTGAGGGAATGGAAAGTCAGAGGTGGTTGAGTGGAGGAATGGCGAGGGGATAGGAAGTATGGAAAAGGGTAGAGAGTAGTAGGGGTACATAGAAAATAAAGGACATGGAGTGGAAGGAGGAACAATGCAATAGATTTGTAAGGAAAATCTATTGGGGAGAGAGGAGTGGGTTTGTGGAAAGATAATTTAGGGGTAATGAATGAAAATTATGGTGAATGGGAGGAAAGACAAGGAGAAAATAAATGACATAGGCAACAAAAGGAAGAAAATATGCAATAAATAAGAATGGGGGGATGTAGAGAGAGGAGAGAGAGAGAGAGAGAGAGAGGAGAGAGAGAGAGAGAGAGAGAGAGAGAGAGAGAGGAGAGAGAGAGGAGAGAGAGAGAGAGAGAGAGAGAGAGAGAGAGAGAGAGAGAGAGAGAGAGAGGAGAGAGAGAGAGAGAGAGAGAGAGAGAGAGAGAGAGAGAGAGGAGAGAGAGAGAGAGAGAGAGAGAGAAATGTGAATGGAAAAATGTAGGAGTGAAAAAGATGTATGAGAGGGTTGAACATTGAGTTTTGGCTAGGTGGCATTGAAAAACTTAGGTGTTAATGCTGGTATATAGATCAAATAATGCTATTGGAAAACTAGGATTCATGGACCTAGTAATCTTTCCCCTCTCTAGAATGGAGTGAGTAATTCCTTTGGTAAAAAAACTAGATATTTCTCATGAAACATATAATGACAATTAATTTGAGTCTATATATTTTCAATATCTCTCTTTTTCGTATGAATTGGCAAAAGGGCATATCCATGCTAGTATTGGATTTTTGAGATTGATATAAACCTAATGACACTCCCTTACTCATTAGCTTGTAAAAAGGGAGAATCAATTTAACTACTAGTTTTATCACATATATATTCTATTATACTTTAACCTAAAAAAGAATTAAAAATAGATGGTAATGCTTTTACATTTTATTATATATGTCACAACTTGGCAATTTCCAACCTAAAATAGCATTTAGTTCAAATGAGTACTTTGTGTTTCATGGAACCCCTATTTTGGAATGCCCTTGTATTGATGGGCTGTAATACATGCCCTTGTTCCTTCAAATGAATAACCTCTATGCTAATCACCCTTATATTTTGACTAGTGATCTTAGGTGGCTGCATTCTTTTTATTTATAAAATATTCCACTCATATATTGAAGATAGATGTCATACCATGTGTCACTAGCCATATAGCTGATTAGTCAAATTGTGGATATGAAGGGGAAGCTACTAAGGCTTCCATTAAAACCCTATGCTAGATTGAAAATTGGCATGGTAATTACTAGGTAAAACTAAATCGACATGTAGGAATAATTATTAGCAGGGTAGATTTAATTAATGCTCTTATATATTTTTTGAATTTGAATAATTTGATTGGGGTTTTTATCCAATCTCATGGGTAGAGTACTCTTTTGACATATTTATTTAATTTACCATGAGGAATTTTGACCTCCCTTAAATTGACAACAAACTAAGTTATGGTGAGATTTATGAGTTTTTGGGTTTGTCATTAAAATCTTTTGAAAATTGATCTAAGAACCAATATGGAGCATCTTAAGGTTTTAAAGGCTGATTTTATCCTTATCAACATATTTACTTGAATTCGATTATAAAATATGTATGTGGTTTGGAGCAGAGTTTTTTTGTGTTTTAGTTTTCATTATTACATTCCTATCCTAGATTTATAAAGGAAATTATATATAGGCATGTTGTAGATTTGGTGGAAAGAGGATAAAATCATGTTAACATTGTTATACTATAATGAGGGTCTTGGATTTTTAATTAAACCTTTTAAATAACTTGTTGTTTTCATGACCTGTGTGAACGAAGTTTAATATTCAGGGATTGTATAAGGTCATGAGACCTCATAATGATCCCCAGAGTCCTTATGTTCATTATTGCTTAAAATTCAATCTTTTGTTTGAATTCATGTTGTGCTAACTTGTTTCCATGTAGAACCTATTGGCATTATTATAAGTCAAAACAAGTTCATGATTTGAGTGTTTAATGTTGATTGGTTCTAATTTTGGATTGATTATGTTTCATAATCAATTATGGGTTGGATTGATTTATTGAACTTATAATTGTTTCCTTGGGATGGTTGTATGGTCAAGTTCCCTGATTATCCTACTTGGATGTTTTTAATTGTTGATCTTTTGACTTGGCTAAGATAACTGTTAAGTTATATATGGTGTTTTCTATCCTTCTTTATGATTGTGGGAAGTGTGCCATTATTGGTGATTGTACCCTTTTGTTGGTGTATGTATTATATTATGATGTCCCTCAGTTTAAAACCCAACTTGCTTAGAATTTCCTCCTTGACCCTGTTTGTCGATACCACCATCTAGTTGATATTTAGGGTGGTGAGGGCCATTGATGGTTAGAGTCATAGGTCTAGTTTGGAGGGTTTATCAATTTTAGTTCTACTTCTCCATTTTTGAATGACTTTTTGGATAGGTATGATATAATTTACAATGTTATTTACATGTTGTTTATCTCTTTACTAGTTTAGATGTATACTACTTTCATTTAGCATGACTAGTGGTTATAGTTATAATTACTTCCATTAGAATTCATTTTAGTTTTATTTGTCTCTTGGTATGCTAACCTTGTGTATGGTTAGGGATTCTTCAAAAATTAATAAGTTCTAGCTCATGTTGTTGATTATGATGTAATATGTTTGAGCTCCCATATAGTTTTGAGTTCAATCTTGGATGCACTTGGGTTTTATCTTGGATTTTTAATCAAATATTCCTCACTAATGTCATAGTGTTACAACATACTATTTGTATTGATGAATCTTTATTATTTCATTTCATAGATAATCATTCTTGTATTTATGACCTATAATTAGTTTCACACCTAAGTAGAGTAGTATTTCATTGTACCATCTTATAGAACTTCATTATGCTCAGTTGATATAAATTGTCATGATAACTATGAGTGTGATTTACTTAGGAGAAGAGTTACATATCTGATGTTTATGAATACTTGAGTTTTATAGTGGATTTATTGTTGTTTATCCATTATTAATATCATGCTAGTATATTTCCTTGAATTTTCATCATGGATCATATGGTATTGATGTTATGCCATTGTGTTATTTATTCCTTATATATCCTTGTGGAGTCTTATATGTATTCTCTTACATGTGTGATCATGGTTCTTGGAATTGAGAATTGTTTAGGTAAATGGATTTTATGTACTTTAGTAATTGGGCATGCTTTAGTGTGTTGGATATAATTACTAGTAGGTTGGAACCTTTAATTGGATGATAACTAATGAGAGCTATCTAATTGTTTCTTATGTATACATATGCATATGTTCATTTCCTTTTTATACTCATTATAATTACTCTTTATCCAAACTAATAATATAAAACTACTTGTATTTGGTTTCCAATTTGTGTGTGAAGTATAAAATTTGTGTGTGAAGTATAAAGACTCCTTAGGTATTCCAACTTGTATATGGTATTAAGAGAGAATGTGTACTTTAATATGGGACAAATTGCTAGTTTATGAATGGTGAATACAATCCTAAATATCTTGTTCTATAAGGTAATCGAAACATTATTTGATACTTCCCCTTGGTTATATGTTTATATAAATGAATTAACCAAAAATGTATATGTGGATATCATTATCGTATGCTAGATATGAATATTAACTTTTCCTCATGATGGATAGATTTCCTCACTAAGTAGGCATAAATATTGGTATGAATTGGTGTGTGTATTAATCTTTTGTAAACCTTGATACTTGTATGCTTAAAAAAACCAATTCATTTAGAACTACTACATGCCTAAATAAGATGTATTGGGCATAGGTGAAGTGTGTTACTCCTTCATGTTGACATAGCTTAGTAAGATATTATATGAAGTGATTTGATTCATTAACTAATTCCTTATGGAAAATAAGAGGTTAATGTTTTAAAATTTAATCATTCACAATAAATAACTAATTATAAGATTGGCTAAAATCCTAATGTGAGTGTGTAAATTCATAGGTCTAATATGCCTTCCCTACCTTAAACATCATTTGCTAGGATAATAAATATCAAGGATTATATACATATATGCATGGGTTTCCATGTACTTTGAGGTATATTAATTCCTTTTCCCATCATTTTTAGTTTATTGTATTGGTTATTTACTAATATGGAGTCATTTATATCAATTTCATGAATGGTTTCCACCATAACATTATTAGTTAGATGATGACTTAAATCCATTTGTACATTTGACCATTATCTATGTTTTGGTGAACATGTTATTAAATTGATTATACATCTTCATGCTATTAACTTATAATGAAAGCTTAAGAGTCCTAGCATAATCCATATGTACTCAAATGGATAGTTATTTGCTCTAAGGATTTAGTAGGCTACGTATTATGTCTCATTGTCAATTAAGATAATGGTTTATTTTGGTCTCCATATATTTAGACTTGTTGTGATCCATTAATGTCAGAGAAGGTTAATGTTAACCTTTTTGAATGAGCGTACACAAGTATGCTTTGATAGTACTTCTTAATTCAACATGTGGGGTTTGGGTCAATTATGCATTCCATTGTGTACTCTGATATGCAACTTCAAAAAAAATTCTTAAGGTTGTTTCATTTTTGTCTACAAGTGGAAAGTTGCATGACCATGTGACACCCTTAAAGAAAGAAGACTACAATTTGGAAAGACTAGAATTCCTAGGGGGAAGCTAAAATTTGATAAAAAATATTTTTATGAGGTTTTAATTTATATAAATTAAAAATCACACTTTAAATTATTTTTACCTGAAAATTGAAAAAAATATATTTCTTTTGGCAAGCTCAGAAATTTGAAATTTTAGTAAAAATTAATTGGAAATTAATTTTTAATATTTTGGTCGAATTGGGAATAAGCGAAAATGTTTTAAAAGTGAAAAAAAAAAGTTTCATAATTTATTTTTAATTCATTTTCATTTCTTGAGGAGGTTTGTCAAATAAGTAACATAAAAATATTGAATAGGAATAGTTACAAGTAGGAAAATTAGTTAGAGGAAAATTGAATTTCATATAGGTAGTGTTAAAAACATGTTAGATCAATTTACCCAAAAAAATTATGATTAAAGACTCCCATTGTGATTAACATATTTTAGCTTTAAGTTATTTAATTTCATCATTTTTGAAAATTAGAAGTTTTTTTGTAAATATTACCAATTTTTAGTTTTCTTGTAAAAATTTGATGTCTTCATCCCCTTTTCTAGAAAAGGAAATTTTGAGTAAATAAAAATAAACCATGAAGTATCAATTTCATGGCATGGCACCTCTTTTGCCACTAAATTCCAATGTTAGAAATATCACTGACACTGATCTAGGTCACATTAAATTAGAAGAGTTTTGGGAAATAATGAACACAGTACATAATATGTATTTTGGTCAAAGTATCTATGATAGTGGATTGACATAGGTGACAACATTCCCAATGTCAATGTAGTCTCTTGAGCTAGTCTTAGTCATGGAAAGAGATTCATAGGGGGAATTGATAGTAAGTTTTGTTCCTGAGTAGATTAAAAAAAAAAATCACCTTTAAAATCATGAATCCTTTATGCATCTAACTCTTGATCCCTCCAAAATATTTTAGGATGACAAAATTATGGCATGTGCTAAATAAGTCAATACTGCATGGTTGACTAAGCTAACACATTCCTCCACATGAATTCCAAAAAATCTTGTAAGGTTTGATTTCAAAAATGAGATAAATGATATGATTACATTGTTATACAGGATAGTGGTAAATCAAATGACAAAGAACTTTTAAACATGGATGTACAGATTCATTTAGATCATCCTCTGAAATAAGTAATATATAAATTGGGGATAATTGAATAGTGACACCATTCACAAGTAGCTCAAGGAGGTAAAAGTCACATCAAAATTCTATATGAATTCGTATCTCATTTATGTTATAATGAGTCAAATATATTTTGATGGATTGGATACAATGGGTGATTTCAAGAAAGCAATGGTATATGAATTCTATCCCTAGTTGGCATTAAAGGAGAACTCTTGTCACTTGAAAAGGGTAAATGATTATTTTATTCATTTGATCATTTAATTATTTGAAAAAAACTCTTCAACATGATCATATTAGTTGTGACCACCACAAAGATAACAAGATGAGGAAACTTTTAGTTATTTGAGAATCAATGGTTACTATGTTGCTCCTTATATGATCCCATGATAAGTCAGTGATAAGTGGTCATTGATGAAGTTGGTGAGACAACTTGTTGAAACATACAAGTTCAAGATGATATAAAATAAGAATCAAATTTTCAATCTCAATTGGCAAGTATACTTGTCCTTTATTGGTAAAAGCCAAGATATTTGAACAATACATGTCTCAAACAAACCTTAGAACATTTGAATGTAGGTTTTTATTTTAAAAAGAGGTCTTAATTGAGAATAATCTTGGACCTTCATATCAAAATATTCCACATTTTTAAGTTTATTGGATGGACTATAATGATGAGAAAGTAGTAAACATCAATGACTATTCATGGTTTACCATGAAACAAATAGCCAACTTTGGCATAATGAAAGTTCCAAAGCAATTGGTGGATGATGAAGTCACATTAGACCCCATATTTGAAAAATAAAGAATCATAACAAAGCCATTCCCTATATTCCATTAGGATAAAAAGGAATCTACTTCTCTTAAAATCATAAAGAGATAAGTACTTGATAAAACCCTTAGGCAGTTGAAGATCAAATTAATGGATGTTTTTAATGTTGATTTACCTAAACCTCTTAGGGAAGATAAATTTGGTAGATTCTAAAATAAACATGATGAACCAAAAAATATAGATGAAGCAACTCTGAGTGGAGAACCCCCAATGATAGAAGTGTATGAACATGAAACTATTTAATAAGACATTCAACCAAAAAATACTATCAAACTAAAAATAAAGAGGTTAGGTTAAAATGTCTCTTATTCTCCAAGTATTTCAATTCCTTAAGAGGTTCCCATTAATAGTTTCCCATTTTCTAAGGAACTGGTAAAGAATAAAACTCAACAATTTTTGGCTTTAGATGATACATTATTCCCTATGTCATATACTTTCTCATTGAAATAGGTTAGTCATATCTCTTCATCTTCTCCCTAAAATATTGAATTGCCTCTCATATCCTCTCAAATAACTCCTATTGATATAATCAATACACAAACAAATATAAACATATTTATAAGGTGACACAACTAAGAAAACACCTTCTTCAACTCTAGCTAGGCTTATTACACCAATCTCAAATTTTATCGCAGTGCCTTCCTTAAGCATCCTAACTTCAAATTGGTTATCCATAGTGGTGATGAAGACAAGAAAAAATGTTGAACCTAAGGAGTTAGATTTTATAAACTTTGATAATTCCTTTCTCAAAGAGGCCAAAGAAAGCAAGAACAATTTTGTGAATGGTAATATATGAAAAGGGAGAGAAGCATGAAAAAGTGGTAATTATTGTGGTTAAAAAATATAAGTAAAAAATTAATATTGAAGACTACCAGATATCCAAGGTTCATTTGGGAAATCCACTAGAGAAGGGATGAAAGTGGAATTACAGTTGGTGATTGGTACAATTTTTCAAAAAATGGATAAAGACAAGACAATGAAGGATGAATTAAAAGAAAAGGTAGAACAATTGAACTCAATGGTACATAGATTGATCAAGCCAAATCAACCAGATGTCACTTTATTGAGTCTTTATGATGAGACACTAGAGAGAGTAAGAGAGGTAGGCCAAATGGGCAACATAGTGAAAGATTGGATTTAAAAGGTTATTGATCAAGGAACCTCATCAATTATCACTATGGCAATAATTTTCTCCAAAATATGACCATAATATGAACAACTAACAACAAAGAAAAGTGGATATGATGAAGAGAAATAAAATTGGGAGGAATTCATTCCCAAGTTGGTTGAATTCTCAAAATTTCCTTATATTGACCTTTTGAAAATGGAGTTATTAATAAGGAATAAATCATCTATCAAATTAAATTTATTTGGGATATTAAATTTAGGATCTAATATACTCAAATGTGTCTTTAGAGATTCAATCATGCAAGGTCACTTGGAAGTGATGTGATGATGAAAATTGACATTGAGGTAAAGAATTGAATTATCCTTTTGTCAATGAAAAAGATAAAAATGGGAATCTAATTTCAATTGAGACCATGATTGGAGAATTAAAATAGAAAATTTAGGAAATTATCAATATCACATCTAAATTTGGTCATGAATAACTTCACAAATTAACTAAATGTCAAGTGAATGCAGATGATCTAAACATGAAGATATATGGTCTCTAAGGCAAGCTTTAGGAAATGAAAGATTTAAACTACTAATCAGACATTGCCTATAGGTATGTAGATGGACTAGATGAAGATTTGATCAAGCCATTTTTCCAAAGGTTTGATGACTTTCTAAAATGGAAAGAACTATCAATACAATAATAAGAATGAATAATTGTTTTCAATGTTTCTACATTTTTTCTCTTGTTTTTTTTACCTAATTTGTATTGTTGCACTATTTTCCCCTTATAAATGTATGTTATCATTCTTTTAAAATGTCTTTGTAATTTTTCCATTTTTTTTCAAGTTGTGCAAATTTATAATGTGCTTTTACAAGTAGTCTAAAAACTCCAAATGTTTTTCTCAGGTGGTGCTAAATGCTAAAAAAAAATTGACACCATTTCAAGTTGTAATTTCTTGTTAGCATTTTTGTAACCCTATAAAAAGGCAAAATAGGTGGTTTTGCACCATATCCACCCATTTTAGCCTATAAATACAAGTCAGGGATTCATATTCTAGGTTCAAAACAAATATATTTTTGGGAAAAGTTTTGTAAAGGTAGATCAAGCATTCTACTCTTTAGAAATCAATACAAAGAGGTGTTCCTAAACTTTGTGTTAGTAATATCTTTTGATTTATGTAATTTTATAAATCAAATGTATCTAATTTTCATTACCATTGTTAAAATTTTCAAATTATTAATAATAATAATTATATTACAAAGTTTATATTTGGAGTTGTAATTTATATTTCAAACACATGTGAAAATATTAGTGGGAATAGAGGCAATATTTTGTTATTTCTATTAGAAAATATAGAGGGATATTCATTTATATTATCTAAGTTAAATATTTTATGGTGTATATTTTATATCCCCAAGGATATGCTTCTGTATTTTAAACCCATTGTATGAGAGAGATTTAACCCATCTATAAGTCAAATTTTATCTCAACACTTTCTTCCAGTCTTAGATTTTAACTTGGTAAATTTTTTTCCTAAAACTTATCCCTTCTTTTTATCCTTATTTATATACATAATACTTTATAAAAACTCCTTTTTTTAATTTCAAGTTAAAATTACTACCCCATGATTTACATTACTTTGTTTTTAAATATTTTTTTCTTTTCTATTCTAGCTTTCAATAAAGGTAGGTCCACCTATTAATAGGAGGGGAACTTTGGTCCCCATGTTGTTGATGCAAAGTCATCAATGCATCTCCTTGAATTTTATTCATGCCAATACTT
Organism: Torreya grandis; assembly: GCA_037957365.1. Lineage (NCBI taxonomy): Eukaryota > Viridiplantae > Streptophyta > Pinopsida > Cupressales > Taxaceae > Torreya > Torreya grandis. The sequence goes on along the minus strand of JARHVA010002106.1, from coordinate 793,376 downwards.
TTTTGGCACCCATCATGGGGCACATTTTTGAAACTTTCATGCTACCCATATTATACTAGTCCATATGACTTTACCATCATATCAAGGACAACTCTAACAGCTTGAGTTAGACTTAGAATAATGTAATCAGTTAGATATTGTACTAAACCTTAGATAAATATTTTGGGATTTTGATGAAATGTTCATAGCTTAGTTTCAAGTTATCCTATCCATTCTAAATTAAGAATTCAAACATGATAAAAGAGTAGAAAGAATGAATGCACAAAGATAGGTCCATAGAGTTCATCTAATATCTCAAAATTAGTAAACTCACATATGACCATTTTAAGCCTTAAAAATCCATATCATTAACCTAGTTTAAATTAGGATGAAGCTTTAGATGAAGATCTAATTTCAAGATTTCAATTGTTTACTTTTGATAATATAATAAGCAATTATTATTTTAATACTATTAAAGTAGAGATAGATATAGAAGAAACACATGTTACCATTTCCTAGAGAAAATTTGAGATTCCTTCAAGAAGACAAGTAAGGAGATAGGAATGAAGAGAAGTTATATATCTATTCAAAAACTTTATACAACTAGAGTTTCTTCTCATGATAATTCATGCACCTCAAGCTCCATTTTTTCAACCTAATCTCAACTAGATAATGCAAACTCAAGAGGATATTTCATCATATTTGAGAACTTTCACTTGGGATAATAGGATAAGTTCAACACATTTTCATAGAGTAGTTAGAATTTTAAAATAAGAATAAGATCAGGTAGTTTTAACATAGAGAGTATAAGCATTAGATACGTGAGGATTAAAACAAATAAGTCCAACTTAGAAAGTTATTCAACTTAAACCTACACCTCAATCCCAATAACTTTCTTCCAAACTGACAGAAAAGAGATTCACTAGAGATAGTAAGTCAAAATGTGAAGTTAACCCTTTTTATTATTTATAAGAACATTCTAACTTAAATTTGATCCCTAAATGCCAAATAAAAATCAAAATAACAACTATTCTTCCCTTGACCTATAATAAAACCTGAAGGAGGAACTTTGACAAGCCAAACTCTTGTCTTATCAGGAACTATTATTCCCCTAAAAGCAAATTTTCAAACTATGGAATTACCATGGGGAAATGTAATTATCTGATTAGATCTAAGACAATTAAGTGACCTTACAAAGGGGTCAAGAAATAAATTTTAAAAATTTCATGGAGATGGAATACAACATCTAGATGAATGCCTTGTATCCTTCAATGTTATGTGTGGAATTTTGGGTGTCAAACATGAAGATGTTTCCATTAGACTATTCATTGAAATACTACAAGATGGGGTTACAAATTGGTTTCATCACCTCACTCTAGGATCTATCACTAAATGGAATACTATGAAGACTAAACTTGAGAATAAATCTAAGACAATCAAATATTCCTATGCACTGATTGCTTAACTAACACAAATGAAAAAAAGAGGTTCATGAGCCTATGAGAGAGTTTGTCACCAAATTCAATAGGTTTCTAAATAAAATACCATCCACTATATGACCATCTAATGAAACTAAAAAATAACTCTTTATCAACTCTCAATTGGCTAAAGTAAGTTGTAAATTGAGGAGGGATAGTGTAAAAAAATTGGAAGCAACTCAAAAATTGGCTATTTATGTCAAAGACAACATGATAATGTCTAGAAAACTTAAAAAGTGAACTTTAAAAAATAAAGTTCAGAGTTCAGGACAATCCTCAATAGAATAAATTTTAGAAAAAATGGCTAATGATATAATGGCCTTCAAAATGCAAATACCTCAAAAGACAATTACAACTCCATACCAAGACATTTCGAGGAACTACATTCCTTTTCAAAGATATTACCCTAGATTTCAAGATATATAACCAAAACTTGTAGTTGAGGCCCCTCCCCAACAAAACACTAATACACTTATGAACACAATCTTAGAAACTAAAGAAATGTTTGGATATAAAGAGGTTGAAGAAGAGACTAAACTAGAAAACCTAAAACTTCAATAATTTTAAATTTAAGAACTTGGTGGAGACTCTGTACACATGTTTATAGAATATAATTTAGATGAAGATGGCTAAGAAGAGAATGTTGGGGACATAAATAGTCAATACTTCACAGTTTTCCCTAGAGCTTAGAATAAAAAAAGTAGATTAGTGATTCACAAGAGGAAACTCCAAAGGTTATCCTCTCATGAGGAACTACCCCACTAATGAAAAAAAAAGGAAAACAAACACTAATAGGTAGTTTGTCTAATGCTAGAATTTCTTAACCTATTGAGACCCCTTCTAGTTATTTGCATACTTATAACATAATTCATCATGTCAATAAAACAAATATTCAGATGTCACAAGTTGAATATTTGAGAACATATCCAAAATAGTTAGATAGGTTAGCTGATTTCATCAAAGGTAAAAATCCAAATGCTAAAGAGGCTAATTTCAAAGGAATCCTAACTAACCCTAAAAATTCTCATCTAGTCAACTTGATGGCCACATCCAAATCCAATAAATTTGACCCATTTTACATTTCTCTATTTCTCAAGGGATGCAAAGTTAGTAATTGTATCATTGACATAGGAGCCTCATAAAATGTCATGCTTTCCAAGGTTGCTCATGATCTTGGCCTAACCTATACTAAGACCTTTGGACATTGTTATTCCATGGAGGTGAAACAAGTTCCACTCATTGGATAGATTAAGGATGCATAAGTGGCTTTGGTATCTTTCCCCCAAAAGTGAATCAAAATCAATATTTTGGTCATAGATATTTTAGCAACTTATGGCATTATTTTGGGTAGAATTTTTTCAATGAATTTGGAGGTGAAATCTAAATGGATTTATCACACACTATGATTCTAATCAAAGGAGTCAAATAATATATTGATCCTAAATTTAAAATAAAGTACATAGTGAAAAAGGTTGATGATCTTAGAGTAGATATTTTATATGAAGATGCAGGGATTGGTAACTATTTTTTGATGATATAGAAAGATATAGAGATACCTAGAATCATGCAATCATATTAAAATGATTTTTGGATAATGGAGTTTTATGGTAGTTATTTGCCAATAGGTTTAGGTGTAGGAGTAATCTTGATATCTCCATCTAAGGAAAATTTTCCTTTTTCTTATAAGTTACAGTTTGATTGTACCAATAATACAACTAAATATGAAGTAATTTTGTAGGGATTGCATGTAGCAAAAGAGATGGGAATCAAGAATTTGAAAGTTTTGGGTGATGAAAAACTAATTATGAATCAAGTGAATGGTTAATACCAAGTGAAAAATGATCATATAAACCATTATAAGAATAAATTATGGGATAAAATTAGGATATTTGATGTTTTATCTATCAATACAATTCCTCAAAAACTTAACACTAAAGCTAATGCCTTGGAAGTATCAAATTTATGATTCCTCATGTAGATATTCATACAAAAATATATAATTGAGCTAATATACAAACTAGTGTCCTAGATAATGTGGATAACTAGTAAAATTTTAATATTTATACTCTGAAGGAAGTGACTCTTTATATAGATAATCTTTAGTTCATACATGAAAAGAGAGAATCATTGATGAAGAAGATGAAGAAGATGTTATCAATTTGAAAGGAAATAAAATTACTAAAGGTCTATTCTCTTTAGAAGAATTATTTGATAAACATGATATATTTATAAAAAGTAAAATGCAAAAAGGATATCTTGATTCTATTGACTATGAAAAAGTAAACATTAGTTCAGAGGAACATCCTAGGTTCATAAATATTATAAAATATTACTCACTTGAATAAAAATGGACATTTTTTAACCTTATCCATAAGTATATTAATCTACTCATGTATGCATATGTAGACCTTAAGTCTTTTCATCTTAAAATGATGAAACATACAATTCTTTTAAAGCCTATTATAAAACCTCTTAGACAAAAATTGAGACAATATTATCCTAAAATTACAAGAATAACTTTTTATTAAATGAAAAAGATACTTGATGATCATATTATTTTCTCTATCCACCATTCAACTTGGGTAGCTAAAATAGTACCAATTTTTTAATAAGAATGGTGAAATTAGAATCCATGTCAACTTCAAGAACCTCAACCAAGCATCCCTGAAAGATAATTTTCCATTTTTAGTCATGGAATAAGTTCTCTAGGTAGTAATAGGTGTTGAGATGCTTTTGATGCTTGATGGTTTTTTAGGATATAATCAAATTGAGTTTAACAGGGAAGATAGATATAAAACAACTTTCACAACACCTTTGGTCACTTTTTCATATAGGCAAATGACATTTGGATTTATCAATGCAGGAGCTACTTTTTAGAGGCCAATAGATTTGGCATTTAAAGAATTGAAGAATGAAATCATTATAGTGTACCTCAATAAACCGATAATTTTTTCAAAAAAGAAAGAAGATCACTATGTGCATTTAGATAAGGTTTTTGAAAAGTATCATTTACATGAAATTTATCTTAACCCTAAAAAATATATCTTTACAGTAAATAAAGGTAAAATTTTAGGTCATATTATTTTTAAATAAGGAGTATTAAGGGATCTAAAAGGGGTTCAAGTGATTTAAAAACTTTCCCTACTGACTAGTTAACCCAGAGTGCATTACTACTTTGGGAAAGTGATTTGTTTAGTAGATTGATTCTTGATTTTGTGAGGTCACCAGACATATTTTAGATATGATGAAATAAAACCTTATTTTAAGTGGAATAATGAATATAAATAATCATTTTAAAATATAAAGACAACTATTTTTCATGTGCTGACATTGGTTTGTAATAACTTTAAGAAAGAATTCATTATTTGTTGATATGATTCAAGTAATACACTCTCAATAATATTAATTCAAAAAAATAATGAGGGTATCTAATCCCCAATTTCCTTCATGAGTTTTAATCTAAAGGATTATGAATTGAAGTATTCTCTTGAGTAAAAGGTAGTGTTGAAAATAGTCAAAAAAATTAGGTATTACATATTGCATTCAAATTATGTGGTTATGGTAACAAGTACAATATTAAAATCCATTTTGAGTCAACAAAAACCTAGTTCTAAAAGAGGGAATTAGATATCTAAAGTGAAATGATATGATCTAGAAATAAAACCTACAAAATTAGTTCAAGGAAAATGACTATGTCACCTCATGGTAGATGTTGTCACCAAATATTTCACCCTATAGTAGGGTTTTTAAGCCTATATATTTGGGAAAAATTGGAATACTTCTAGGTATGTGGGTTTACCTATGATAAAAGTAGACCTCTAGGTTTAAGGGTTAGTTCCCTAAATATACCTTGAAATGATTATCACCTACTTAACTAATTACTTGTGGGAAAAGGGATAGAAGTTTGCATGAAATATAGCTAACCTAAAGTGGTAATACACTAGGATTATTTCCACAAGACCATGATATTTATATCATAAGGAAACAAGATCTACAAACCAACTTCCAAGTCCTATGGGGTTATAACATAAGTGTTTCAACATAGAGGTGATATTCATGAGCCAACATAAGGTAAGTGAAATAGATGGAATATTTCACACTCTAATAATAATTTAACAATTTAAAATATCATAACACACTAAATACACTCAATATGACCTATTAAAATAGTAACTATTACATAAACATGAGAAGATAAGGAGAAGCAAGGATAGGGGATTATCACTTAACATCACCATAAATAAATTTGTATACTTAGACAAATGTTAATGAAATAAAAATCAGACTTGAATTAATTTTTAAAAGGTAAAATAAAATGTCAATCTAGCATGAATTTTCCATACATGGTGTGGTATTAGTCTACAAGAGCCAAAAAGGCTACTACTTATAAAATTTGAGAGAGAAGAGAGTGAAGTCTAAGAGTCATAAGAACATGTTTCAAGATGAAAATATGAGTTAAATATAAACTAATATGAATATTTATATATACCATGCAAGGTCTCATAGGACAAATGTCCTTCAAAGGCATGAAACTCTTGACATGTGGCATACAATTCTTCATTTGCATGCCTAGCAATTGCCTTCATCATTTGATATCCTTGGAATGATCAATAGTAGACTAAAGATATATTTTATGATTTAAATAAGAGGTATGGGTTTTATAAATTATCCAACATGAATTGGATGTGTCCCTAATCATTGATATTCTTTTGGACATGAACTATCATTGCTTGTAGTCGAAATAACTCTTTTTTCACTCACCCTTCATACTTGACACCAAATTTGTCTTTATTTTTACAATAAAATACTTAAATAGGAGTTTATGACACTTTTAAATATTCCTTATGGCCTTATATTACTTAGGCATACCTTAACATGGCTCCTACTTGGAGTTTTCACCTTCTCACTTGCTTGTTCACTATGTCAGTTTTGACTAGCTGAGATGAAGGTACTTGTAGAGGCACTTGTCAGATATTATAATATAATAAATGGACATGAGAGGTTATATAAACACCAAAGATATCTCTTAAAGTGACTTTCATTTCTTTTAACCCTTCTATACATTTAAAACACCAAAAATAGTCAAGAAAATTTAATTTCAACCCTATCTGTATAAGTAGGGTAGAACTCAAGTTGATGATATGGAGCCTTGTAGAGTCACATACAATATATAATCATCTACCAAGTCATTATAGATCATATATATTTCCCATATTCTTCATTTTCCCAATCGGGTCCTTAGCAAGCATTTTGGAGGGTTTTGAGTACTTATGACCCTTAAGGTTTATTCATAAATATATAGCATTCAATTTGCAAAAAAATTACATTTTTTTTATATTAAATACCTCTTTAAACATCCCCCAAATCCTAATACTCCCATGAAAAGTTTCCATGTAGGTGTGAACATCTTAAGTTAACTTCTTGAGCTTTGCTCCACATTCTACATATCCTGAGATGGTCTCAAGCCAAAATATGTCTTCCCTATGGTATATTTTAATTTTCAACAGCTAAAAAACACCTTATAACTCCCCATGTAGGTTTCCCAATTATTTTAAATTCTCACCAAATGTTATAAGTGAAAACATAACCCCTTAGGGCTTTAAGCCTAATCAAGGCCTAATAGGATTTGACTTCATCCATATGGGTTTGGACCACCCTGCTATGTTTCTAACCTCTATGAATCCTTTATCATGTTGTTTCATGTCTAATACATCTCTCAACATATTATTTAAATATTTTCATAGATTCTATCTTACCTTATCTCTCCTTTTCTCAAAACCTATATATTTGTACTCTTAGGGAGTGCCCTCTATCTGAGACAAAATAGAGGGCACTTACTCTATTGACTTAGCAAAAGTGAACATATGATGGAATTATAAAAGTGTTAGGTACACTCTATGAATTTTTTTAGGGATTTGACTTATCTTTATCACCTTTAACTATCTCAAAACCTAAGACAGACTCATGGGGAAGCTCATTGTATATAGGGTCTTGAATGTGGGTTGTGTGTTGCACTTAAAAACCTCTTCATTTCCTTTTTTCACTATATGAGAGTATCTTGAGATGGATACTATAATTTTACAAGTGTTCATAATACTTAAAAACTTCCTATCATCCATTCTTTCATCTTCAACCTAGGTCTTTGCTCAACTAAGCTTGACTGGTAGATTAACTATGTTTTACCTCAAATAAGGGGCATTTTGTAGGTGTATTTGCATGATAGACCCTATATAAAAGGCTGATATAGTTTATTTTATCCTTATAGTTTCATTTTATAGTTCATATAGACTTTTTATCACCATATACATGTTAGGATACACTCAAGTCCCTTTTTTAGCTCATTATCATGATACAGTTGATTGTAACTACCTAATTTGGAGCAAGTAGGGGTCCTATAGGTGTGTTTTAACATTGAGATCTATTACACATGGTCTATGATCTATTTTAGGTATTTTTAACTAACTTTTAGTGGCAAAGGTTATGTTTTTAGACCTTATATCCCAAAGATTCACTTTATGAACTTATAAGCACCTATAGTCAAGTTATTGGTAAGCTTTTCTAAGAAATGACACACTTGTAGGTGTTGATGGAGGATGATACCATGAAATTAAAAAATTATTAATTATTTTTGAAATAAAAATGTCCTCCTCAACTAAAAATTACCACTCAATATGGATGCATGCTTCTACATTACCACCTTGGGATGTGAAGGTCACTTAGAAGTTTAAATCCTGTAAAAGACACTGAAAAACTCTAGTGAACAAAAACATGAATTTAGAACCTCACTTTAATCTCTTGTGGGACCAAACACCCACTCTCATCTTCTAATATATTACCCATGTATAAGGGATACAATATTAAATCATCAAAACTTATCTAGGCTCCATGTTTGTTCATCTTATAACATCATCAAAAGTGTTGAGGGATATGTTTTGGAACTTTTTAGGGAACTTTTACCTAAAGCTCAGTCCTTCAAATTGGAGGTGGATTTAAATACTACCTACTTTCCTATGACCTAAAACATGGTTCTAAAGGTATTTAAAACATCTTCAAACCTAATTAAGGTATATAACATGTTTGAACATCTATATACAACAATCTCAAGTCTCTCTAAGATCCTATAGATGCACAAATAGTAGCATATGAGACAATGAATATAGAAAGTGGATAATGTGCATGGTGAAGGATCATATAACTAGCATTAGACACTCCATAAACTTTAAATTCATGTTTAGAATATTGAAGGGCTTGACATAAGTTTTCACACCCATTTTAATGTGACATTCTCTTTAGAATGTTGATACCGTTGTAGGAAAGATAGTGAATGTAGATAAGGGTTATATGCATGGAATGTAGCCTTATAGTAGATATTGATCCTACTCACCTTATTAAAATGAGTCATTTCAACCATGAATGGCTTGAAACCAATTCCAACATGATTGACTCTCTCCATGAAACTTGTAGGTGCTCATTCATGGTGTATGACTATGCATATATGAGGGTTAACTATTATAGTATATAGTATGTTTTTTTTAGGGAATTTGTTTGATTTTTTATGCTCCAAGATGATTTTAAATAACTTGGGAATATTCATATACATTTCATGAACGTTCTCACACTTCAAGACACCATGACTATAGATTAAAACTTGTAGAAAATTTGACCGTGTGTCACATATTGACTGTAACCTTCATTATGTTAGCTTGTGAGATTGAACTTGGAAATAAAAATATTATCATGATATATGATATGCATGAGAAATCATATCATCTTAATTTGAATCCACTGTAGAGAAAAATGCCTACCATTGATGAATTTTGACTGCAACCTCACTAACATACTCCACCTACAACCTAAGAGGTTTCAATTCATCAAATGACTTTCATACATGAAACTAAATATGAATAACATGAGATAAGTAATTATAAATCCTATGTAATCCATTTCACCAATTTTATTATACAAACATGCTCAAATAGAGGTAAAACTTGAAGGGTGTAGGGATTACCTAGAAAAATAAGATAGTCAACTTTTTAAGATTGGTTCATAAAGTATAGGAAACCATTCTTCCAAATCCAAAAATTAAAATTAATTAGACCAAGTGTAATAGCCACCACCAAGATCATTTGACCTAGAATTCCTTCTACTAATCATACCATCCAAAGACCTATTGAATAGTTTTAATTACCTAGTGGAGTAATGGAGAGATAAAATGGTTTCTATCCAATTTTAGCACTTGAAAATATATCAAGCATGGAAATGGAATTAGGGAAGTTTCATTATCAATCCATAATATTATCTCACATGCCACTCTATCCCATAGGACATACAACCTTTAAAACTTCTTCTTCTCACTTGTTTTCTTGATTTTTAGTTAAAACCTACTAGTTTTCAGTTAGTCCTAACATTTATGACAAGGAATCTAACATATTATATGTAAAAAGGAAGTTTATAACACATGGACACTAAATAAAACCATATCACCTTCATTTATGACCCTTAAGTGACATAAAATGACATAATGACTAAAAAGGACTATGACCAAGGCTAGAAGCACATTAAATCACATCAAATGAACCATGACACACCCTATGATATTACAATATAACCCTATATCAAGTATTGGAATATATGGGGTTGACTCATTTTGACCTGTTTTCAAATGTTTAATGTTATTGATGACTTCCCAAGGGTGGTATGCTTGTTATTCTAAGACCAGTAGCCTATTCTTGTCCATTGGGCCATGGAGTCAACTATACACTAGTTTGACACAATTTTACTTTGACATCACACCAAACACAAAGGAAAGACACAAAAAATAAGAAACACAAAAAATAAACACACGTGTTCAACTATAATATTTATAGAACACACACAACTAAAAGAAAGACACACACACCTAATCTACTATTTACAAAACCTCACTCTTGAAGTGGAAAACATCTTATCATACCTCAACTAGGGTTAAATATGGTTCCTCTTATATCTTTGTCACTCCATGAAGGTAATCTAGAATGTGAAGCATGCTCATCATTAACCATTTAGATATGTGTATGGTCAAGAGGCTCACCAACTCTATGCCTTCTCATGCCTACAAGTGGGCTATTTGGATCCTTCATGAATGCTCTTCCTTCCTCTCTAAGATCCTTTATTGAGGATAAAAGTTATTTGATCTTTATCATCTTTGATATGTCTTCTTCGAACTATAGATTATAGTATATGGTAATTGATTTAACTTTGTGCTCTTCTAGGTAGTCATGTGCTTGATGTACATGGCCATCATGTTCTTCTCCTTTATATTCCACTACCTCTACTTGTGAATCAACATCAGATTTTGATTTTGATTGTCCTTTAGGCATAAAAACTCCTACCATGACTCCATTCTCCATGATTAAAACTTCTTGGGAAATAAATTCATCAAGATCTTTCATGACTATAGACTTTTAATCAGTAGAAAGTCATTCATTTTCATGTTAGAAAGAACACTTAATAACTTGTTGATTAGTCTCATTAGAAATTTTGATATCAGACATGCAATCTCTTGGAGAAAAAGGAGTATCACCTAACTTATCAAATTCTTTGAATGTGATATTAAACCTTTGCAATAGTTCATCCTCATTCATAGAATGACACTCTTTTCCATGCTTGATGAGACACACAACACCTTGTTTGTTAGAATAATTAGCAAACACATCAGATTTATACTTCTTAGGAAGGGAAATAACATTACCTAACTAGAAAACTCTTGACATATGGCACTAAACCTTTTGGATAAGTCATCCTCCTCTCCCTCATGAGTGTCATCATCAAGGGTAGCTTCATAAATAGTAAGAAGAAAGAAATCATTATTCTCACTATGGTGACCAATTATTTTGTTGAATATATCATCATAATATTCATGAATCATGTAGTTACATTCAAAAACTTATGAGAAATAATGTTTGGCATTTACCTCAACTCCCTGAAAATGGTTCTTCATGTATAATACAAGTATTAAGGTCATTTTATTAAAATTATGCATTTGGATCATGATCATAATAATATATGCCATATTCATATAGAAACAAGTCAATTATGCCCTCAATCTTGGAATAAGCACAATCATCCACATTAGATTCTTCTTTCTCATTGATCACATAATTCAAGTTAGAGTTTATTTCAATATAGGGCTCAATGTGAAACCTTTTAAGAGGTTGAGTTTTTATGGTCACCTTGGTTACATACCTTGTATTAAAGGCCAAGAAGGAATAATAAACTAATATATAGACACATATCTTGGATTTAAAGTCCCTTGAAAGATAGATTGCAAAATGAGTAGGAAGGTCTACAACAACAATGTCTTGGAGGATATGAAAACTAGCATAGTCATGAAGGAAAAATTTCAAATTTATGATCAAACCTATTATATTAGTAGGTATAACATATATATAGATCACTCCTTTAATATTGGGTTCATATTTTAGGCCCAACTTATCAGTTACAACCTTGGGTATGGCTGATCTAGAAGCACCACTATCAACTATGCAATTATGTACTAGTTTGTCACCCACTGTGAGAGTAAGGTAGAAAGGTGGAGGATTATTAGCTTTAGTAGATGGATAAATAATGTTATTAGGGGAATTTTTAAGATAAACATGACCATGAATTTGACTTGAAGGTGAAGGACTATTAGGAATAGTATATAACTATTTTTGCAAAATCTCTTTTTGGCTAGGCATATGAAGGACATCCCATAAAGAGATAGATGTGTTATCATTATTCAAAGAATCCAATATGTTTAGGGAAGTATTACTCACCTTCTCTTAAATCCTTGGAGGAAAGGAAGTTATTATAACTTGAGTAATAGAATCACTTTGAGTAGAGCTTAACATATTTTGATTTGGAGGAGGTGTAGGTGTGTTTGGGACTACCATAATTGAAACCATGCTTGGATTCCTTATAGAAGGATTATATGAACTTTTAGGCATGATATTATCACCTCATAAATCCTTCCTATTGTCTCTAGTGTTATCTATAAAATATGTTCCTTGATTGAGCACAAATGTATCTTTGACCAAGAAGTTAGTGAAGCTTTCTCCTTGAGGTTATCAATCCTCATTTTATTACATCATGACTTCATCTTCAGTTGATAGGAGAGGATTGAATCATCCTTTAGAAAATATATATTACTTTACACCTTCATTGGAATCTATAAATTGACCTTGTTTCCAATTTTTTTCATTGCACTAAGTTTCTATGCACTGGTACCATCTCTTTTGCATTAGTATTAGAATTAGGATTATACACATTGGTGTGCCTATTGAAGTTAGGATGCCCTTAACATCTTCCTCTACCACATTTATAACATATTTTTCTTAATAGGGATATGGGTTTTTATGAGTACCTTGTTTCACATTTTATTGTCTAAGATGAGCTCTTAGCATTTGAATTTTTACATATATATCTATGACATCATCTGCCTTCTTAGGAAAAGTTTTAGGCTTAATATTTGCATTAATAATTTGATAAATGTTTGGAGTATTAGTAGGAGTATTAGGAATAAAGGGAATATATGCTTTAGGAGGAAGTTTTCCTACTTGAATGAGGCCATTATCATATCTAATGGAAATTTCCTATGCTTTAGGAAGAGTGAAAACACCCATGTATTTAAGCATGATGGAAATATCAGTACCAATGTCTCTCAAGTATGTGGGGAACACAAAGGTAGAAGGTGGTATCATGGGAGGAGGTAATCTATACCAAGTCTTTTCAAACCTCTTATTGAAATCATGCATTGTTTCCTTGGGGACTCTATTGATCACATTAAACTATTGTATGAGAGAAATATGGTCACTTTCATCTTCAAACCTTGAATTCAACAATATTATAAAGTCATACCATGATGTGATACATCCATCGACCAAAGTCATATACCAATTAAGTGATTTCCATCTAAGGGACATGATAAGGAGTCTAATGTAAATATTATCTTTAGTGACATTGTGGAAACTACAAAAATTGGAGATATCCTTAATGTGTTCACTAGGTGTGGCATGACTCTCACCATTGAATGTGGGTACATTATTTGTAGAATTAGGGGGAATGTCATCATATGCTTCAAGATGAATTAGATTTTTAGTATTATAGGTATGGAATTCATGTGGCTTATCCATGATGGCTTTGTAGACATTTAAAAACTACACCATTTTAGATGTCAAAATGCTTGGAATGCCTACCTGATGTTGAGGCTAGTTGACCACCTAGTTGAATTAGAGTATTTATTAATTTACTAACTTAAATTTTTTAATCACTTCTTTTTAACCCATTTTTTTCTAGACTTTGACCATTAACAGTTAGACTAACCATCAATGGTTAGCCTAACCATCGATGGTCAAGGCTTCCAAGCCTACTGTTAAAGCATTACCAGTTATACAAGATAAGCATGGTATATTTAAAAACTTCCATTTTGAGATGAAAACCAAATTTAAAGCATCATAATTAGCAACTTTATCCTCTATCCAATTAGTAACTTCCTCCTACATATTTAGTAACTTCATCCTATAAAAAGAGAGAAGTAGGAAGTGAAAAAAGAGAGAACTGTAGCAATTCATGTCTAAGCTATCTTGCATCTAGGTATCCAATATACCTTGAACAAGAAAGAAACATCTATAGAGACTCAAAAATTTACTGGTATTACTTTCAAAGGCTAAATTACTACCACTTTGGTGAAATTACTTCAGCCTTCCACCACCAAGTTACAAGTATCTCTTATTTTCTTTGATTGATATTCCATTTCTAACCTTCCTACCCTATCAAAACCATCAATATCTTATTTTCCATTCCCCTGATCCATAAAATACTTTTTCTCTCAATTACCCAATCTACAATCCTTTTTTATCACTCTTGGAATCACATAGGTAAGTGTTGATAGTTAGCCCAACTATCGATAATCACCTAAATTGTTGATGGTCACCCAACTGTTGATGGTTAGCCCAATCACTAATGATTCACCCAACCATCGATGGTCATTAGGGTAGAAAATAACAAGTTATTTTCATCCCCTTGACCCCAACCAAACCCTATTTTCTATGTTCCTGCCTGTTTACATAGACTTTTCTATTTTTTTGAAATTGACCCCAACTATAATAGCATGAGTATTGACCTAATTTTGCTATATTTTGTGATTTTTTAAAAAATAAATTTACTTCCATCTCATTTTACAAGTATTTACTTTTCAATTATTGAATGCAAATTTCCTTTCTTTTCATTTATATCTATTTAATTATTATAAATAGTGGATTGATAGCCTCCTAGAAAACATATGCTTCTTGGATATAGCTCACACTAGGTAGTCCACTTAACCATCCATCTAAAAACCCCTTTTATAGTGTCTTTAATATCTATAGGTTATTCCTTCTGAGCTAAAGAGGAGTTAACACCATCGTCTAGATCATGTGTGCACTTTACTAGGTATTATACTATACACCATATTACTAGTTTCATTACTTGCTTCCAAATTAAGAAATGAACATGGATTAATCTAAAACATTTTGGCATGCTTGGTGGGACCTAGAATCCATTTTTATTTCTTTATTACATGCTCATCGAATGAAATCTAAAATTTCTTTTGGGCTTAAAATAAACCTTTTGCATACATTGATTACTTGCTTGTCTTAATTCATCTAGTAAATTAAAATCAAAGTAATTAATCATAGTCTTCACTCTTGATATCACACAATTATCCAAACCACATAGTAAATGAACACATAAAAACATACTTGAGACAAGGCCCAACTAGGATTTCATCACCTAGCAATAAACCTTACCCTTTCCCAACAATCCTACTTAGAGGTCATTACCAAGGGGAGAACCAACTCAACTCTTTGGTTGAGTATAAAATCTAAGATTTAGTATATTTTGGCTAAGCACACAACACCCTAATTTTTGTGGTGTGTGAAGTGAGGTGGTAGGTATTAATACCAAGCTAGATGTTAAATACAATTTCTCTCTTGAGCACCTAAACATAACCTAAAACCAACCTTAGATTTCCTCTTTAGTACCCGACCTACAAATCAATTCATTATTCACACTTTATAAGGCATAAGCCAAAAGTGATTTAAAAATAACCCTAGGTTATTAAATACACTTTAGTGTATGTTTGATTTCCTTGAGTTCTTTTATTTTGCTTACTCTTTATTTGATGTGTGAGTCTCATCATTTTATCTCCTATTTCCTCTCATGGTATTTACTAGATAGCAATTAAGGAATTAAAACAACCAACAACCACCTTATTCTTCTTCCTCCATGGAATATACCTCTGATGTTGAGGATTCCCCTCATTTTCCCCCTCCTACTAAGCCTCCAATCATTGTCGAGGGTGATTTAGATTTTACCACCTTCTTTGACAACAACCCCATGGATCTTCAGCATTACCTAAACATCTTACCTAAACATACCCCTTTTAATTCAATTCCTCTTATAGATCCTCCCTATGGTATACCCTCCCATCTTTTGGTGGGTACCACCTCAACCCAACCCATGCTCACCCAAGCCTCTTCTTTTTCTAATATCCCACCTACTACCACTCCCCAAACTCCATCCAACATCCCAACCAGTAAACAAACATCTACTACCCCAACCAATACCATTAAAATTGGGTTAACTTTGCCCCTTATTACCTATACTCCTTTTACCATGTGAATATCCTCTACCCCTATTTGTACTATTCCCCTTAACTAAACCAACCCACTAATTTCTACCCCACTTTAGAGTTTGGTACTTTCCATATCTCCAACACTCCCACCTATTAGCAATAGAGTTACCACCCATCAATAACCAACTAGCACTTTCATACCTCTAACCGAATATACATCCATACCACCATCCACCAACCTAAACATACCTATATATCAACCCACATCAGCCATGCCCCCCCCACCACCCACAAGTACCCACAACATCTTAGCCATATGTGTCTAACCCATAAGGATACATAACAACTTCCACCCAACCATTTGTGCCAATAAACCATTATGCAGCACTATCCCAACCTCGTATGACCACTTACCAATATTGGGCTTTTTCAATACCCTCTATCACTTATCCATACATTCCCACCACCAAACCTCAATAAATCTTATGACCTTAGTTTGTTGCTTCCCAACCTCAAATAGATGTGGTCTAGATGTTAATGGACAAAATGACCAACTTGGAATCATCTATCTTTGTGTCTCATAACCTTTTATCCTATGGTCAAAGTTGTAATGAAACCATCAATCCATCCATTCCTATCTATGCTTATCCTCAATGGGAATTACCTAAGTTTTCTAATTCCAAGGTAAGGAGGACCCCCAAAAATATTTGAGAGAATTTCATCATTTTTGTTATTTGATTACATATGATGTTTCTCTCCTCCTTCATACCTTCCCCATGTCTTTATCAGAACCAACCCTTGACTGATATAGTACCCTTACCAAGCACTCCATCTTTTCATTCTCCCAACTTGCCCAAATATTTTTAGATCATTTCGTAATAAATATATCTAAAATGGTTTCTGTTACCAACTTTTATTGTATTAGGAAATTTGATGATGAATCAATTATTTATTTCATATCAATATGAAGAGGACTCATAAACTAACTTACTTTTCATTACACCAATCTGAGTTGATTGAGCTCTTCTTTTGGGGTTGTGCCAAACATATTTCCCCTACTCTTCAAGTTCAAAATTTTAGAAATTTTGATGAGACATTCACCATGGCATGTAAACTTGAGAACCAAGCAATTGATGAAGGGAAATTGAAACTACAAAATAAGAATTCTAGATTTAAATCTAATGATCCTTCCTCTACCAAAACTACTAACCAATCCAACCATCCCAATACTAAAGCAAAAGCATTTACAAACTTAGTTGTCCTAAAAATTGCTCCACCACTAGCTGTCAACCAACCCTACCAAGCTAATTCTTCCAACCCTTCTTACCAACAAAACCAAAACCAAAACTGAGCTCCTCTAGAACAATACACTCCCATAGGGGAGTCTTATGCTTCAGTTTTAGACAAATTTCTCAAATCTAACCTCATTCAACTTCGACCTATAAAACCACCCCAAAAATTTGATGCCTCTCATCCTATGCCTAGTTGGTACAATAAGAATGACCATTGTGCCTTTCACCGAGTCATTGGACATGACATCAATAGATGCAATACCTTCAAAAGTCTAGTCCAAAACTTAATTGATAGTGGAGAACTTGCATTTGATAATCCCAATGCACCTCCTAATAATACCTTGACATATTTCATAAACCTTTTCCCAATCATGGTCCTTCTACCCATCACCAAGATAAAAAATTATAATCATCTCACTCTCATGATTCACATATAATCAATGTTATTATTAGTGAGCCCATTATTGAGGATACCGCTACCAAGACTACTTATTCCTCCATTTCATTTGTGGAAGTTTTGGAATCATCTTCTATTCTTTTGAATACTAAAAAAAAAGAATCGACCACCCATCTCTCTTCACCTAATGAGGCTTTACCTTCATCCACCTCTCCTTTGATGGAAACACCAAAGGAGACAACCTTTGCTTTAACCATTTCTTCCACTCCACCCATTGAAGTGGAAGGACTACCTTCCATTCCTTTGGACATCCAAACCAAGGAAGAAACCATGTCTATATTTTCACTTGAAGACACCTTACCTACCTCTCCCATCATAGAACAATCCATTCCCTCTTTAGAAACCATCCAACAAGATAAAGTTACCTCATCCACCCAACTACCAATTTTGGAACATCCCATCAAGAACAAGGATGAAGGATCCATTCCCTCTTCTCCACCTAAGGGATTAATTTTTGAAACCAATGACCAAGGAACCAAACCCATCTATAAGACATTTTTTAGACTAGTCCAAATTCTAGAGTTCACTTCTCAACCCAACTTTGATAGAGCCACCTTTTGGCATCATCTTGGTCTCCTATACCAAAACAAATCTAAATCCTCAACCTCACTTGAATCCACCCTTAAACCCAATGTTACATCTCCATCAAACACCTATTCCTCCAAAAATATAGGAGAACAATGCCAACTACCTTTATCTAAGATTTTCAAATCACCTATTTCCCCTCTTACCAAGCCTATCAAAAATCTAGGAATTCTTCCCACACATAGTCGAACTCACTCCTCTTTAAAATTGGATATAACAACATCCAATCCACCAAAAAAAACCCCACCAAAACTAATCAATAAGGTAGAGTTTCCCAAACCTCAACCTTTAAATAGACCCATACCACCTCCTTCTCACTTTCTTTCTATCTTCTAACTTCATCCTTATACCATCCCAATTACCTATTCTTCCTCTAGTAAACCATCCCCTTTTTATCTACCTACACCTACCCCTACCAAATCTTCTAGTTCTCCTTCATTCTTAACTAACTTATCCACCTATACTTTCCCACATATATCCAACCCATCATCATCTAAATCTTCCACTTTCACATCATTTACCTTTAATTTAACCATAACTAAGAAATCCCAACCACCAACTAAAACCATCTCACCATCTACAACTTATAAGGTGAAAACTACTTCTAAGAAGGCTTGCATCCCTAATACTATAAACCCATCACCTCCAACACCTTTGAATGAATCTTATTCAATCATCCTACAAAGGTTGTTTTAAAATTATTTCATTAGCTTACCACCTATCAAACCATTTAACCCATCCAATACCAAACCTTCTTGGTTCAATGATAAATTGATTTGTTCATACCATAGGGCACTAGGACATGACTTAGAGAACTACAAATCTCTCCAAGCACTTATTCATAGCCTATATAATGAGGATGATCTATTATTTGATAAATATATCTTACCCCCATTACCAATCCTACCATAAACCCAACCAACCCAGCATTTACCTACTCCCCCACTCGCATCTAAGAATGAGGGGAAAGAACTGAAGTGACCATCAAACCTAGAAAATCCCCTCATCTACACTATTCATATGGTTACCCAATCTCAATCCTAATAGAAGGATAAGGTAAAAGCTAAAGTCTCCATTCCTTGGACATATCCTTCAACCCCTCAACCTTATAACCAAACCCAAATACATACACCTTCAACCTCACCTTCACAAGCACTAAAACCCAAAGTATCTATTTTAATACTCTCTCCCTCTAATCCTTCTGACTAAATCAAATGTATCATATTAAAATAGCTTCACTAAACACTATTGAAAATGAGCCTTTATGAACTAATCAACACCTTACCTCACCATCATTAGGCACTGATGGAGGCTCTACAATTTATAGAGGTTTAACTAGAAGAACCTTAACCTCTTGAACCTTTTGTGAGAGCCCTCCAACTTTCATCCTTCATCACCTTTTATGGTTTTAAAATACCTCCTATTCATCCTAAGGTTTTTATCCTCTCCTCTTTATCAACACATACATCACACTTACATAAAAAGGGTAATTATTGATAGAGGAGATACAATCAACATCATCTCATCCCATGCTTATGACCAATTATAGCTACCCAAGAATATCATGTCAAAAATCATAGTGGTTCTTTGATCCTTCAATGATACCATGGCCATAACCTTGGGGATATTTATCCTTCATATCTACTTGGGACCTCACATTATTCCCAAACTATTTTATTTATAGAGGGTGAGTTCTTATATAATGTGTTGCTCAAATGACCCTAGATTTGTGCCATGAGTTGTATCTCTTATACCTTACATCGACGTGTTAAATTTGAAAATTAGGGTCAAGTTTTTACCTTCAAATATGATACTGGTTATTTTTATACTTATAATATGACATATCAACCTCATGACATTATTATTCCTCTACCATCAACTACTCACAACACTACCTCAATGCCAACCAAAACTAACAACACTCCTATTCAAAATAGTGATGAAGTTTTAACTAGGTCATCTATCCCTTCTTCCTAGATTCCTGTAGAGGAACCTTTGCAATCTATGTTTCAACATCTCTCTCTTGGGGAATATCTCCTTTTAGCTTTGAATGATTTACCTACTCCCCAAAAGTATGGGAACCTCAAACATGAACTTTCCTAGGATCTGACATTAGAACCATCATCCCTTTTGGGCTCCCTAACCATAAAAAAAAATTATTTATGGGGGACTTGATCATCCACTTCTTGCACCCACCACTTCCTCATCTATTTGACCATTCACCTCTAACTTCTCTTATCTCAACAAACCAACATTTGCCAAAGCCTACCTTTATAGATGTTATTAAAATGGATTTAGTCTCAAAATTTATGAATAAGGACCTCATGAGTTACCTATAATCAAAAATAAAAAACCTCATGAGTTATTTAGACTTGGGTTTGTACTATTGTCCCCCAAAAATATCACTCATTTTTGGGACAAAATTTGAACTATTTTGGTCCTACAGACCAAAATTGTCTCTTCCCTTTCCAAAATTTGTTCTGGGCATTCAAATTCCTCATTTTTCAAACTTCTCAAGAATCTATGAACTCTGCAAGCAGGTTTATTTCTACTGGTTCAAAGGCTTTTGTAGGTGGGTTCAATCAAAAGAATTAGTTTCCAACACTTAGTCATTTTTAGGATTGGTTCAGTGCCTTAGTTCAATCAAAAAATGTTCAAAGGTGGGTTCAACCAAGTGGTTCAATGCTTTGGTTCATTCAATTGGTTCAATCGGCAAAGTTGATCACTTTGGTTCAATCAAATGGTTCAGTGCTTTAGTTTAAGGCTTCATTTGAACCATTGAACCAAAGCTTGGTTTAATGGTTGGTTCAATGTCTTTTTGGTTTAAAGGCTTGGTTCATCCACTTGGTTCATTAAATTGGTTCATTGACTTGAACCATCAGCTTGAACCATTTTTGGTTCAAAGCTTGGTTCATCAGCTTGGTTCATCAGAGTGGTTCAATGGAGCGGTTCAACAAAGTGGTGCAACAGATTGGTTCAACATTTGGTTCAATCAAATGGTTCAATGACTTGGTTCAAGCAAATGGTTCAATCAGACAATTGAAAAGTTAGTTCATCGCCTTGGTTCATCAGCATGGTTTAAAGGAGCAATTTAATGCAAAGGTTCAAAGAAGCCTCCCAAAAGATAAGTGCCCTTGCGGAGGGCACTTGGTTGACAAAAACACCCTTCAGAAGGGTCATTTTCAAAGAAGGCCACAAAGGTAATTCTTTCAAATTTTGATTAAGGAATTCAAAAAAAAACTAAGGCAAGAAGCAATTCCTTCAGACTTTTTGTCTGAAAGAATTTGGGAAAGTAGCTGCGGGCAGAAAGCTCGAAGAAATTTCCAAAGAAGCAAAGGCAAAGTGATCAAAAAATATCATAGAATTTTTGTCCATGGGAAATGTCTGTGGACTTTTTGTCTGTGAGAATTTGTCTACAAACTTTTTGTCTACAAAAATTTGTCTGCAGAGAAAGCCCAGGAAAAATGCTCGTGAGAATTGTCTATAGGAAATGTCTGTGAGAGACTGTCGAAGCCCGAAGGCCATCCAAATACCACCCAAAGGGTAGATACCCTTGCAAGGGGATCTTCTTGACCCAAAGTGGATCATTTATTAAGGCCTGAAAGGGTAGGTTCTTTCTAGGAATGTTCCAAATAGAAAAGCCGAAGAAGGACGAAGGGGTGACGTGCCTGAAGACATCAAATTCAAGACAGTGAACTAGCCATTGAAAAGGTATTGATAGGTGAATGAACATCAATTTCAAAGATCATAAAATAGCTATTGATCCTTGTAATCTATAGACATGAATGCATTCAAAGTCTTTAAGGCCAAGACCAGTAGAAAGTGAGGAAGGAATAGAATAACAAATTGAATCTAGGACCCAATTCAATTAACCAAAAAAGGATGAATGATGAAGAAGGATCAGATCTCCAGGTGGACATTAAAATTTTCAAAATTTCAATAGCATGACTTGTTTTTGTACATTGAGAAAAACAAATGGGTAGATGCCCCTAATTTCTAACTGTCTTCCTAACAGTTTTTAACACAACATGATGTGTTACTATTCACGAGTCCTTCTTGAAAAGGCTATATAAGAGACTCTCTTTTATTATAAATGGATCTCTTTTTGATAATCAAAATGAAACTCTACCCAAATTGAAGGGCATTACTAAGACTTTGAGCTTAGATCATTGATCATATTTTGTTATTGGAATAAGAAAGCAAGTGATTTTTTAGACTTTGTGTTGTGATATCTTTGTTGTTGAGAAAATTATTCTTATGTCTTTTTCCTTGATATATCTTCTATTCCCTTAATTCAACAAGCATAATTAGTGACATCAGTCAAGAAGGTGTCCTAAAGTCAACTATGAAGAGACTTTGTGCCCCCATAATTGCCTTTCAGTGTGTTTTCTTTTCATTTCTGTGTAAAGGACCTTGGGATGACTTTGTGCCCTCATTGTCCTTCATATCTCACTCTTGAGCAATTCAGGTGGAGACTTTGTGCTGAATCTTGATTTGCTGGTTACTACATTCCTAGTTACATTTTGCATTTACTACCAGGAGTATTCTTGTGATTTGTTGAATAGTACTTCTAAAAGAAGAGGAGTGTTGTCTATCATTTCCCTTGAGTATTTCCTTTGATTTGCATGCATCATCTCTGAAGAAAGAGAGATGGATGGTTTGTCCTACCCTTGAGTATTATTTTCTATTTATATAAATATAACATACCTATAGGGAACCTCCCCTTGATGAGAGGAGAGATCAGTCCCCTTCTGATGTGGTAAACCTACATATTTGGATGACTAATCTTCCTACTTTGGCTGATTAGACCTATTTTGTTTATCAGTACGCTGATCAACAAAATATTAAACCAAATTTTTTTGGTGAATCTGCTAGGGATATAATATCCATTATCCATTTATAATCTATCCATTCACCTCCACACTAATTGGGAAAGAATGCACAGTTTAAAGCCTCAAGTTGCATACTAAAGCAAGGTCAATTTTTTTCCATTTTTATTTCAAAATCTGGCAAATTCAAGGTATACACGAAGCCAAAGGGATAAAGGTATCATTGACCCTATATTCAAGTTGGTATAGCAAAGTGATTTTGATCTATTTCCTTCACCATCTTGTCTCCAATGAATAAAGAGCTTTCGTCCTACTAAAGTCAAATCTCCATTGCCAGATGAAGTTTCTACTTCTATTGTTGATAAAGCTTTGCCAATAATTACTCCTTTGAGATTTGTTATTCCTCATTTTCATAATCCTACAATGGTAGTTCAAGGCCCCTAGGGTAATGCTTAGGGTCATCTCAATCTTACTCCACCTCTACATGAGCTTCCACACAGTTTAAGTAAGAATTTCTCCAAATTCTATAGTGATGGGAAAGTTCATCCTGATGAACACATTTTAGCCTTCAGCATAGCCTATGGAGTAATTGGAGTAGAATTTGAAGATGTAATAGTCAGGATATTTGTAGAAACATTACAAGGTGCTGCTACAGATTGGTTTTATCATCTACAAGCTCAGTCAGTAATGGATTGGAATACTCTCAAAGATAAGTTTGAAGCCAGATTCAAACATGTACAAGATGCACATGCACTTCCAGCTCAACTTACACAGATGAAGAAAGAGCCTTATGAACCAATGAGAGACTTCATAGCAAAATTTGACAAACTGAGGAATAGAATTCCTGTAATTTCTTGACCTCCAGTTGAGAATCTCAAATGCTTTTTCATTAATTCTCAGTTACCTAGAGTAAGTTTTCTTTTGAGACATGCTGGTCAAATAGATCTTATCATAGCTCAACATTTGGCCACTGAGGTAGAAGATGATCTCATCTTAGTAGGGAAGATAAGAAGAAATCCAAATAGAAATAGAGCTTCATCATCTTCTAAATATTCATCTACAAGCACCACAGATGCAATGGTGCAAAAATTGGCAAATGAGTTGCTTGCTCTCAAAAAGCAAATGGCTCAAGGAATGTCTTCTGCTACTTCACACAAAAGGACATTCCCAAATTAGTCATATACGGGCAATGCTACCAGGAATCAAGGGCAACAGAATCACCTTCCTCCCCCATAAGGGAAACTTGCCTTGGAAGCTCCTCCAACCAATTCAGCAATGGGATATCTTGAAGCAGAATCATATTTCTCTTTCTAGCCTGAATTGAATCAAGAAAATGATGATAATCTCCTTGAAAACAATCAAGAAGAATCAGATGGTGACTCCCACATTAGTTTCCTAAACTACCAAGATGAACCTGGAAGTAAAGGAGAAGCTTTTGACGGATCATATGCAGTGTTTACCAGGTCTAAGAACTAATCAATTCAACAAGCTAATAAAGGGAAGACATAAGAGCAACCTCAACCAACAGTCATGATTTCTAAGCATGGAACCACTCTACCTTTTCAGTCAAAGGATTCGGTAATCACCCAAAAGGCAAATACATCCATTTCACCTTCACCTTCTATTTCAAATTTGCAAACTAGCCCACCTCCTATCCCTCCTAAAACTCAAAAGGTTTAAGTACCTTTATCTGTACCTAGCTTAATTTAGTGATTTGACATAATCAATCATGTCAAAAAGACAAAAATATAAATGTTTAAGTTTGAATATTTACAGTCCAATCCTGATTAATTGAATAAGTTGGTCCAATATGTCAAGAATCAAACCATCCCTACAGGGTAAAAAGCTAAAAAGGTAACTCCTAATTCTCCAAAGAACACGCCCATTCTAAATGATCTTGTCATTACTCCCCCAGTTACTCCTAGAAAAATAAAACCTTTCTATGTTTCCCTATTAATTAATGGCCACAAGCTGAGTAACTGTATTATAGACTCAAGGGAATATAACAATGTCATGCCTGCTAAAGTAGCTGAGTCTCTTGGTCTCACATTGATCAAGAAATTTGGGAGATGTTTTTCCATGGAGAACAAGTACCATTGCTTGGGCAAATCAAAGATGCCCAATTTGCATTTATAGCCTTTCTAGACAAGAGAATCAGGATGATGTCTTGGTGGCTGATGTTCTAGCATCCTATGGCATTTCACTTGGATGAAATTTATGCAAGGACATGGGAGGAGAAATAAGCATGGATCTATCTGAGACAAGGATCCTTGTACAAGGTGTAATGAAGAGGTTGCTCCCTGAAAAAGAGGCAAAATATGTGGTCACCCAAACATCAGCCCCTGAAGCTCAAATTCTTTTTGAATCCGTAGGTATGGGTAACTATTTTCTATCTATAGATGAAGTGCATGAAACATCTGATATAATTCTTGAAAGGGTCAACTTAGAAATAAATTTAACTAGAACAACAAAAGAACTAGTAGGCTGCAATATAGATGAAGGATCCTCCATCTCTGATGAAGGAAAGTCTAAAGAAAAATTAGTATCAGATGAGATATGGAATTTGGAATTTGATGGTAGTTGTTCCTCTACTAGTTCAAGAGTTGGGATTGTGTTGATATCTCCTAAAAGAGATATGTTTCCTTCATCTTACAAATTACAATTTAGCAACACTAACAATACAACTTAATATGAATCTCTGCTACTTGGAATGAAGGCTGCTAAAAAAAAAGGCATCAAGTTTCTTCATGCCAAAGGGGATGTTGAATTAGTGGTTTGTCAAGTAAGAAATATTTACCAAACTAAGAATGAAAGATTACGCCACTACAGTAACCTGGTTTGGGACCAAATTGAAAGCTTTGATGCTTTCAACATTTTTGCCATACCCAGAGAGTCTAATAACAGAGCTAATGCACTTGCTGTTTCAGGAACTCTCTTAGTTCTCCACTCAAATTTCAAATAAGACATGTATACTATTGAGCTAATCTATAGACCAAGTGTTCTTGACAATGCTGATTATTGGCAAGTATTCAACGATGATCATCAAATCATTGCCTTCTTGGAACAAAAAGACAATTTTGAACTACATTTTTAAGGTAGTGAATCTCAGAAGAATGAATCAGCCTTTGAATCTAGTTCAGATATAAATGAAGAGTTCTTATAGATGAAAGGAAAAAAAATTCCCAAAGGCCTAGTTTCTCTTGAG
Organism: Torreya grandis; assembly: GCA_037957365.1. Taxonomy (NCBI): domain Eukaryota; kingdom Viridiplantae; phylum Streptophyta; class Pinopsida; order Cupressales; family Taxaceae; genus Torreya; species Torreya grandis. The sequence continues at coordinate 766,919 of JARHVA010002106.1, read as the reverse complement.
AAGCTATTTGACAAGCATGATAGATTCATCAAACAATAACAAATAGACTCAAGTTTATCTCAGGGATTTGATCGAGTAAATCTAACCACTAATGAAAATCCCAAGATGGTTAACATTGGTAAGTGTTGCACCACTAAAGAAAGATTCAAGCTCACCTCTTTACTCTGTCAATACATGGATGTATTAGCATATTCTTATGAAGACTTGAAGTCTCTCAGACCAGATAAAATTCACCATGACATTTCTCTCAAGGCTGATTTAGTGCCCTACAAGAAAAAATCTAGACAGTATAATCCAAAAATATTAGGTACTATTCTGTCTGAGATACAAAAAATGTTAAATACTAGAATCATCTTTCCAATCCATCATTCCACATGGATTGCCAACATAGTGCCTATAAGGAAGAAGAGTGGCAAAATTTGCATCTATGTAGATTTCAAGAATCTAAATTAAGCATCTTTGAAAGATAATTATCTTTTACCAATCATGGATCAAGTGCTTCAAACAGTGATAGGTTCAGAGATGTTATCAATGTTGGATGGCTTCTCAGGATATAATCAAGTTGAAGTTGGTGAAGCAGACCAACACAAGATTGCATTCACCACACCTTGGGGTATATTTGCATATATAAAAATGCCTTTTGGCTTGATAAATTTTGGTGCTACCTTTCAGAGAGCAATGGATCTGGCTTTCAAAGATGAGATTGGTAAATTCATAGTGGTATACCTTGATAACTTGACTATCTTTTCAAAGTGTCGATCTGATCATGTATGCCACTTACAATAAGTGCTAGAGCACTGCATCCAGAATGGTATTTCCTTGAATCCTAAGAAGTCTATTTTGGGAGTAACAAAGGGGAAACTCCTTGGACACATTGTGTCAAAAGGAGGCATAAATATTGACTCAAACAGAGTCAAGTCTATTCAAGAGCTTAATTTGCCTACAAATAAAAATGTTGTTCATTCTTTCTTCAGAAAGGTGAATTTCTTACGGAGGTTCATCCTTGAATTTGCTGAGAAGACTAGACACATTATGAACATGATAAAAGGGAAGACCATCTTCAGGTGGACTAAAAAAGGCAAGTCAACATTTTAGGATATCAAGACTACCATTGCTCATGCCCCTACCTTGGTTTGTCTAGATTACAATAAAGATTTCATCATATATAGCTATGTGTTTGAACACACTCTTTCAGTAATTCTTGTTCAACAGGACAAGGAAGGTATGGAATCTCCTATCTCTTTCATGAGTTGCCCTCTCAAAACCCATGAGATGAAGTATTCAAATGTAGAGAGGCATGCTTATGCATTGGTGAAAGTAGCCAAACATTTTTGCTTCTATATTCTAAATTCACACACTACTGCCTTAGTTCCTACCACTACAGTCAAATCTATATTAACTCAGCAAGAGTTTGACATGAAAAGAGGTAATTGGATTGCAAAGATCCAAGAGTTTGATCTAGACATCAAGTCAACAAAGCTGGTTAGGGGTAAAGGCCTATGCCAATTAATTACTGACAATAAGCCAAAAGACACACAACATGAAGAAACTAAAGTGGAAGAGACACCAACAGTCCTTTTTGTCTCCACTACCAATGAATGGTATTCATGTATCACTCATTTCCTTATAGTGAATGTCTTACTCATTTGTCTTACAAAGAAAGGAGGACTATCAAGTTGAAAGCTATCAATTTTGTCCTTTGGGACAATGGATTGTACAAGAGAAGCATAGATGGAGTATTCCTTTGTTGTGTAGACAAAGAGCAACAAAGCCAGCTTTTGAAATCTTTCCACAATCTAGCCTATGGAGGACATTTTTCTACTCCTGTGACTGCTCACAAGATTCTGTGAACCATGTATTACTAGCCAACTCTTTTCCAAGATGCACATAAGTGGGTTAGGAAATGTGAACTTTGTCAGCAATTTGTTGGAAGACCCAAGTTAGTTGTTATGCCTCTCAAGCCAGTGATTATAAAAGAACCTTTACAGTAATGGGGGATTGATTTTATTAGGACTATAAACCCATCTTTAAGTGTTGATCATGATTATGTCCTTACAGCAATTGACTATTTCACCAAGTGAGTAGAAGCAATCCCAACTAAGCATGCTACTTCAAAAATTGTATGCAACTTCCTCAAAGAGAATATCATTTCCAAGTTTGGAGTTCTAATCAAAATTGTTACTAAAAATGTAGCTTGTTTCACCTCCCAGGAGATTACACAATTTTATTTCCAATATGGAATTATACTCTCTCACTCTTCTAATTATTTTCCACAAGGGAATGGACAAGCTAAATCCAACAATAAGAACTTGGTAACTATCATCAAGAAGCTAGTAGATGACAATCAAAGAACATGGCATAAAGCATTAGTTGATGCTCTATGGGCAGATAGAATCACACCAAAGAGGACAATTGGTATTTCTCCTTTTCAACTTCTTTATGGTATCAATGTTGAGATACCAATCACCTTAGAATTGCTAGCCTTGAAATTGGCAAAGGTAATTGAAGATCAGACATATGAAACCTCTCTTGATAAAATAATCATGTGCCTGACTGAGCTAGAGGAATAGAGAACCATGGTGGTGGATAGAATTGCTGCTCATCAAAGTCTAGCAAAGAAACTCTTTGACCATAAGGCCAAAAATCATGATTTCTAGATTAGGGATCAAGTCTTGCTATGGGATAAAGGAGAGAACCAAAGGGGATACATGGAAGGTTTAACTCCCTTTAGAGAGGCCCATTTATAACTCATCAGCACATTGGTGAAAATAGATTTCTATTAAAATATAAAGATGGCACACTCTTTTCTCTACCTCATAATGGGCAGCATCTAAAACACTTCAACTCTTGAAGTATCAGATCATTGCATCTGTATATATGTATATTTGTACAATTTTTAATTTTGATTTGTTTTGTTTGTTTTCATTTTTGATGCCTTCCATTTCTAGGTAGCATGACTCCATAGCCCAATGGTACACATGAAGACATTGGAGATTCTAGATTCTACTCCCTTCAATTCTTTTTGCAATTGACAGAAGTTCCCCAACTAGAGCTAGCTATTGTCCCCCAAAACTATCACTCATTTTTGGGACAACATTTGAATTATTTTGGTCCTACAAACCAAAATTGTCTCTTACCTTTCTGAAATTTATCTTGGGTATTCAAATTCCTCATTTTTCAAACTTCTCAAGAATCTACAAACTCTGCAAGCAGATTCATTTCTATTGGTTCAAAGGCTTCTGCAGGTGGGTTCAATCAAAAGAATCAATTTCCAACACTTAGTCATTTTTAGGATTGGTTCAACACCTTGGTTTAATCAAAAAAATTTCAAAGGTGGGTACAAACAAGTGGTTCAATGCTTTAGTTCATTTAATTGGTTCCATTAAAAAAGTTCATCACTTTGGTTCAATCAAATGGTTCAGTGCTTCGGTTCAAGGCTTCATTAGAACCGTTGAACCAAAGCTTGGTTCAATGGTTGGTTCAACATCTTTTTGGTTCAAAGGCTTGGTTCATCCACTTGGTTCAAAGGATTGGCTCATTTAATTAGTTCATCAACTTGAACCATCAACTTCAACCATTTTGGTTCAAATCTTGGTTCATCGGCTTGGTTCAATGGAGCAATTCAATGGAGCTGTTCAATAAAGTGGTTCAATGGATTGGTTCAAAATTTGGTTCAATCAAACAATTCAACATCTTGGTTCAACCAAGTGGTTCAATCAGATGGTTTAACAGTTGGTTCATTGCCTTGGTTCATCGGTGCGGTTCAAAGGAATAGTTCAATGCAAAGGTTCAAAGAAGCCTCCCGAAAGACAAGTGCCCTTATGAAGGGCACTTGGTCAACAAAAACACCCTTCATAAGGGTCATTTTCAAAGAAGGCCACAAAGGTAATTATTTTTAATTTTGTTTAAGGAATTAAAAAAAAAACTAAGGCAAGAAGCAATTCCTTTAGACTTTATTTTCGAAGGAATTTGGGAAAGCAGTTGCGGGAAGAAAGCCCAAAGAAATTTCCAAAGAAGTAAAGGCAAAGTGATCGAACAATTTCATGAACTTTTTGTCTATAGGAAATGTTTGTGGACTTTTTTTCCATGAAATTTTGTTCACAGACTTTTTGTTCTTGGGAATTTATCCATGGAGAAAGCCCAAGGAAAATGCCTACAAGAATTGTCTGCAGGAAATGTCTGAGAGACTGCCAAAGCCCGAAGGCCATCCAAAGACCGCTCGAAGGGTAGATACCCTTGCAGGGGGATCTTTCTAACCCAAATTAGAACATTTCTTAAGGCCTAAAAGGGTAGGTTCTTTCTAGGAAAGTGCCAAATAGAAAAGCTGAAGAAGGACCAAGGGGTGACACGCCTAAAGATGTCAAATTCAAGACAGTGAACTAGCTGTTGAAAATGTATTGACGAGTACACGAACATCAATTTCAAAGCTCATAGAATAGTCATTGATCCTTGTAATCTATAGACCTAAATTCATTCATAGGCTTTAAGGCCAAAACCAACAAAAAGTGAGGAAGGAACAGAATAGCAAATTGAATCCAGGACCCAATTCAATTAACCAAAAAAAGAGGAACAATGAAGAAGGATCAGATCACCAGGTGGAAATTGAAAGTTGCAAACTTTCAATATCATGACTTATTTCTCTGCATTGAGAAAAACAAATGGGTAGATGCCCCTAATTTCCAACCTGTCTTCCTAACAATTTTCAACACAACATGATGTGTTACTGTTCCCAAGTCCTTGAAAAGGCTATATAAGGGACTCTCTTTTATTGTAAATGGATCTCTTTTTGACAATCAAAATGAAACTTTGCCCAAATTGAAAGGAATTACTAAAAATTTGAGCTAAGATCATTGATCATATTTTGTTATTGGAATAAGAAAGAAAGTGATTTTTTAGACTTTGTGTTGTGATATCTTTGTTGTTGAGGAAATTATTCTTATGTATTTTTCCTTGATATATCTTTTGTTCCTTTAATTCAACAAGTATAATTAGTGACAATAGTTAGGAAGGTGTCTTGAAGTCAACTATGGAGAGACTTTGTGCCCCCATAATTTCCTTTTAGTGTGTTTTCTTTTCATTTCTATGTAAAGGACATTGGGATGAATTTGTGCCCTCATTGTCCTTCATATCTCACTCTTGATCAATTTAGGTGGAGACTTTGTGTTGTATCTTGATTTGTTGGTTACTACATCCCTAGTTACATTTTTCATTTACTACCAGGAGTATTCTTGTGGTTTACTAAATAGTACTTCTGAAAGAAGAGGAGTGTTGTCTGTCATTTCCATTGAGTTTTTCCTTTGATTTGCATGCATCATCTCTGAAGAAAGAGAGATGGATGGTTTGTCCTATCCTTGAGTATTATTTTCTATTTATATATATATATATAATATTGATAAACAAAGTAGGTCTTATCAACCAAAGTAGGAAGATTAGTCATCTAAATGTGTAGGTTTACCACATCAGAAGGGGACTGATCTCTCCTCTCATCAAGGGGAGGTTCCCTATAGGTATGCTATATATATATACATACATATATAAAGGGAACCTCCCTTTGATGAGAGGAGAGATCAGTCCCCTTCTGATGTGGTAAACCTACACATTTGGATGACTAATATTCCTACTTTGGCTGATCAAACCTACTTTGTTTATCAGTATGTTGATCGACAAAATATTGAACCAACATGTACTACTAGAAGAACCCCCCTCACAAAAATGCATCACCACCATCAATGATGAGGATGCCCCATCCTCACCAACCCCATCTCCCTCAAATTCTAAAGACTTTGATATCATCCCATCTGATTTTTTTGATCAACACCATTAGTTTATGCCCCTTGACCTATCAAAAGGGTAACCAAACTAAAACCCTTCTTCTCATCCATCTTGAAATGATTGAGCATTATTCTGCTATCATCAATATGATTAACATCAAGATGATGATCCCATTCTCACCTACCTTGGTGTGGGGGATTTTTCTATTCATAAATCCCTTCGTCTTGAGAACCAAACCATGCTGAATGAATCTACCATTGATGTCAACTTGGGTAATTAGGATAACCCCAATATCATCAAAATTGGCCAATCCCTAAATTTCATGGAGAAATAAGATTAACCTTCTTTCCTTCATGACCATAGCATAATGTTCACTTGGTCTCATTAGGATATGCCTAGAATTGACCCTTTTATTTCCCTCCATAGCATTATATCCCATCCTGAGGTTAAGCTAGTGTGATAAATGCTTTATAGGATACATCCTCACATCACCCTTCTAGTCAAAGAAGAACTTTAACATCTCTTATCTATTTAATTCATTCAATCCATTGACTATCTATAATGGGTTACCAAAATCATTCCCATTACCAAAGCCATAGGGTGACTTTACCTCTACATTGACTTTCATGATTGTAACCTCATTTTCCCAAAGGATGACTTTCCTTTGCCAAACATCAACCAAATTATTAATGTTATAGTTGGCCATGAGATGTTATACCTCATGGATATTTTCTTAATATATAATAATATTTTTATTACCCCCAAAGATTAGCATATAACTTTCATTATCACCCCATGGGGGACCTTTTATTATAGGGTCATGCCTTTTGGTCTGAAGAATGCTAGAATAACCTATCAATGTGTCATGACCTACATTTTCCATGATCCCATCCATAAAATTGTAGAAGACTATGTGGATGATATCCTTGGTAAATACAAACACCACAAAGATCACCTATCCATTCTCACAATCATCTTCAATTGACTAATCCATTATCATGTTAGGCTTGATCCCAAGAAATGCATTTTTGGGGTTTTATCTAGTAAACTTCTAAGCCTTATCATTTCTCTTTGAGGAAATGAAATAGACCCCTCCAAAGTTAGATAAATCCTGGAGATTCCTCGTCATACTAATCTTAAGAAAATCTATAGCCTACAAGGAAATATCCAATCCATTCATCATTTCATCTCCTAGTTATCAGAATGATGTCAACCCTTTTACCATCTCCTCAAGAAAGACACTTATTTCAAGTAGACCCAAGATTGTCAACAAGCCTTTGATTTAATCAAGGAGTACCTTATTTTTCCACCTATTATTATTCATCCAAAGGAATACCAACCTTTATACCTTTATATATCTACCACAAACCATTCCTTAGGGGAAATGTTTGCTCATCATGATAAATAAAATAAAGATAAAGTTATCTACTATGTTAGATACACCCTCATAGAGTTTGAGACTCAATATACCCATCTTTAGAAACTTTTCCTCACCTTAGTATTTATGGCCTCCAAAATTAATCATTACCTTCTTAATCATAAAACCTATGTCATCATTAACACCAACCCACTCAAGTATATGCACTCTAAACCATACCAAAACTAGTGTATGGCTAAGTGGCTCATGTTCCTAGCTAAATCTGATCTTGAATTTCTATAGTAAAAATCCATTAAGGGGTAAGTCATCATTGACCAATTAGATAAATAGCCTCTACCAAATAACCATCTGCTTCTTCTTGCTTTTCTAGATGAGTCTATTGCAACTCTTTCTCAAGAAGAACTCACCTACCAAATGACCATGTTTTTTGATGGCTCCAAATGACAACATGGTGGGGCTGCTAGAGCTTTTTTCATTCCCCTTAATGGTGAACCAATTCCCATTTATTTTAAACTTGATTAAAAATGCACCAATAATATGGACAAATATGAAGACCTAGTCATAGGTCTCCAAACCATTGTAGCTTTGGGTCTCAAAATGATTAGTATCTTTGGTGATTCCCATCTTGTCATCAATCAGGTTAATAGATCTTATCAATGTAAAAATGATATCCTATTGAAATAAAAGAAAATCATAGATGTACTCTTAGTATCATTTGATCAAAATGTTATCTAGTTAGTTCTACACTCTACCAACAAGTTCATAGATACAATGCCTTCCATTGCTTCCAAAATCCCATCACAACCTATTGAATCCAAACTATTTGTCACCATCCATCATTTTATCACACCCTCATATATTATTTATAGCCTTCCTATCAATTTTAATGTGGAAGCATCCCCTTTTGACATTTGGTATGATCAAAATTTTAACTACCTTAACCTTGGCATCATTCCTCCCAACCTTTCAAAGAATTCCCAAAGAGATTTTGTTTAGAGTACCTCTCATTAAACCATACTAGGGTGAATCATTTACAAATGTGGCTTTGATGTTATCCTTCTCCATTGCCTCATAATCATGAAGCTTCCCACACTATCAAGGAAACACATGACATAATCTATGGGGGACATTTTAGTGACCTATCCATCATTAAACATATCCTTCACCTTGGCTATTATTGGCCCACCTTCAATAAATATTGTTGTGATTAGGTAAATAAGTGTGTCAAATGTCAACATGCTAATTTACATCATGCACCTACCCATGGCCTTTGAGTATCTAAGACTACTAACCCTTCTCATAATGGGGTCTTGATCTAATTGGGGAAACCAACCCTAATTCCTCATGACAACACCGATATATTATTAACACCACTAAATATTTCACAAAATGGGTAGAATCCATTCTTATCTTGACCAAAGCTGAAAAGATTATTGATTTCATCAATCATCATACCATCTGCTGCTTCAGTGTTCCCAATAAGATCATCATTGATAATGGAAAATATTTTAAAAATAAGCAAGTCCAAGATATTTATGATGTTTTTGGCATCAATTTAAGCTTTTCTTCACCCTACCATCCAAAAGTAAATGGATAGGTAGAGGCCTCCAACGGAATCCTCAACAAGATGTTAACCAAAGTGGTAAGTGCTTCAGGTTAAGATTGACACATACATATCCCTTTCACTTTATGGGCATATCACACTATCATTAAAACCTATATGGGTGTTACAAATTTCTCTCTAGTCTTCAAAGCCAAGGTAGTCTTTCCTCTTGAAGTCTAGATTCCCTCTCTTCACATCTCTCTTCATGAGATCCTTTCTAAGAGTGATTATCCTCATGAATGCCTCACACATCTGTAAATCCTTTAAAAACATCACCTTTCAACACTTAATCATCTTCATGTATTAAGAAAGAATCAAGTGCACTTATAACAAACACCTGAAAGAGTAAGAATTCAATATTAGAGACCTCATCCTTAAGGAAAACCAACATGTAACTAATATGAAGAAAAGAAAAAAAGGTATGTTTGCTTTCAATTGGCTTAGACCCTACATCATAAACCATAAGTATGGATTGAGATATTATCATCTGTCTTATTTTAAAAGCAAACTAGAACTTGAGCCTCTCAACACTTTGTATCTATGTCCTTTATATTGTTAAAATGAGGATTGAACTCACCTTTGTGTCTAACTTAATCTCATCCCTTAGTTTATGATATTTTCACTCCCCTTATACCTTCACCCTATTCCTCTTGGGGATAATGGATTATGATATAGGACCATTTGATTATCCATCATAGTTTTAGCTTAATCCTAAGCATGGATACCATAGCTCTATGCATGGCATGGTTCACATAGATACTTTTCATCTCTCATCACATGGAATCTCATGATTAGTTATCTCTCAAACCACTTTCCCTTATCCATCATTAAAATTTTGTGCTAAAAATTCTTACCCCCATAAAGGTAGGCTTATAAGCGTAAATAGACTTGTCCATGTATAAAACTAGCACTCAAAATCAAATTGGGATATCAAAATATTACTTATGTCAATATCTTTAGCATTTCAAACTATTCCTTTTAAGGACAACTACCCATGAACTCAATTGCTTAAAAGATAAATTGTTCCCTTGAAGGAAAACTACAACATAATAACAAATCCAAATTTAGATCATTCCCTTGAAGGATGGCTAACTTAAGTTTGAATCTTCCTGTATCAATCAGATTCACCCCCTTTATCAAAAACAACAAAACATTAAAAATGGGGGCCTTATATCAAAGTCAAAGCAAGCTATCCCAAAGGGTCCACAATTGAATCTTTCTTATATACTTAGTAGACTTCTCGTATCTATCATTCTACACATTATATTAAGGCATGGACTTGTCTATTATAATTTTTTGGTCACCTATAAAAGGGGAAAGATAACCCACATCAAGGTACCATATTAACCATTATCTATCACCTAATTTTCCCTTATTAAACTCTCTATAATAAAGTGACTATGAGCTTACTTCACACAAAGTGATCTCGATACCTTCCTTTTCAATCATAGCATGTTCATGCAAAGAATTCAAAAGGCTTGTTTTCATTAAGCCAATATGACTTCAGTTTTGTTAGATCCTTACTAATGGACACATCATTCCTTTCTTACCTTCTCATTATTATTTTATGAAGACATGTGTCTCATTATTCTTTTATCTTTTTCCAACATTTAGTTTTCTACCTATACCAACTTTATGTATCTTCATTATATCCCAATATCAGATATCATATCCAAACATTAAACACATAATCTTCATCAAAACACTAATCCGTATGGCTCACAACATTATGAGACATATCCCATATATGCACCACAAACATACATCAAACATATATCCATAATATATACATAAAATACAAATCAGAACTATCATATCCATCATCATGAGCAGATACATCATCCTCATATATGCATCAAAACACATCGTAAACATTCATCAATATCATAACCAATGAGATAACAGTAAATCACATATCCATAATCCTATCCCCATAGTCACCTCATGTTGGAAAACCACATAATCCATGTTATCATACTATTTACCATATGCATTATAAGAGAGCCACATCATAACAATGAAATAGTCATGTCATATCTATGAACTATGTTATCATTCTCTTTACCATCAACATCTATACCTCAAATATTTTGTCACAAAAATAAATAAACCATGATCATTTATACAAAATTATTTTATACCCACACTCAAAATAATATATATGTCATATCCATCCATTGAACAAAGCATATACATCTATGAACAACATCATAAATAACATAATCAAATCAATCATTTACATATTTAAAAACACACATCCTTAAGCTAATGTCATGATTTATAAATGTCATCATCATGAAATCATGATCATAAGTTTATCCATGAAATACATCATATCCATCACATTAGAAAAACATCAAAAATAAAAATCAATCTACATATCGAGAGTCATCATCACCTCATCATCATAATCATCAAACATTTGTAAACATTAAAAACATCTTTAAACATCTAGTCCATGTCATCATGTAATTAATATGAAAAAATGTAATTAATACATAATCAATATGCATCATAAACATCTATAAACATCAAAACATAATAAAATCATGCCATTAATATAATCAAATGTTAACATGCCATCAATATAATTAACATAATCATCATATACATCAATAAGAAAATACATGAAATAATATACCTATCTTCTCTCACTCATATACATCTCATATCATTAGCACATAGGTTGGAATAAAAATAATATCCATCCATGTAAATAAAACTCAAGTCCCTAGGGCACCACTACCACTCACTCCATCAGTACCTGTACCCATGCTTGCACTTACGCTACCATCTAGTGGTGGTCCCCTTGATATCCCTACTTGATCAACTATGGAGGTGCACTATCCTAGAGTAGCTATAGATGGACCACCTAATAGTTTGGACCTATACTCCCCATATCTCATCTCTAGTGGTAACTATGCTAGCATTATCACCTCATAATATCCTAGTTCTTCAATGGTGGCTAAATATCATATCCTTAAAAGTATGTTAGATGGTCTTCATACTATTGTTGTGGTCACTAACCCAAGATAGATCCTCACACACATGTTATCACCCAATCGATCAAATCCACCTCAATAAGTAAGTTCAAGCATACAAAACACACCGATCACCTAGAGCATAAATCCAAAAAAATAAAATGGTAAAAATGAATTACCATTTTACTTTTAATCTTCTAGTTCTTTAGGGTTTTTCTCACCATCAATGGTTAGGGTGACCATCGGTGGTTGACCCTAGGAATAAAAATAACCATCAATAGTTGGGATCCCACATTATTTTTCTAATCTTTTAGTACCTCAAACTAACCACTTAGGACATTACCTTATTTCCCCAAATCAACCACTTGACCTTTCAGATCTTACCCTTCTCTAACCACTGACCTATTTAACCATGTCTACCTCGATGTTGGATGTTTTAACCCAAAATTTCACATGTTTTATGATGACCTTACCTTAATTATTTTGACCACACCCACCAACCTTTCCAAGTTAATCTTTTGCACTTCACACCACCTCATACACAACTAGACTATTCATGTTGTTTTTTAGGAGCACTTCCTACCTTGAATACCTATATACAATGTCTACCCTATCTAGGTGACTTGATAGGCATGAGCCAATTAGCTATGACCAACATTATTGACTAATTAGCCTATCATACTTCTCCTTAGAGATCAACCTTTTTTTTATCAACATAGGTAACTTTAGTCTTTGAATGATCTTGATTATTGCACTTAGTTGCATATTTTTCTTGTGTTTGCATTTCAAATGCCCAACTATTTTATGTCACCCACCTTGTGACTATCTATTTACCATTTATCAAACCCTGACTTGATTTTGCCTTCCCTTCATTGACTCTCAATTTGAGGGGGAATACATCCTTCCATACTCAGGGTAACCAAACCTTGACCAATAATCTATTTTTATTTTTTAGATTTTTAATTCAAGGCCACATAACAAAAAGGGGGAAAATGTAGACATTCAAAAACTACAAAGTTTTAGATGTCAAAATACCTAAAACCCCCACCTGATGCTAATGCTAGTTAACCACCTAGTTAACTTAGACTATTTATTAATTTACTAACTTAAATTTGTAAATCACTCTTTTTAACCCATTTTTATCTAGACCTCGATCATCGATGGTCAACCTAACCATTGATAGTTAGCCTAACCATCAATGGTTAGCTTGACCATTGATAGTTAATTATTCTAAGCTTGCTTTTAAAGTATTACCAGCTATATGAGATAAGCATGAAACATTTAACAATTGTGATGTAAACTAGCTTTAAAGCATCATAATTAGAAACTTTATCCTCTATCCAATTAGAAACTTCCTCATGCATATTTAATTACTTCATCCTATAAAAGGAGAGAAGTAAGAAGTGAAAAAGGAGAGAACTCTAAAAATTTATGTCCAAGCTATCTTGCATCTAGGTATCTAGCATCCCTTTAGAAAATAAGCAACATAAATAAAGACTCAAACCTCTATTAGTATCACTTTCTAGGGCCAAATTACTATCACTTTAGCCAAATTTCTTCAACCTTCCAACACCAAGTTACAAGTATCTCTTCTTTGTTTTATTTGATTAATATTCCATTTATAACCTCCTTACCCTATCAGACCCATTAGTATCTTATTTTACATTCACCTAATCCATAAAAAACTTCTATTTTTTGAATTACCCAATCTTTAATCCTTTTTTATCAGTTTCAAAATCACATAGGTAACCACCGATGGTTAGCCCAACCATCGATGATTACCTCAACCATCAATGATCACCAAACCACTGATAGTGATCCCAACTACCAATGGTTCACCCAACTAATGATGGTCATTGTGGCAAAAAATAACAAGTTATTTTCATCCCCTTGACCCCAACCAAACCCTACTTTATTTATTCCTACCTGTTCACAGAGACTTTTTTGATTTTTTGAACCTGACCCCAACTATCTTAAAATGAGTATTAACCCATTTTTTCTATACTTAGTGTTTTTTTAACAATAAATTTACTTTCATATTATCTTAAAATCATTTAATTTCTAATTATTGAATGTAAATTTCCTTTCTTTTCATTTATATCCACTTAATTATTATAAATAATGGATTGATAGCCTCCTAGCAAGCATATGATTCTTGGATCTAGATCATGCTAGGTAGTCCAATCAACCATCCATATAACAACCCCTTTTATAGTGTCTTTCTTATCTACATGTTATTCCTTCCAAGCCAAATAGGATTTCTCACCATCATCTACATCATGTGTGCACTTTACTAGGTATTCTACTACACATCTAATTATTAGTTTCATTACTTGATTCCAAATTAAGAAATTAGTATAAATTAATCTAAAATACGATTGGATTTATTCAATTCTTCACTCTCCTGACTAAAAAAGTATTCTTGGTCTTCAAAAGGCAAATTAGGCTGAGGGTATTTAACTTCAATAGGAAGTTTAGGATGAATAGGTGGATTGATAAGATTGAGAACTCTTATAGATGATGACCTAGTAAGGACCATGAAGTATGAGAGTAATTTAAAAAAATAATAATGGACTTTAACTAGATTTACCTTTAATGGAATCACCAAATGATGAGTATCACACTAATTTTGTAGCTAATGTTATCAAGACCAGCATTCACCTTGATAAGTTGTCTTGAAGATAATGTGTCCCACTGAGTGTGATATAATTATTGTCACCAAATACTTAATCCTAGAGGAATGTGTTTAAGCCTCCTCCAAATTTAGGAAATATTGAATTACTTATAGGTATGTGGGTTTACCTATGGTATAAGTAGACCTCTAGGTTTAAGGGCTAGCTCCCTAAATATACCTTGAAATACATATCACCTACATAACTAATTTTTTGTGGTATAAGAGATAGAATTTTGTATGAAATTAAACTAATCTAAGGGGATGATATACCAATATTATTTACATAATACCATGATATTTATATCATGATGAAAGAAGATCTACAAACTAGCTTCCAAGTCCTATGGGGTTCTAACATAAGTGTTTCAACATAAAGGTGATATGCATGAGACAACACAAGGTAAGTGAAGCAAAGGGAATATTTCAAAATCTAATAAAAATTGCACACTTGAAAGGACACTAACACACTAAATACACTCTATATTACCTCTTAGAATAGGAACTATTTCATAAACATGATATCATAAGGAGAAGAAAGGATAGGGGATTATCACTTAACATCACCATACATCACTTTACACACTTAGAAAAATGTTCATAAACTCAAAAATAGACTTGTATTAATTTTTTACAGGAAAATACAATGTCAATCTAGTAGGGCTTCATCATACATGGTGTGGTATTAGTCTACAAGAGATAAAAAGGCTACTACTTATAGAAATTGAGAGAGAAGAGAAGAAAGTGAAGTCTAAGAGTCACTAAAACTTATGTAAAGATAAGAAGAGGAGTTAAATATGAAATAGGATGAATTATTATATATACTATGCAAGGTATCATAAGATAAATGACCCTCAAAGGTATGAAATTCTTAAAATATGGTGTAGGAGTACTCATTTGCATGCCTAGAAATTGCCTTCATAATTTGACTTCCTTGGAATGATCCATATCATATTAGGGACAAATTTGATGATTAAAATAAGAGGGATGTATTTTATAAATGTTTCAACATGCATTATAGTTATCCCTAATCACTGATATTATTCTGGACATGAGTTATCACCTTGCAATCCAAATAACTCCTCTTTCACTCACCCTTCACATATGGCACCAAATTTGTCTTAAATTTTCTAGTCCAATCCATAAAAAGGAGTGTATGAAAATTTAAATATACCTCATGGACTTATATTAATTAGGTAGACCTTAAAATGCCTCTTACTTGGAAATTTCACCTTCTCACTTGCTTGTTCACTATGTCAGTTTTGACTGACTTAGATGAAGGCACTTGTAAAGGAAATTTTGAGATATTATTCTATAATAAATGGACATTAGAGGTTATCTCAAGTCCCAAAATATCTCCCAAAGTGACTTTCATCTCTTTTAAACATTATATACCTACACAACACCAAAAATAGTAAAAAATATCAAATTTCCACCCTGTCTATATAAGTAGGGTAGAACTCAAGTTGATGGGAAGGAGACTTGGAGAGTCCTATAAGCTAAAATAATATCCTAGGTTAACGTAGATCTTTTAGATGACCCTATATTTTCCAAATTAGGTCTTTATTAAGGGTTTTGGAGGGTTTTGAGTACTTATAACCCTTAAGGTTTATTCATAAATATCTAAAATTTAATTTGTAAAAATATTCAACAGTTTTTTTAGCACCTCGTTTAACATTACCCAATTCCTTATAATCCCATGCAAAGTGTCCATGTAGGTGTGAGAATCTTAAGTTTTCCACTCAAGCTTTGCTCTCCATTATGCATACCCTAAGATGGTTTCAAGATAAAAAGTGATTTCCCCATGGTATCTTTTGCATTTTAATAGCTCAAACACAACTTATAACTCCTGATGGAGGTGTCCCAATGCTTTGGAATTCTCACCAAATATTATAAGTTAAAACATAACCCCTTATGGATATAGGCCTAATCAAGGCCTAGTAGTCTTTGACTGCATCCATATGGGTTTAGAACACTTTGTTATGTTACTAACCTTTATGAAGCCTTTATCATGTTGGGTCATGTCTAATACAACTCTCAAAATCTTTTTACAAGGTTTTAATATCTTCTATCTTACCTTGTCATCTCCTTTTCTCAAAACCTACAGATTTTCACTCTCAAGGAGTGCCCTCTATCTAAAATAAAATAGAGGGAAATTTCACTATTAACTCAATAAAGGTAAACATATGAGGGGATTATAAAATTTTTAGGGACCTTCTATGAAAAATTTTAGGGCTTGGTCTCATCTTTATCACCTCCAACTATCTCAAAACCTAATACAGACTCATGGGGAAGCTCACTGTGTGCAGGGTCTTGAATGTGGACTGTGTGTTGCCTTTTAGAAAACTATCCATATCCTATTTTCATTGTATGATATTCTCTTGAGATAGATAATCTAATTTTATAGGTATTCACAATTCTTACAAACTTTTTATCATCCATGCTTGCATCTTCAACCCATGCCTTTGCTCAACTAGGCCTGACTGGTAGACTGACTATGCTTTACCTAAGAAGGGGACTACCTATAGGTGTATCTACATGATGTACCTTATATATAATTCCTCATGAGTTTTTAATATCCTTAAAATTCCCTTTGAGGGTTCATATATACTTTTTCTCATTATATTCATGCGAGGATACACTCTAAGTCACGTGTTTTAGTTCATTTCCATGCTACAGTTGACTGACTATAGTTACCTAATTTGGAGAAAGTAGGGGTCTTATAGGTGTGTTTTAACCTTGATATTTGTGCCACATGGTATATGATCTATTTAAGGCCTTTATAACTAACTTTAAATGGTGAAGGTTATTTTTACATATGTAGTATCCTCAAAATTCACTTTATGAACTTATAAGCATATGCAGTCAGGCTATTGGTTAGCTTTTATGAGAAATGACACACTTATAGGTGTTGATGGAGGATAATACCTTATAATTAAATAATTATTGATGAATTTTAAAATAAAAATGTCCTCCTTAACTCAATAAGACCAATAAATCATGGATGCATGCTCCTACATTGCCACTATAGGCTTTGAAGGTCATTTGGAAGTTTAATTCCTAAAAACATGACTTTTAAACCTCATTTCATTACTTGTGGAACCAAACACCCACTCTTCTCTTGCAATATCTTACCCTTATATATGGGATACAAGACTGAATCATCATAACTTGTCTAGGCTCCATGTTTGTTCATTTTATAACATCATCAAAAGTGCTAAGGGCTCTATTTTGGAGCTTCTTAAGGAACTTGTCCCTAAAGTTTATTCCTTAAAATTAGAGGTAGATTTCAATCCTTCCTACTTGCCTATGACCTCAATCATGGTTCTCAAAGTATTTCCAAACTCTTCAAACCTGATGAAGGACTCTAACATGTTTGAATAACTCTATACAACAATCTCGTGTCTTTGTGAGAGAATACAGATGCACACATAATAACATACCATATATTAAGGATAGGAAGTGGACAATGTGAATGGTGAAGGATCCTATAAAAAACCTTAGCCATTCCATCACATTCAAATTATATTTTACAATATTTAAGGGCCTACCATAAGTTTTTAGACCCATTTCAACATGACATTATCCTGAGAGTGTTGATACAGTTGTGGGCAAGGTAGTGAATGTAGATATGGGTTATATGCATGGAATGTAACCTTATAGTTAATATTTATCCTTATCACCTTCTTCAAATGAGTAATTTTAACCATATCTATTCTAATGTGATTGACTCTCTCTAAGGCATCTGTTGGTGCTCATTCATGGTGTATGATTATGCATATATGAGGGTTGACTATCAAAGTATATAGTATGTTGTTTTAAAGGACTTTGATTGATATTTTATGATCTAAGATTATGTTAAATAACTTTTTACTCTTCATATACATATAATGAATGTTCTCACACTTCAAGATACCATGACTATAGATTGAAACTTGTAGAAAGCTAACTATGTGTCACATTTTGACTGTAGCCTTCATTATGTTAGCTTGTGAGATTTAAATTGGAAATAATAAGATTTTAATGACATATAAGATTCATGAAACATCATATCATCTTGATTTGAAGCCATTATAGAGAAAGAGACCTTCTTCCATGGATGAAATCTGACTGCAACCTCACTAACATAATCCACATGTAACCTAAGAGGTTTAAACTCATCAAATGAATTCCAAACATGAAACAAAACATGGGGATAATGAGATAAGGAATTATAAATATTCTTGAATCCATTTCACCAACTAGATTATATGGACACGCTCAGATAGATGCAAGACCTATAGGGTGTGAGGATTAGCTACTAAAATAATATAGTCAACTTATTAAAAAAGGTTCATAAAGTATAGGAAAACATTGTTAAAAATTAAAAATGAATCAAACCAAGTGTACTATCCACCACCAAGATAATTTTACCTAGAATTTATTCTATTAACCATACCATCCAAAAGCTTAACAACTAGTTTTGATTTCCTAGTGGAGTGATGGAGAGATAAAATGGTTTTGGTCTAATTTTGGCACTTCCAAAGAAGAAAGATCATGAAAATGGAGTAAGGGAAGTTGAAATGTTACTCCATAATATTCTCCCACATTCCACTCTCTCCCATAAGCTATAAAACTTTCAAAACTCCTTTTCACTTATTTTCTTGATTTTTAGTTAACACCTACAAGTTTTCAATTAGTCCTAACATTCTTGACAAGGAATCTAACATATTGGACATTGGAAGGAAGTTTAGAACACATGAAAACTAAGTAAAATTTTACCACTTTCATTTATGACCCATATGTGACCCCTAAGTGATAAAAAATGATATTAGGACTAAAAATGACAATGACTAAGGCTATAAGCACATTAAAATACATAAAATGAACCATGACACACCTTATGACATTATAATAGACACCTATATCAAGTTTTGAATATATGGGTTAACTAATTTTTATTTGTGGTTAAAATTGTCAATAATATAATAGGGAGATACTCAATCAAGCTCTTCAATATTTTTAGGTGAACAAGATGATCAATAACTTCTTATGGTATTATTTGGTGATTATACTAATGATTGGTTTTTTGACATTGATTTCTACCTGACATATGGAGAATTACCTAAACACTTGGATGCTAAATGTTTATAAAAATCAAAATATAAGCCAATAAATATGACATATAGAATGACACTCTTTTTAATAAGAGCTTTGATGGATTTTTCTTAAAGTGTGGTGATAAGGAACAAAAAAATAAATTATTTCAATCTTTTCATGATCAAGCCCATGGAGGGAATTTTTATACAAGGGTAAAAACATATAAAATTATGATATCCCATTATTATTAGCCAAATATTTTCAAATATTCATATGAATGGGTGAGAACGTGTGAGGCATGTCATCAATTTATAGGCAAACCTAGGCTAGCAACACTTCCTCTTCAACTAGTGATAGTTGAAGAACTTTTTAAGAAATGGGGACTAGATTTCATTGGGACATTGAACCCTCGTTAAATAACAAGTCATACTCAAATTTTCATAAAAAAATATTACTTCACTAAGTGGGTCGAAGTGATTCCTATTAAATAAACAACTTTAAAAGTCATTTACAACTTCATTAAGGACAACATCTTGGTATAATATGGAATCTCATAGGAAATTGTTACAGATAATAACTCTAAATTTTCTTCTTCAGAGATGATTTAATTTTATTACAAATATTAAATTTATCTATCTCATTTTTAAAACAATAATCCACAAGGTAATGGTCAGGTTGAGTCGAGTAACAAAAATCTATTCACAATCATGCAGAAGGTAGTAGATGAGAATAAAAAAATTAGCACAAAAAGGTATATGATGCTCTTTGGGTAGATCGTATAACTCCAAAAAATGATATTGGTATGCCTCTACTCTATTTTTTATATGGAATAGATTTTGTGATTCTTATAACTCTCGAATTGCCTACCTTGTAGTTGTCTAGAGCAGTTGAGAATCCAAATTTTTAAAGCTCACTAGATAAAAGAATTTTTTATCTATAGTAACTAGAAGAAAAAGGACATAGGTAGTTGATAGGATCACAAAATATCAATCTTGTGTTAAATTTATCTTTGAAAATAAGGCAAAGAAAAGAAAATTTCAAGTAGGAGATATAGTTCTACTATGAGATAGTTGCATATAACTAAAAGGGAGTCATAAGAATTGATTCACATTGGATGGGGACATTTAAGATTAGGAACTTATATGATAATAATAATTTATACCTAACATATCACAATGTAAATCATATATCAATTCCCTTCAATAGGATATATCTAAAACACTATTCATTGTATGAACTAGGTGGCCCTCTTTTATACATATATAAATATAATTTTGGTTGTGTTTATTTCTTTTTTTGTTTTGTGTCATTGTGTACTTTAATTTCCCATTTTCACCCCTCTTTTTTGGCTCATTACATTAAGGTTTTATATCTTAAATAATCCCTAATTTTTTTCCTAATCAAGTTGGATAATAACTCCTTATTCAGATGAGTTACTACTAAATAAATATTCTTGTTCACCTCCAAGATCCTTTTATTTCAAATGATGATTTGCCATCAAATTGGATAATTTTGTAGATACTAGTCTTGAATAATTGAGAACATCATATTTACTTAGATTGATCCTTATTTAGGTTGGTATTCAAGATATCATCATGAATAATATGAAAGACACTTCTCTCATTGCATTTTAATTTGTGTAAAACATAACTAAAATTCCCTCATAGACACTATATTTTTAGATATGTGAAATCACTTATAAGGTTGAGTATTTGATACTCACATACACTATCTTTAGACATGTGATATCACATGTCAGGCTAAGTATCTAACCCTTGCATACACTATCTTTTGACATGTGATAACTCTTTGATGGTTTGAGGAGCCAACCCTTTATTTAAGATTAGAAATTTTTGAAATCTATCAAAGTTTTTGAAGACTCCATTACCCAATGGATAAAATTACAACATAAGAAACTAAAGAATTCAAATTCTTTTCATTCTTTATAGTTTAAAATCTTAGTTAAAGCCAACAATTTTCATGGTTTTTGAAAACAGATAAAACTAGTGAAAAATCAATTTTTAATAAATGGCTAAATTTTTTGAATAGATCTTGAAACCATCAAAAAAATTAATTAATTAATTATTGATTAATTTAAAATTTATGGCCTAATTGATTTTTACCTTGAATTATTTTAAAATGCATTTGAGCCTCCCATGTAAAAAGCCATTAACATTTTCCATAATTTGTAAAAACCTTTTAAATTTTTAAAAGTTGTGAAAACGCACATTAATTTTACAAAATTTGTACAAATTGTAATTTTTCTACTCATTTAAAATTACAAAATGAATTTTTGTTACGTGTAATTTTCAAAATATTTTTCAGCCCCCATGAAATTTGCAAATTTGTTTTGGGTTTTTGTGAAAATTGTAAATTTGTTTTGGGTTTACATGTAAATTGTAAAATCAATTTCAGTTTTCATGAAAATTAAAAAATTGATTTAAGACTTCATGTAAAATACTATTTTGTTTTGAGTTTCACCTTTTTGTGCAATTCTGAATTCTATTTGTTCAAGTTCTGTAAATACATATCATGCTTCCCCAAATCATGCAAATGAAAATTACATTTCTAAGATCTATGTAAATTCAAACTTATATGTTACAATTACATTTTTAAACTTTGAAAATTATTATTGAAGATTAATATCTCTTTTTCTAACTTGCATGCAATCTCATTTAATTTTTCTACTAGTCATGTAAATATGGTTATTTTCTTAGGTCATGTTAAATGAAGTTTGTCTTACTTTCTAAAACATATTTTCAACTTGCATGCTCACTCTAGTAGTTTTAACAAGTTAAAAATTGAATTTCAATATGTGTTTTAACCATCATATACCAAAATAAATATACTCAAGATCATGGAAGGGAAGCAAGAGGATGGAAAATAATAGAAAAAAGTTATTTTAATTTATTATTTGGCTAGAAAAATATAGTGCAAGAGCATCCAAAGGAAAGAGAATTTTGAATAACAATTTTCATTCAGATAATAGGCCATACGACATCAAAGAAGAAATATTGAGGTTTTTTAAATTAACATTTTCACATCAGTCAAACACCTCAAAGTGAAGCAATGCCAAATGACTGACTGTACACCCTACTAGAAGGAGGTAAAAGATGGCAATTTTATAAATTTTGATTTTATTTTTCCATTTTCCCCTCAAGCACAACTGTATGACCTATGGAAGCCAACAAATTAATATCTTCAAATTTTATTTTGATCTTTTCAGTAAATTTTGAGTCATATGACCACCATATGCCCAAGGAGGAGAATATACAAAAAGGGGAAGGAGATTGTTATTGATTTGTAATCTAAACTTTGATCTATTCATGCCCAAGCCATACATCTAGTGGAGAGTTAGGAAAAATAGAAAATTTTATTTTAAAATTTTAAATTGTGTCATGCCCAGTCGTATGACCTTGATGGGTTTAAGGAAAACAAGAAAATGTGACAACTTGGTTTTTAAACTAAATTGAATAATACGGTCAAGGTAAATTAGTGGAAGGAGAAATTAAAAAAGTGGTAGAATTTTTTATTTCATTTTTTGAGTTGTATGGATTTGGCTAAAAAGGAATATAAAATTGATGCAGGCATATTTTGATTATTTTTATCTACAAATGAAATTTTTCATAGTCATATGACACCCCTAAGGAAAGAAGGCTACAATTTTGAAATACTAGACCTCGTGGGGGAAGCTAAATGTTGTTAAAAATATATTTTTATGAGGTTTTGATTTTTAAAAATTAAAAAAACATAGTTTAAATTATTTTCACTCAAAAATTAAAAAAACCATATTTCTTTTGGCAAGCTCAAAAATTTGAACTTTAGGTAAAAATCAATTAGCAATTGATTTTTAATATTTTGGCCGAATCAAGAATAGGGTAAAATGTTTCAAAATTAAAAACAATTTTTTTGTAATTTCATTTAAGTTCATTTCCATTTTCTATTTTTTTTTTCCAAATAAGTAACATAAATAGATTAAATAAGAATAGTTTTAATTAGGAAAATTGGTTAAAGGTAAGTTAAATTTCATACAAGTAGTGTTAAAAACATGGAGTAATTTACATAGACATCTTCTGAGTATAGACTCCTATTATGATTAAATAACTTATTTTGGCATTATGTTATTTAATTTTGTTAAATTTTTTATTTGATCAGGTAAAAACTTGGTTTTAAAAGGATCCAATAACCATAAAAGTATAATTTAAAATAGTAACAGGCCATCAAGGTTGTACAATAAAATCAACAAAAAATTAGCTATAAGGTTCTGTGAGTAGTGAAATAAAATAATAAAAAATAGATTAGGAGGAGGGGCCCTTTAATTTTTCCTTCTCCTCATTAGATATCTTCTTTGGTACTCTATACTTAATCTTGGAGACTTTATCCCTCATCATATTGCCAAGTCATTCAACACCATCACCTAGGAGGATCATGCATGGCCTTTTTTGACCCTGTACTTATAGAGGGGTTTTCTTAATAGGGTCAATTTGGGGATATCAGGTGGGGGGGGGTCTCTATTAACTTCAATAGATAATTAATAAGGGCTAGTTTAGATAGATAAAATGGATAAAAGATTTAATAGTCGAGTCTATTTACCTACGTAAGGCATTCCATTCTTAGATAAGGCTAGCTAGGGTTATTGTGGCTTCCTACACCCTATTATTGAAATTGTCAAGTCATTCCTTATCATTTTTTAACTCATCAAATATAAGTAATTTTCCCTTCTTGATGGCCTCTAAAAATGTACCCTCATCTAGGAATACCAGATTGGGCTTGGGAATAAATAATTTTAATGAAAGGTCTTCAACATGGGTTTTAGATAGGCTGGCTTATGGAATACTAATAGATGGGAGGTAGGATCCTGAGGTGGGGTCCTCCTCTAGAGAGTCCTCCTTGGTGGATGACCCCCTAAGAGGACCTCCCTCCCATGTAAATTTTGACCATGCTTAACTAATAGAAATATAATCCCTTGATGCAGAATGAGTTTAGACTCATTAATTTGGTGGGAAAGGGCTATGTATTCTAGTGACTTTAATAGATAAATTAATAGGCTAATCTTATAACCCTAATAATGGTTTAATATTATAAAATGGTGAGGGAAAATTAAGGTATACTTACCCTCTAGATTCATGTATCTCATCACTTAGAGGAATACCTCTTTCCATTGTCATGGGAGATCCACCTAGGGGAAACCCTTCTAACATGTTTTCATGAACTCATTTATGTAAAAGAATCACTGGAGGAGTTCCTACTTTTAGTTTAATATTTGTAATCCTTTTCCCCTTTGCATGTCAAGCCCATGACCTAAACTATGAATTTATCCATGTATATAATCTTAATACCCCACATCACCACCATATGCTTATTCCATCCAATGATGAACTCCCTAACAACATTGACATCATGCTCTGTAATCTTCAACATAAGTTCCATGAACCCCCCCACCATAACTTTTTCCAGACCTTCTATCCACACACCTCAAAACATGAGGTAGGCTCTAATATCTCTCTATCTCCCCTCATTATCATAGTGATAATATATTAGAGACAATGGATAGGTGGTTTTGGAATAGACTGGTTTGAATTGTATAAAATAGGCTTAGGATATATGTTGCCTTCATATTTAAGAAATTAATCCACCTCACTCCTTCATAATGGTGGTTCAAAATATTAAAAAATTATCTCTTAATAGGAAGAGTTTGTACATGTGTTGGCTTGATAGCCCACCTATATTATTGTACTTTAATTTTGTCTAGCTAATTGGACATTATTTGGAATGTGGCCTCCTTTTTACTAGCTAGTTAAAAGGTGTAATTATTTTCATATTTTGGTAAGTAGATCCACCACCTCATTGCCTTCATAATATGTGTGCACAATTTATACTTATCCCATGCCCCTAAAATGTTACTTGGAATCATCCATGATGTCTTTTATAGTGTGAGATGGGGTTATTTTTCCATATAGAGCATTTAAAATGTTTAAAGAATCACCTTCTATGATGATTCTTTCTAATTTTGTTAAATTTTCATTAAAAAAGTTTTTCATAGATATTCTTAATTGTCAATTTTCTTGTAAAGATTTGATGTCTTCATCCCCTTTTATGGAAAAGGTGATTCTAAGTAAAGACAAAGAAACCATGAAGTATCAATTTTAGGGCATGATGCCTATTTTTCCACTAGAATCCAATGTTAGAAATATCACTAACACTAATATAGGTCACATTGACTTAGACAAGTTTTGGGAAATAATGAATACAATACATAAGACATTTTGGTCAAAGTATTTATGGAAGTGGATTGGTATAGGTGGAATTATTCCTAATATTAGTATAGTATCCTAAGCTAGTCTTGGTCATCACAAATAATTCAAAATCAAATAAAAGGGAGGTAAGAGATTCATAGGGGGAATTGGTAGTAAGTTTTGTTCTTAAGTAGATTGATAGTGTTTTTTTCCTTCTAGATCATGAATCCTTTATGCATCTAACTTTAGAGTCCTCTCAAATATTATGGGATGATAATAGTATGGCATGTGTTAAGCAAGTCAATAATTCATGGTTTACTAAGCCCAAACAATTCTCTAAATGAATTCCAACAAATCTTACAAGGTTCAATTTAAAAAAATGAGATAAATTACATGATTATATTGTTACACAAGATAGTGGGAAATCAAATAACAAATAACTTTCAAACATAGATGTATAGATTCATTTGGATCATCCTTAGAAATAAGAAATATATTAATTGGGTATAATTGATCACCAATGCCATTCAAAAGCAAATCATAGAGGTAAAATTCATGTCAAAATTTTATATGACTTCATATCTCATTTATGATGTAACAAGCCCAAGACATTTTAATGGATTGCATATAGTGGGTGATTTTCAGAAATCAATGGTGTATGAATTTTATCCATAGCTTACATTCAAGGGGAATGATCATCACTTAAAAAGGGTAAATTATTGATTTTTTTATTTCATCATTAAATTGTTTGAAAATTAACTCTTCAACATGAGAATATTAGTTTCTACCACCATATAGATAACAAGATGGGGAACCTTGTTCATAAAATTCCTAATTTTTAATTATTTGAGAATTAATAGTTATGAAATTTCTCCTTATATTCTCCCAAAATATGTTAGTGATAAATGGGAATTGATGGAGTTATCAAGAAAACTTATCGAAACACATAAGTTCCTAACAAGCCAATATAAAATAGGAATCAAATTTCCAATCTCAATTTCAAGTATACTTGTCCTTCACTGGTAAAGGCCAAGATAATTAAATAATACATGTCTTGAAATAACCTTAGGATATTTGAAAGAAAGTTTTCATTTGACAATAAGGGATTAATTGAGCATAATTTTGGACCTTCATATCAAAATATTCCACATTTTGAAGACTATTGGATGGATTGTGATGATGAGAAAGTGGTAAAGATCAAGGACTATTAATAGTTTAATGTTAAACAAATATTCAAATTTGGCATAATGAAAGTACCAAAGTAGTTAGTGGATAATGAGGTCAAATTAGACACCATATTTGAAAAATAAAGTGTCATAACAAAGCCATTCCTTGTAGTCCATTAGGGTAAAAAGGAATCTACTTCTCTTAAAAGTAGACCAATATTAATAAATGATATAACTCTTAGGGATTTGAAGAGAAAAGAAGGGGATGTTGTAAATGTTTATTTCCATACACCTCATGGGGAAGATGAATTTGGTAGCTTATATAAGTAACATGATGAACCAAAAATTATAGATGGAGGTCTGATTAGAGAACCCTCAATGATAGAAAAGGTGCATAAACCTAAAGTTATTCAACAAGACATTCAACCACATAATACTATCAAGATAAAAATAAAGAGGTTAGGTGAAAATTTCTCTTTTCTCCTAAGATTTAAATTGGTCAATAGGCTCTCATTAATAGTTTCTCATTTTATCAAGAAATGGTAGAGAATACAACTAAACAATTAGTGGCTTTAGATGATATAATGTTCCCTATGTCATCTACTTTTCCATTGAAATATGTTACTCATATATCTTCATATTTTCCAATTAATCTTGAATTGCCTCTTTTATACAATCATAAATGTAACATGTCTATAAATCAATCCTAGCTAGGAGAAGATAGAGTATACCTACACTTCTAATTATAAATACATTTTTTAAGTAGGAGCATGACCAATATGGGGATCTGCTAGACCTGATTAGAGGATCATTTATCACAATACACTATGTTAAGAAGGGTTCCAAAGAATCCAGTCTAACACAATCATGTAATAACCCTAAGGGGGTCCTATGTTTTGTATTTCACCTATACTAATAACAAGAAAGTAAATATAATATAGTCCTCACCAAATCTTGTGGCACAAAGTGGGGGTTAAAAATAATAAAACTAATCATGTATAGAATACATATAATCACATCAGTGTAAATGGAATCCTAATACATGGAAGATAAGCACAACTTCATTATCTATCTACTCTTACAAAGGATAAATAAAGTTAGGAGTACTTACCTTTGAAGACAAACTTGTTGAGCCTCAATCTCTCCCTTGGCCAAGGTGATTCACAAGAAATTGTTGTGGTATGTAAGGATGTTAGGGATAAATTAGATCTAGGCTACACAACTTATAAATTCATCCAAAATACTTCTCCATAATACAAGATCCATATCTCCAAAAAAATTATGGAACCCTAAGCGCTACTTCTCAATTATAATGGTCAATAAGAAGATGTTCATTCCCACTTACTTCTTATTTCACTTCTTCATAAAATGTTGGAAATGAACTTGTATTTATAGGTGGAGTTGATTGTAAATCCTTTTGAATATGTTAGTCAATAGTGTCAAGCCAGTTGACCTAGCATAATTTTGGATAGTAATTCACTAGGTTTCGAGCTAGGTTAGCTAAAGGCTAACCTAACTCCTAAGTGAAAATTATCCCAAAACTATACAGGGTCAACCTAGTCAACCTAGTATTACTTACCAATGAAATGGGATTTAGGTGAGAAAAAGGAAGTTAAAATATATCAAATGCCTAAAATGGGTACAATAGAGAAGAAAAAGCTTAGGGTTAATGATTTTAGGAGATAAGTGTGTAGATAACAAGTGGCAAAAGGGAAAACAATCTTAGGGTTAATGGTTTTAGTAAATGATAGAACTCTTAGGTAGTTGAAGAGAAAAGGAGTGGATTTTCAAATGTTGATTTCCCTACACCTCATAGGGAAGATGAATTTGGTAGCTTCTACAAGTAATATGATGAGCCAAAAATTATAGATGAAGCAAGTCCGATTGGAGAACTCCCAATGATAAAAGAGGCACATGAACTTGAGGTTATTCAACAAGACATTAAACCATAGAATACTATCAAGATAAAAATAAATAGGTTAGGGGAAAATATATTTTATTCTCTTAATATTTCAATTGCTCAATAGACTCTCATTGATAGTTTCTCATTTTCTCAAGAAATGGTAGAGAATATGACTCAACAATTATTGGCTTTGGATGATACAATGTTCCCTATGTCATATACTTTCCCATTGAAATAGGTTACTCATATCTCTTCATATTCTCCCATTAATCTTAAATTGCCTCTTATATGAAATAAAAAATGTAACATGTCTATAAATCAATCCTGACTTGAAAAAGATAGAACATACCCACACTTTCAATTGGGAATACATTTGTTAAGAGGGAGCATGACCAATATGGGTATTTACTAGACATAATTAGGGGATTATTTATCATAATACACTATGCTAAGGAGGGTTCTAAAGCCTCTAGTCTAACATAATCATGAAATAATACTAAGGGAGTCCTAGGTTTTATATTTCACCTATACTAATAACAATAAAGTAAATATAATCTAGTTCTCACCAAAGCTTATGGCACAAAGTGGGGGTTAAAAATAATAAAACTAAACATGCATAGAATACATATACTCACATCAATGTATATGGAATCCTAAGACATGGAAGAGAAACACAACTACATTATCTATCTACTCTTACAAAAGGAGAAATAAAGTTAGGAATACTTACCTTTGAAGATTAACCCACCAAGCCTTAATATCTCCCTTGGCCAAGGTGCTTAATAAGATATTGTTGTGGTATGTAAGGATGATAGGGATAAATCAGATCTAAGATACACAACCTATTAATTCATTAAAAATACTTATCCATGAGACAAGATCCATATCTCCAAAGAAAGTATGGAACCCTAAGCTTTAATTCTTAATTAGAATGGTCAATAAGAAGATATTTATTCCCACTTCTTATTTTTCTTCTTCTTCATAAATGGTTCGAAATGAAATTGTATTTATAGGTGGAGTTGACCCTAAATAATTACAAATATGTTAGTCAATAGGGTAAACTTAGTTAACCTAACATAATTTTGGACAATAACTCACTAGTTCCTAAGCTAAGTTAGCCAAAGGCTAACCTAACTCCTAAGTGAAAAATATTCCCAAACTATATAGGGTTAACCTAGTTGACTTAGTATAGGTAACTGATGAAATGGGATTTAGGTGGGGAAAAGGAGGATAAAATATATCAAATGCCTAAAATGGGTACAAAAGAAAAGAACAAGCCTAAGGTTAATGGTTTTATGAGATAAGTGTGTAGATAACTAGTGGAAAAAGGGAAAACAATCATGTGAAGCACCAATAGTCTACCCACCCCTTTCCCGGTGTACCCCTTAAGGTGTGCACTTAGAGAGATTAAAAAATTAATGGGTTCCTATAAGATAAAAAGTGTCAATAATCAATACAAGTTTGAAAATATCATGTTTATACATATTACCTACTCAAAGCTCATCACGTGTCACATGAGTGCAACATGGGATAGTGCTTTGGGAATAAAACATGATAACACATAATGTTGATGCTAAGTAAAGTGAAGTAAGTAGAAAAATAAGATAAAGGAAAGGACATAATTAAAAAACACATACCTTTACTTACATTAGTGATATAGATAAAAAACTAGACTACAAGATAAGTGAAGGCATCCAATGTGAAGAACACTAAGTGAACCCGTAGAAATTAGTGCAAAAAAAACCAAAAATTGAAATTTTTGGAAGATAAACATCTGATAATATAAGAAATTATCTATGTCATAAAGATTTCAAAACATTTTATGGTTTGAAAAATTAATGAGTAAAAATAAATATAGAGGAAAAATAAGGAATCTACTAGAAAATAATTGAAAGATTTAAATTGTGAAAAGTGATTTTAAATAGGGTGAAATGAAAGTCATTTATTATTTTTGAATTGTGAAGGAGAGAAAAAGAGCTCTAAGAGACCAAATGAGATAGGATGGTGAGGAAATGATAGGCTAGGTGAGAGGGGCCTCTAAAGGCAACACCGGGTGTAGGATAGGTAGGCAACTAAGAATCTTAAGCCATTTTTTGAATATTTTGGTGATTTAAGTGTATTTTTAGAAATTTTCAATTTTAAGCATTTATAGATGTCAAAATGAAACCAAATTAGATTCTAAGGGTAAAAAAATGGCTTAGGGAAATGGGTTTAAAGGGTTTGGGAAAAGAATTGCCAGAAGGCACTTTTACATAGGATGTAAGGGGATGACAAAGAAAAATAATTGGGTTAATCCAGACAACCTAGTAGGCTAAAATTTAGCAAAATCCACACTATCAACCCAGTAGATATGGGCCGACCCTGTACATTTTACAGACTATTAACCTAGTATAGGTTACCAACTGAGTATAAAAGTCCAATATGACAATGTAGTAGTATGGGGGAATAAGAAGGTTGACTTAGATTTTTTAAGCCAACTAGGTCAAAAAGAGGGAAAATTTGGTTAAACTAGTTTGACCAAAGGACCAAAAGAGTATAAAATGTGTACCAGTGGCTAAAAGAGTGATAGAATGATTGACCAAGGGCTAAAAAGGGTGAGTAGGATAAAAATAGAGTCAAATGAATAAATTAAAGTGTTTTAGGCTTGTTGTGGATTAAGATTTTAAAAATAATGTATTTTGACTATACCTGACATGGAGGAGCTAATACATATTTTGTTGTTTCTTGGTTGTAGGGACTACCAAAATTTTGTGGTTAGTAGGTGCATCATGATTATTGAATCTACTAGAGCATTTGACTATAAAGGATATGGTGAGATTGATCTATGTAGGCCTAAGAGGCATAATAGAGATGTGTAGGATACCCCTTAGCTTAGATCTATTAGTCATGTTCCTAGGATGTTGGGAATGATTGACTAACACATTTAGGTGGGAGTTAGAGGGGGATATAATATAGGTGGTCATCACTCTAGAGGATGTACAGGTCATCTTAGGATTACTGATAGTAGGGACGCCTGTGACTAATGGGATACCTAATAGTGAGGATGAGAGGAGAGGCTTAGATGTATGGGTTATAGGATTGAAGAGGATAT
The DNA here is from genome assembly GCA_037957365.1 of Torreya grandis. NCBI lineage: Eukaryota > Viridiplantae > Streptophyta > Pinopsida > Cupressales > Taxaceae > Torreya > Torreya grandis. The sequence continues at coordinate 735,039 of JARHVA010002106.1, read as the reverse complement.
ACTCAAGGTGGAGGGTGAATATGTTTTAAATGTATACCTCATAGGTTATAGATATCTATAAGACTATGATAAGAATTGTGACAACATAAGTGTTATGCCACAAGTTAGATGGTAAGGTACCACTTTTCATGATAGCCTTAGGTTGGATGATATTAAAGGAGAGGGTGGTATATGAATTATGATCTATCATCTGGGTCTAGCTTATACATGATATGTATGGAGTATTTTCTAGAGGGAAAAAGTATATTAGACTAATCATATTATTGATAACATGGATCTATAAGAGGTTTCACATGTATTGATCAACTAGGTTACCCCATGCATCAATGATAGGCCACCTCAAGTATAGAGATGGAGATAGGACCAAGTAACATGGGTCATGCCCCATGTGCTATAATTGTGAACTATGAGCTATGTAGATATAATATGTCATCCATATGGGCACATTAATACTACATGGCCTAGCTGGGACACAGGTTCACTAATTTTAGTGTAGACAAAGGTGATAAGACATTATACCTTATATATGGAGCCACATTTGATGACATGAGTACTAGGGTAGATGGGATTACCTCACCCAATGGTGTTGATAGTGGTGCCCTTGTTAGATAGCTATGGGGGAGAGGAGGGATAGGGCCACCAATGGTGAGGCTGACACTCAAGCCATGCTATGAGATACCGTGGACTGGTCAAGCATGATAGGTATTCAAGTATGAGGAGATGGGTGTGGAGGTAGGAGTAATAGAGGTACCACCACTAGCTCTATATCAAGATAATAAATGACCATAGAGTATAAAGTATTAATATAGGTAGTAGGAGTAGGAGATATAAGAGACCATAGATGTCTCAAATGACCTAGAAGGTGGGCCATAATAGAGTTGGACCATAGATAGGCTCCTTAAGCATAGGATAAGATGGAATTAGAGTCTTATGACTATAGGATTTGTTTTTAGGAGGTAACCTATAGAGGAGGTTCTTAGAGGCCACTCGATTAGGGAGACTATGCTCGATGGTCATGTGGATGGAAAGATAGTAGTATCCAACACATAAATAGGTAATAAAATATGATAAAAATTTTGCTTAAATTTGTTTTGAAATAACTAGAGATAGATAGATTTTGAGATATATCAGTAATATAACATTTATCTAGTTTACTTTTTATAGGTGTAGTAGAATATGAGGAGATTAGATGGGAATTCCTAATGAGGGGAACACTCTATGATGTCCTAGATGAGGCACTAATTCCATATGACCTCACTACATTAGAGGACCCCATGATACCATCTTGCCCAACTCAAGCGAGATGGTTTAGACTAGATGGAGAGGTAGTGAGGTACATACCAACATACATAGAAGGGATAAATTGACCAATAGAGATGGGTGTAGGAGAGACACAAGCATGGTAAGCCCTAGCTAAAGAGAGAGTTGTACATATAGATATGATGACATAGGCACATGTATAGGATAGAGAAATACAAGTGATAGCCCTGACCTATATGACATAGGTATAGGAGTAAGAGAGAGTGACACACATAATGGCCTTGACCCATATGACATAGGTATAAGGAAAGAGAGAGTGACATGTGTGGTGACCCTATACTAGTTAACATAGGTGGAAATCTCATCTATAGGGGTAGGTATCAAGATTGAGATCTTGAAAAACCTCTTTATAGTGTTTTATTTGGAGGGGTTAGATCAAGGCATCTATAAGTAGTATGGATAGGCCATGAGATATGAAGGATGTGTCCCAACCATAGAGATAAAGCATTGTATATGGTTATATTTATATTAAAAATCATGATGTGTGTGTGTGTGTGTGTGTGTGTGTGTGTGTGTGTGTGTGTGTGTGTGTGTGTGTGTGTGTGTGTGTGTGTGTGTGTGTGTGTGTGTGTGTGTGTGTGTGTGTGTAATAAATATTATTTTGGCATTTTGGATATTGGTTGTATGTGTTATCATTATGGTTGTGGTTGTTGATGATTTGGATATATTTATTTCTAACACATGTATTTAGTTGTTGTTGTATATGATATAAGAAATATATGGAGTTTGGTTTCTTTTTTAAAATTATGTAGAACACATGCATGGTTAAAAAGAAATAGGTATAAAAGGACTTGGTAAAATATAAGTAATAAAAAATGTACTACACATTATTTTAAGTTTGGAAATGTGTAATAACAAGAAAATGACTAAGTATAAATAACCAAAGGGTGGTAAACAATATGGTAAAAGGGAAAAATTTGTTTATAAACCAAATGAAAGATTGGAACCAAATTAAAATAAGTAGAATCACACTAAATCACATTGAGAAGTATGAAAATAATGTAATAAAATGGAAGGTATGAAAAAGGACAAATGGTATAAAAAAATCAATTAAGTCAATCTATCATACTAAATCATTTTGTAAAGTATAAGAGAAAAAAATTAGAAAAATTTGGTCTTAAATTTATCACACTAATTCAAGCCGGTAAGTATGAAAAATTCAAAAAATGGTGGTATTCTTAAATGCACTCATAAAATAAGAAGATAAAAGTGAAATAAAAATTAAGTAATCATAAAACATATTAAGTCAAGTTGGGAATCATGTCAATGATGTGTAACTTCATGCTCAATCACATCTTATCTCATATTTCACACATGTAATTTTGATTGTGACTTGTATTATTGGAAAATTTTGTGAGAAGGGTCAGGTCATATCCATGGTTTTACATAAACTCACAAAGGGGACACTAATGAGGTGGAATAAATGTGAAAATTGGGTAATAAAGGATGTGGGTATGAGGAATGTGAAAAATGTGTTAATTTGTGAGGATGGCCAGGTCCTATCCATGGTCTTACAATCTAACTCACAAATGAAATACCAAGGGGAGTGATCAATGAACAAATCAATATTTCTTAAGATGAAATATGAGGAATGTAAGGCATGAGAAATGGAGTGTAATAATCATAATGTAGGCATCTTATGATAAAACCTTAGGAGACAAGAGGCATACTAAGGACATGACAAAACATTAAGTGATCAGTGACCATAAATGTACAAATGATACCTATTTTCTATAGACATTAAACTATATAGGCAAATATATGTGCTACTAATATCAACTCATGAAGATAGATTGGTAATAAAAAATTGAAATGGACCTACCTTCCCATGATGTGTTTCTCATTCCTTAGGACCCTTTATAGATCCATTAGTCTATAATGAAGATTGGTACTTGCATGATAAAGTAGGTAGAACTAAAATATTTTTTTATTCTCCTTTTATAATCTACTAGCTTATCCTTCTATAATCTACTAGCTTACCACACCCCAATGGACCTTAGCTCTATCATGAGTCAAAATATGGATTTTTATCTTCAACTAGAAGAAGGATATGTGATTTGAATCATGTATTTTAGTATGATTTGACTTTTAAGAATTTTGAATATTTTTACATTTTGTATCATTGCCTTTTGTTTTAAATGATTTGGATTTTTAATTTTTTAAATACTTTTTAATATTCCTCCTCCATATGAACTTGGAATGACCAATCATGAGAGATAGAGTGATACACATGAATAAGATGTATGCTTAAGCTAAAGGAAGCTAATAAAATAATGATAACTCTGACAATGACACTTAGGCTTAACAGTGAACCAACATGTTATCTCAAGTCTCAACCATGTATATAATTGGTTTATGAAAAGATGAATAGATGGGAAAATGAGATCCAAAGTGGATCAGTATAAGGAGTATATAATGAGATGATTTTTTTGTTAATTCATCACATGGTAATAGTAAATGACTAAAATGAATTAGGTTTGTATAACCAAGTCATAATGATAATTAAATGTGAAAAATAGATAAGAAAACAAACATTCATAAATATACAAGAAGGGAATTTATGAAAATATAATAAGTTAAATTAAAGAAATGATAAATAAATACATCCATAGGCAAACATAAATGATAATATAAGTAATATAGAGTGAAAAAGCAAAGTCACCATGTAAAATAAATAAGAATTTGACACAATGTCAAATGATAAAAATAGATAGATAAAGATAACATTGGAGCACACATCCAATACAAATGAAAATGTTAAAGCACCATGCATGTGATCATAAATACTAATAAATTTCCAAACACACATTATCCATAACATTAGATAGATCTATATGAAGTTGGATATGAACTACTACTAATGTCTCATCTATATTTAGTGAGAACTGGGAAAATTATTCTCATCTAATCTCCTCCATAGGAAAAATAAGAATTATATAAGGATAATTATAAGGATGGAAATAAGGCAAGGGATGCTTGGGTGACTACATATGAGTGGGATCTATAGGAGATGTAGGAATCACTAGTGGGGAAGTATCCATAGGTGAATGAAGGTCCATAGGAGAAGGAGTTATGGGATGAGGCATAAAATGTGATGAAGGGACCACAAGAGGGGATGAAATAATATGAGGTAGAACCATGGGAGAAGAAAGAGGAGCCTTTTATGGTAATAACATATGGGAGAGATGGTATAAGGTCTGAAAATAATTATAAGGTGATCCTTAAGGTGTTACTAAAGGATATGGTAATGATCAGTGTGATGGGTGAAAAATTGATGTCATAGAAAATATACCTATCCATACTTAGGCATATACTTTATAAGTACCTTTAGGGGAGGCATGGATTTTTATGAGGACTGAGGGGAATAAGGATGCAAATTATCAAGATATTATTGTATCTTATGATAATAAGTGGATGAATGATTATCTATTCATAGAAGAAACATATACTCTTATGAGTAGTCTTAATAAAATTACTCATATGAGGAGGTGTAACAAAAGATAAAAGAGATGGAAAATACTCATCAACCCATCTGGTAGGTTATAAATCCATATGAGGTAAAGGAAACAAGCCATCACCAAAGGAAGGTGGTGGTGGGGAAGAAATAGAAATAAGTTCAATAAAATGAGCAATGGGATCAGAAATAAAGATAGACTCAACAACAATGTAAGTAGGAATAAGATCAACTATAGTAGGAGAGGGTATGGGTTCCACTGAGGGAGGGGTAGTATCTAAAGAAGGCCAAATAAGGGTCATGCACATCTCAAGGATAAGCAAGCTATAGGGGTCAGGGTACATAAAAAAGTAGTAAGGACCAATCATAACATGATCCATGAGAATACTCCTATGAGGCTCCTAAAACACTAGAGGTGTTAGTGTCATCTCTACCCTATAATAAAAATAAAAAATACAAAACTATAAATGAGGGAAAATGGGAAGATATATGAAAATATCCAAATAAATAAGAATGATAATGGACAATTTTGGCATCACAAGTACATATAGGACCACCTACAAATAGATCATCTAAAGAATAACCATCATGATAGTCTGATGTGTGAAGTTCAATGATGTAAGTAAGGATGAAATTTTCATTTGATTAAGTGTGGTGAATATAATTCCAATTCTTGGTCAATACAATGGGAATGTCATCGCAAGGTGGTTAGAAAAAATGAGGATGCAAATACACTAGAAGTCACAAGATGAGATGACGCGAGAGATAGAAAGTTTTGATCTTTAAGTTAATCTCATCAGGATCATCATCATCAAAATATAATAGGTTAGGAGGAATATTCCCAATGAGTTTAAGATTCCCATTGGAACCTCTACTCAAATTAATGGTAAAATTGAAGAGTTGAGACTCATGAAATGGAACACTAGGCAAAGGTTCAAGAGTAGGAATCTTGAAGACACTATGGTCTTGGAATGGTTCAAAATTTTAAGGGTTAGTATCACCCTAAATCATATAAATAGCTCCATTGTGAGGTAAATTAATGCATTGGTAGGTGTAAGAAGAAAATTCTTTCATATAGTGAGTCCACGACCTACTAAGCAAGAGGTTATAAGAGAGAGGAAAGTTGAAGATCATCACCTTCACATAAATGATGATAAGTAGTATGGGGAAGACACACACAACCTAAAGGAGGCATTTAAATTCTATCATATCCTTATCATGTACTCTATGTGGACTTGAGATTATATTCAGAGTACCCAAGAGTTTTTATAAAATTGAGAGGGGCAACACAAGTGTCATAACCCTCATCAATCAATGCATGCTTGACTTGGATATCACCTATTTGGATACTAATGAACAAGGGAGGATAATCTCTAAGAAACAAAATCTCATCAAGAATCATAGAGACTTTATGAAATTTTAGAGAAAGAGAAGTGTCCATTGTTTCATCAACATGGATGGGCATCTCTTCACATTGTTGTAATATGCTATCCTTAGATCCAGAAGAGGTTGCTTCACATCCTACTAGTGGAGGATGAGAAATGTTCATTTCATACAATAGTTGCATAAGATAGTTTTTATGAAGTGGAGAGGTCCTCATAATCTCAAATAATGGAATTTTGGATGGGATATTAATGAGATCCATAATGGGATTCTATTCATCATAACCCATAAAAAGGTTATTATAAATATATGCATAATGATTAATAAGGTCCTCAAAAGGAGGAACTGAAGTGCATTGGAATATGTATTGATAATAAGGAGAAGGTTTAGAAAAATATTGTAAATTATGTTGATAAATTTAAGTAATTGGTTCACTTTGAGGATTGGCAGAAGGGTTAGTAGAATCTTAGTTGTCATTAGTGTTAGTAGATGGAGGGATGGTAGAAATAGAATAGGAAGTGTTATCTAAGGTAAAATTTGGAATTGGATCATAAAAGGTTATAATGTCATATTTCCCCAACTTATTTAAGTGAGTTGGAGAAAAATCTTGGATAACACAAAATATGCAGGACAAAGGAAGAGTGTAGATAGGTTAAGGGTCAATAAAAGAAACCACCCTTTACATATTAGTCATGTTAACCACATTCTCTTTAGAAGTGGGGTCAACAATACTTTAGACATTATTGGTGGAAGGAGTGGGCTTGTCTTGGGTATCTTGATTAGGTTGTTAGTTAGGAAGAGGATCTTTATAGATAGTCAAATGAGCATTACCTTGATTTAAGTATTGTGATTTAGTATGTGAATCATAAGCCTTATAATTGATGTCATTGGCTTATTGATGCTTTAAAATAATAGAATCATGATCAAAATTAAGACCAAGAATAAAATCCATAGATAAATTATTAACCTACCTATAGATCTCATGGGAATCACCCCAACTAGAATGAAAACAACAAAACTTGTTAGAACCATACCAAGATTTCATAAGATGAGTAGGACCAAGTTTTCATGGTAGAGGCCTAGGTAGACACTTGAGTAATTCAACTGAGGATAATTTTTTGTGATTGTTGATAGTATTTTGTGAATATAAATGAGGATTGGTATATTAATGAGAAGGGGGAGTTGGCTCTAAAGATTGGTTAGGAATGACATCTTGAATGTTGTGAATGGTGTCATAAGAGTCTGTGATACCATCATTGGTAACCTTACTATTTTTTTCTTAAGTAAAATATGAGGAACCATATAAGGTTGGGGTGGCTCGAATTGATGAATAAGGAAATCTTGAAGTTTTGATTGGTCAATAACCTCCTCCAAAGTACATGGAGAGAGAGTGTGGACTTGATATTGTAACTTGGGAAAAAGAGAATTAGTAAAGATATGGAAAATATTATCATAGGCCATGTTTTGTTCATACTTATTGGATAAAGTCTTCCAACTTTTAACAAAATCTTGGGTAGTTTGATTTTCAAGCTGTTTGTAATTTATGAAGTGGGTCAAAGTGTTTTCAAGAATATCACTAGTTTGGAATTCCTGAACTAAAGCATTCATTAAATCTTCAAAAATAGCAATAAAGTGAGTTCTAAGTTGATTATACCAATCTAAGGCATCACTCATGAGGGTTTTGGTTAAGATCTTGGTAATGGAAAGGGTTTTCAATTTGATCCAATCCTTTTAAATATTTACAATTTTTTATGATGAAGGGTAGAATCAGTTGATCCATTAAATTTTAGGGGTGATACCTTCTATATAAATATTATCAATTTGAGTGGTAAGAGGCTCATTTTGAATATGCTTAATGTTTTTATTGACCAAAGGATGTTAAGGGATGAGATTGCTTTGGGAATATTAGAGAGGAGGAGGGGAAAATTTTGATTATGCATGCCCCAAGTCATTGGTTGAGGATGAGTTTGAAGATGAATAAGGTGATTTTCCATTTTCGTCATTGGATTTGTGTTATGATATTGAAAGGTATTCATTTAATTGAATGTTTGTAACAAGAGTTGGTGGGTTTGATCAATATTTTTATAATTATTTGAAGAATTAGATTTGGTATTAGTGGCTTGGGTACCACTATTGGAATTGATAGGAGCTTGAGAGGAACTATGAAAATGAGAGGAACTAGTGGCAAAATTTTATTGTGAAGCAAAATATGGACTAGTGAATGGATGAGAAGAGGAGGTGCTAGAATCATGATTACCTTGGGTATCAAATGATACATTAGTATAAGGATTAAGGATAGTGGATATTATAAGAAGCCCACTAGATGTATAACCTACCATGTTAGTGGAAATACAAGGAATACAGGTATAATAAGTTAAAGAAGATGATTTCATGGCATGCGAATGGGTCATAATTGAGGGAAGAGGCTGAGAATAAAAGAAAGTGGTACTTTTAAATCCATTTGAGAATGTGGGAGTAGGTGAATGAGGATATTTGTATTGACCACTAATCATAAGATGGTAAATGGTCGATGGATGTTTTCCTTGATGTTGAGGAAATTTGGAAATAAATAAGAGCATTTTAGGGGTATACTCTAACTCAAGTTGATCTTCTAGAGAGAATATAAGATTATGCTATGAATAGTTATTAAGAGGGGTCTTATAGTTCATTTTATGAGTAGTTATGTGAACATTAATCTCATACAAGAGAGATCTCCAATTTTCATATGGGAGACCCTATGAGGATGGGTAAGACTCATCATGTTTATTGAATTCACTTTAGTATTATCTTCAAATAAAAAATTCATGATGAAGGAAAAGGATAAAAACCAAGTAAGAGAAATGTAAAATCAAGGAAATAGGAAATATACAAAATAGTGTAGGGTTGATTGGGTCAACTTAGCATAGGAAACAGGTCCTTGAAATAATATAGGGTTGATTGGGTTGATTTAATATAGTAAATACAAGCTAAAAAATCATACAAGGTTGACTAGGTCAACCTAGCACAATAAATAGGGAAAATTAGAAAACCTATAACATATTATGTTGACTAAAATGACTATGCATAGAAAATAATTTTGTAAGTACTTTAAAAAGTAAGAATTGAAGGGAAAAAATAATAATTTGATCAATGATGGTGATCTAATTAAGGCACACATCACAAAACCTTGTACCAACATTAGCTAATACAAGTTTTTACAATACAAAATATAATTGAGCAAATAGCAAGAATCAACTTGGAAAGTAAAAGCTAACTAGTTGGTCAACCTAAATGTTTATTAGATTATTAGAATATAGTTTTAAATGTGATGGGAATTTGGATAAACAAGGAACTAAAAATCAATCTAATGATAATTTTAAGATGTTTAAATTGAAAGGGATCTATATTAGCAATGGTACGGGCTTGGTATTAGGGCCTACCCCCTCACTTCACACACTACAACAATAAGGGTGTCAGGTGCTTATCTAGAATATATCATTAACCATGTATTCATACTTAGCTAGAAAACCAAGTTGGCTTCCCCCTTGGTGATGAAATCCACATAAGTTGGCCTTGGGTAGACAATTAATAAAGCACTTGTTAATTTTTTTTGATTTGGTCATGTGTGCATAGAATAAAAAATAGTGAAACTAAATGGTGAATTATAAACCACCTAATTAGACTATGTGATCTATTGTAAGCATGCAAGAAATAATAAATGAAAGTGTGAATTAATTAATAGCATATAAAGGTTAATTTTAACTTTGAAAAAAGGTACAGTGTTGATACAGCCGATAATGTATGAATAAAATATAGAATAGGGTCAACAATGTCACTTCTATACTATAAAAACAAAGGTATGAGAATGAAAAGGGTTGACAAAGTTTATCTAATAATCCAAATAACACATAAAATACAAAATTGGGTTGATAGGGTCAATCTAGTTGATTGTACAAGGGTATTTTAAAGACTACAAACTATGAAAGGAAAGACTATCAGAAAAGAGAGAAAAGATAGAAAGGAATGTTGACAGGTTTTAAGATGTAGAGAAGTGAGATTATTGTGAAAGAAATTTGATAAATGTATGTAAATATTACTAACAAAGTTGACTGGGTCAATATAGATTTTCAAGAGCATGTTGTTGAGTGCCTAAAATGTACAAGATCAACTAGGTCAACCTAATAGTCTAGACTAGATGTTTGAAAGTCTAAAAACCTATACTGGGTTGACTGGGTCGATCCAGTATCTTGTACGTAAAAAATAACCTAAACAAAAAGAAAAAATTGTATGGATGCAACTATATGTTAAACTTTCACACATAATTAGAACTAGGTCAATGCTATCAATCTAGTATATCAAAATATATGATGAAAATAATGATAAAATAAAGAAATAAGTGAACAAATCCTACAAGGGTTAGTTCACATCAAGTTCACTAGAATGTATATAATCATAAATGTAACATGTCTATAAAACAATATTGGGTTAGAGAAGATAAATCATACATAAAGTTCTGATTAGGAATACATTTTTTAAGTAGGAGCATGACTAATATTGGGATCCACTAGACCTAATTAGGGGATCATTTATCAAAATACACTATGTTATGGAGGGTTCCAAAGCCTCCAATCTAACACAATCATGAAATAATCCTAAAGGGGTCCTAAGTTTTGTATTTCACCTATAATAATAACAAGAAAATAAATCTAATCTAGTGCTCACTAAAGCTTGTGGCACAAAGTGGGGGTTAAAAACAATAAAACTAAAAATGTATAGAAGACATATAATCATGTCAATGTATACAAAATCCTAATATAAGAGAAATAATTTTTTTTTATCTATCTACTCTTAAAAAGGAGAAATAAAGTTAAGAATACTTACATTTGAAGATGAACCCATCAAAACTCAACATCTCCATTGGCTAAGGTGCTTTACAAGAGGTTGTTGTGGTATGTAAGGATGACAAAGATAAATCAGCTCTAGGCTACATAACCTATCAATCCATCCAAAATAATTCTCCATAAGACAAGATATTTATCTCAAAATAAAGTATGTAACCCTAAGTTTTACCTCTCAAGTAAAATGGTTAATAAGTAGATGTTCATTCATACTTCTTATTTTACTTCAACTTCATAAATGGCTGGAAATGAAATTGTATTTATAGGTGGATTGGACCCTAAATCCTTCCAAATATGTTAGTTGATAGGGTCAACCTAGTCAACCTAACAAAGTGTTTCTATCGCTAATTTTGCTTTTTCAGATTCAAGAGAGAGAAGAAACTAAAGAGAATGGACAAGGCATGTGAAGTACCTGGATGAAGATCGCGCACCGTAATCCAGATGCTTGTGAGCACCCCTCTTTGGCTGTGGAGGAATGACACCTGCAAAGAAGAAGAACTTGGACAAGAAAACGTTAGATGGATAGGCGGTGGGTTGCCAAGTGAAAGCTTGTTCCCGGAAGTGTGAAAAATTCCTCAAGGGAGGTCAACCCACTGATAATAGACAGATAAAAATCAAGGAAATATAGAATGCCAGAATACAGAAGTGATAAGCAAGTTAAAAAGGAAAGAAAAGACAAAATGATTACCTGAAGGAGCTGTCAGGCTGATGACAGTCGTCGAGGTCAGAAATGTTGCCGTTGTCGGTTATCTGATCTGCCGACGTCGGTTATACTGCCGACGTCGGTTGGGGAAGTGACCGGCGTCAGTCGGGGTTGTGGCCTGTGGTCGGGTCTGGTTTGGTTTCTGGACTATGAACGGGTCCGGCTTATGAACAGGGGTGAGACAGAGTTCGGAGATGAATTTGGATGGACTGGGGAAGGATGAGGAAGTTATTTGGGATTGTATAGAAAAGGGGACAGTGTGAGAGGAAGATGCACAGAGGACAGGGCCTAAGAAGGCTTTTTAGCCTCTCAGGGGGAAGAATAGAGGGAGTAGGAAATAACAGATATACCAGATAACTAGGAGCTAAAGAAATGAAATGAGAATGAAATAACAGACTATGCTTACCTTTTTGTTTGCCAGATGAAGAGTGGGAGAGCTGTTGTTGGAGCCATAGAAGGCTTGTTGCAAGAGGAGATTCCTGGTCTAGAGCCTTTGCACCTGTTGCTACTATTGCACGAGGTCCAAATGGAGAAGAGACAAATGCCAAAACGCCAAGAGAATTCTGTTTGCGAGCTCAAGGGTCCAGGGGCCTGCAACGGATGCAGAAAGGGGTAATGAAGGCTGTCGACACCGGCAGTTTTGCCGACGTCAGCGGTCGCAGAATGGGGACAGAGGCTAAAAATAGCCTCTGCCCATTCTTGCATGCCGCCGAGCGAGGGGGTGTGGGAAGAACGGTTATGAAGACACTTAAATGGGCGTGGGGGGAAAGATAATGAGGGGATTTGACATAATAAATGCTAGGGGGAAGGTGGAGGGATTCAAGGGAGGATCCAAGGTGGCAAGGGTGAGGTGGAAAGGGGGCCACTCAATTAAAATACTTAAGTTTATTTTAATCAAATGGATGGAGACCAAGGCCAAGGGTTAGGATAGGGGTTTGAGGCAAACAAGGGGGAGGACCAAGGTGCAGACACGTTTGCAGTGTCTACATTTGCCCCTTTTTGTCTTGTTGGTTGTTCTTGACGAACTGCAAGACAAAAATAAGAGTTGGTTGCCTCAGGAAAAGGATGAGGTGTTCCCCCCTCAAAGTGATAGTCGAGAGAAGGGAACCGAAGATCGAGTGTCGATTTGACAGAGAAATGGATAAAAGAGAGCGAGTGAAAATGCTGCAGTAGTTGTGATTGCATGTAGTCCACTTCACGGGAGGGTCGGGTCAAATTGTCACATGTCGAGGGTCAAGGAGTGCCAAAATTGAGGTAACTGGGCCCCAGCATTTAGTCGTCTGCTGATTGGGTCACTCAATCTAAGCCAAAGCTCCAAATGGTCATCGTGTTCTAGGTATCCCAGGCTCAGGAAGTGCTCCCAGAAACATGAAAAAGCTACAAGTAGTAGGGATCAACTGGCTCACGATCCTATACTTGCGAAGGGTCAAAAATAGGGTCTACGGACAATTCTGCTAACCAACCGTGAGGTAGCACATATGCAAAAACAACCAAGGCAACATTGTCTTGGAAGTGGTCGAAGGTTGAAGGAGATACGCATGATCTCCAATGGTCATTGGTCAAGGGGATGGATGGACGAAAGGATGTGGCCGAGCTAACCTTAGAGGATGTGTTATCTGAGTGCTGCCTACATAGCCCTTGTGTGAAGGGCCTCAGGCCAATGTAGTTCTCCCTAAAAGGGAGGAAGGGTCAAAGAGATTGATTGGTCTTGGTCAAAGAAAATGATTGGTCTTGGTCGAAGAAAATGATTGGTCTTGGTCGAAGAAAATGATTGGTCTTGGTCAAAGAAAATGATTGGTCTTGGTCAAAGAAAATGATTGGTCTTGGTCAAATTCAACAGAGTTGGGCGTGATAAAAGTCAAAGAAGAGAAGGTTTGTCCATCATAGAGACGAACAAACGGGGGTGGTCGAGCTAACCTCAGAAGATGTGTTATCTGAGTGCTGCCTACATAGCCCTGGTCATAGGGCCTCAGACCAATGTAGTTCAGACAAAGTGAAAAGAGATTGGTCGATGATTGGATGTGGTCAAGTGTCAAAATGATGAGGGTAAGATGAGGATAAGATGATGCTGCAGCCTTTTCCAAATGGTGTATTCTGCAACATTGGTCGAAAGGTCTTTCATCCCTAGTAAGTTTCCATAGTCATGATGGATGTATGCTAAAAATGAATGGAAGTCTATTTATGCTTTAGCAAGTATTGGTTTATGCCTAACATAAATTGGGTCTGGTTGGTAGTTCCCATGTGTATTGGTGTCCATGGAAACTATGTGAAATGGACTAGGATGATGTCAGCTGAAAAAAAATGGCTTGGTTTGAGTTGAGTTGCCAATTGATGCGATTAAATGTGACCAAAGTGTAGAGAAAAGATGAAAGGCAAATTGCTCTTTCATTGACAAGGACCAGAAAGGAAGCATAGATAGGGGTTACTAGAACAAAAGCCCCGTTCATGTATTACGTCATTGACCAGTGTTGTGTTAGGACGGTAATCGAATCACTTTGACATTAAAGTGAGCTCAAAGTCCCCTGAGCAGGTGATAGGAGGAGGATAGGGTAACCCAGTTTAAGAGCAGGAATAACCTTGCCCCTTTTTATAGGAGACCCTGAGACAACTACAAGCCAAGTCCATGACCCTTTTTTTTTTTTTTTTTGGTGCAGGCTGATCGATGCGGGAAGCCTACATAGAGATGTCTTTTGATGTAGTGGTCATGTTGCGAAGCTGATCAATGCGGGAAGCTTCTAAGAAAGGTTGCTGTTTGTAGCAAGATTTAGTCATAGCCATCCTTCGAGGGAGTGGTCTATATTTTTGCTTTAATATGTTTGAATAGCTGTCCTTCGAGGGATCAGTCTATTAGCTACAGCAATGATAGTACAGCTGTCCTTCGAGGGAGCAGTCTGTCTTTTTGATTTGATTTTGTGACCTTGGATATGTTTTGACATCTTGATATATTTTTTGATTTTTTGATTAGAGTCATGGACAAGGCTGTAGAAGTTTAAGGACTCCCCTTTTATTAGGACAGAGCATCCGTGCATCATAAAAGGGTTGTAGAGGACTTGTTAAAGGGAAATAGGGTTGAAAGGGATGAGGATCAAGAGGACGAGGATTGCTCAGGGGATGAGCTCAATTTACATGTCAAGTAGGCGAGTACTCAACTAACAGAAGAAAGGTCAAAGATGCAACGCATTAAGAGGCTCAAGTTCTAGCCGTCCGTCGAGGGAGGACAGACGATAAGTCCCTGACCCATACTTGTGCGTGATGATAAAAGGTCCAAGCCAATTGGGGGTGAATTTTCCTCGTTTATTTTGCTCCATATTGGTCACGTGCTGATTCTCTTTGAGGATGAGGTCTCCGATGTTGAAGTCTCGTTCTCACAGATTTTTGTCATAGGCCCACTTTATGCGACTTTGGTAGACATGGAGATGATTGAGGGCAGCAAGACGGATCTTGTCAAGTAACTCAAGTTAAGCTAAGTGATCTTGACGAAAGTCGTCGTTGGAGAGAATGTCATGCAGGGAGATGCGGAGAGACGGGATCTGTACTTCGAGAGGTAAGACAACCTCTATTCCATACACGAGGGAGAAGGGAGTAGCACCCGTAGGGGTTCGGATGCTGGTGCGGTAGGCCCACAAAGCGAAGGGAATATGAATGTGCCAATCCTTTCCTGTATCATTGACCACCTTCATGAGAATTTTGGTGAGAATTTTGTTGGAAGCCTCTGCCTGCCCATTTGCTTGTGGGTAGTAAGGTGAAGAAAAGCTGAGTTTGATGCCAAATGAGTCGCATAGTTTTTGGACAGTCTTGTTTTTGAAGGACTTGCCGTTGTCGGTGATGATTTTGTGAGGGACACCAAAACGACAGATGATGTGGCTGCTGATGAAGTCGACAATTTTGTCAGATTTTGTGGAGACAAGAGGAATGGCTTCCACCCACTTGGTGAAATACTCAGTGGCAGTGATGATAGACTGATGACGAAGAGACGAGTGAGGGTTGATCTCACCGATGAGATCCAAGCCCCACTAAGAGAAAGGCCAAAAATCCTGAGCGACTTGCAAGGCGTGGCTGGGGAGATGAAGCAGGTTAGAGTGCTGTTGACACTTGATGCAACGTCGAACATAGTCGCTACAGTCTTGATGAAGGGTGGGCCAATAATAACCCAGGCGAAGGATGTGCTTGGCAACCGAGTTTCCACTGAAGTGTCCACCACAAATCCCATCGTGGACTTGCTTTATGGCTTGAGGAGCTTCAGTGGAGGTTAGACAGTGAAGAAGGAGGCTGTTGAAGCCTCGTTTATAGAGAAGACCCCCTAGCATGGTATAGCGAGCTGTGTGCTTGATGAAAGCTCACTGCGCATTGCTAGAGAGGTTGGGAGGAGTGACAGAAAGAGACAAGTAGTCTACAAGTTGCTTATACCAGTCGTCTCGTGGGTTAGAATTGATAGTGTTGATATGGTCGATGTGAGGAGAGATGTATGAAGGCAAAGGTACACGATGCACTGTGACAAAAAGGTGAGATGATGATGATGAAGACGGGATATGCGAAGCAAGAGAAGCCATGGTGTCAGCAAACTTGTTCGTAGAGCGTGGAATAGTCTACAAGAGGTAATGGTCGAAAGATGCCAAAAGAAGGTCAACACGATTCTTATACCTTTGTAAAACTTCATTTTTATAGAGATATGAATTGTTAACTTGATTAACGACGAGCTGCAAGTCACTAAAGATGTTGATAGACTTGATGTGGAGAGAAAGGGCAGTCTGAAGTCCCAAAATTAAGGCCTCATATTCGGCCATATTATTGGTACAATCAAAGTCAAGCTTGAAAGATAGAGGCATGGGCTCCCCTTCGAGTGGGACGAGGATGACCCCCGCACCCCCACCGAGTTGACATTTAGAGCCGTCAAAGAACATGGTCATTTGGTAGACGGTGTCGTCGGCGGAAAGGGTAGCGATAGACTCGTCAGGAAACTCATAGTGTGAAGGTTGGTTGTCAGAAAGAGGGGCATCTGCTAGTTGGTCAGTGATGGTTTGCCCCTTGATAGATTTCTACTGGATGAATTCGAGGTCAAACTCTGCAAGCAGCATGAGCCACCGAGCCATACGTTGATTCTGATATGGCTTGGAGTGCATGTACTTGAGAGGGTCGGTGTGAGTGATGACAAAGGTTTTGTGGTTGAGAAGATAGTGGCAGAGCTTGGTGGCGGAAAAGACTAATGCCAAATAGAGTTTCTCAGTATGAGTATACCGAGTTTTGTAGTTGACCAGTGTTCGGCTGATGTAGTAAACCGCTTGCTCACGATGATGCTCGTCTCGGTGCGTGATCATGGCACCTAACGAATGGTTGGTAGCAGAGATATAAAGGTAGAAGGGTTGGTCGTCTTTAGGTGGAATGAGGACTGGTGGAGAGACCAGATAGCTTTTGAGGGCTTCAAAAGCCTCTTAACAGTCCTTATCCCATTTAAAAGAGATGTCCTTCTTAAGGAGGTGATGGAAAGGTTGGCAGCGGTCTGAAAGCTACGAGATGAAACGGCGAATGGACTGGAGCTTCCCTTGTAGACTGTGAAGCTGCTTGAGATTGGTCAGGGGCGGCATTTCGAGGATAGCATGGATCTTGGCAGGATCTATCTCGATACCACGGAAGGAAATGATGAAGCTGAGAAGTTTGCCTGAGAGGACCCCAAAGACACACTTCTTGGGGTTGAGGCAGACATTGTATTGAAGAAGGCGAGAGAAGATGATTGTGAGAATGGTCAAGTGCTCACGGTGAAGTTTGGACTTGCCGAGAAGGTCATCCACATAGTACTCCATGATTTTGTGGAGGAGATCGTGGAAAATGTAGGTCATGGCGCGCTGATATGTGGCACCAACATTTTTCAAGCCGAAAGGCATGACTCGATAGCAGAAAGTCCCCCATGGGGTGATAAAGGTAGTCTTGTGCTGATCTTCTGCTATGATCAGGATTTGATTGTATCCTGAAAACCCATCCATGAGAGATAACATCTCATGGCCGGCCGTGAGATCAACAAGCTGGTCAATGTTAGGAAGAGGAAAGTCATCTTTGGGACAGGCTAAGTTAAGGTCGCGATAGTCCATGCAGATCTGAATCCCCCGAATTGCTTTAGTAACTGGGACGATGTTAGAGACCCACTGTGGATAATCGATGGGTTGGATGAAGGAGACAGAAAGAAGGCATTGAAGTTCCTCTTTGACAAGGAGCGCAACGTGAGGATGCATCTTTCGAAGCTTTTGTCTAACAGGCTTAGCCTCTGGTTTGGTGACAATGTTATGGGTAGTAATGGTGGGGTCGATGCCAGGCATGTCACTGTAAGTCCAGGCAAAGGCCTTGCTATGGTTAGAAAGGAACTGGGCATAGTCAAGCTACTCCTGAGCATCTAAAGATTGGCCAATATTTAAGACGTGAGGAACATCAAAAGAAGAAGGGAGGTTGATGTCAATGGTGGATTCATTTAACATAACCTGGGTCTCGAAAGGGAGGAAATGCTGGATGAAAGAGTCGTCGACACCCATGTAGGAAAGGATGGCGTCATCGTCAATGCAGTGGACAGTGCGAATGGTTGCCGACTCATCCTCTACCATGCTAGGAAAAATGAGAGGGAGAGACCTGGGCACCCCATCGAGCTGATAGGTCAGGGGTTCCAGGTGGATGGTGTTTATGGAAAAAAAAAACTAGGAGGGATGGGAACCACTGACTCCATAGGTGACGAAGGAGAAATGGGCGAGTCTGGAGGAGATTGGTCAATGGTTGGCACGAGACAGAGGTCAGAAGGAGCCTGAGTGGGGTCATGATATCCCAGGCCATACCGTTTCTTGACATCATCATCATTGAGCGGCTCGATGGGCTGATGGGAGCCCTGCTCATAATGTCTGAAACTAAAACCCTTCCATGCACACCTATGAAGGTAAGTGTGTGCAAAGGCGGGGTTGCCAAGAAATGAGAAATCAGATGTGAAAGGTTGGGGTGAAGAGAGGGAATTGCCATTGGTAGGAGCTTGATTAAGCCCCCCGTAGACGAAGTTGGTTCAGAAGTGAGGAGGGCCATAAGGCACGACCATCCCGATCTGATGGTCGTAATTGGGACTGAGGTGAAGGCGTCCATACTCTTGCGGAGTTTGGAACATGTCTAGGGTCAACAAGCGATATTCCCCAAGTGATAGTCGTTGGAAGATGTCTTCCATGGGGTCTTTGGTCGGTGCTTGAAGAGGAGGGGTGAGGGTGACCACCGATTGTGAATTGGTCGAAGCTTCTGCAGATGGAGGTAGTGTCGGAGTTGACGGTTTGATGGGAATGAGGACATCGTTGGGACGGTAGGTGGTGTTGCAAGTCTTGAAGGGTGAAGGGTCAGCGGGGATGGTGTGGACTTGCCCGTCATGCTCAAACTTCACACAATGGTGCAGGGTGGAAGGTATATAGGCCATGGCACGGATCTAAGGTTGGCCCAGTAGAAGGTTGTATTGAAACTCTCCTTCGATGATATAGAAGAGCTCCGGGACTGTGCGTGGACCAACGCAAATGTGAAGGATGACTGTGCCAATGGTCATGGTGGTGGTGTCATTGAAAGAGCGTAAGATCACGTCAGTTTTGGAGACACAATTCTTGGGAAGAGCCAGCTGATCAAAGGCGTGGGTAGAGATAATGTTGATGCTAGCACCACCGTCGATCATAACACATTTGATGCATGTCCGATCAACATAGGCAGTGATGAAGAGGGCGGTGTCCTGATCTTCCGTGTTAGATGTAGGAATCTCAGAATCGCTGAATGTGATGGAGGTGACAGGAGATAAAGAATGGACGAGGGCAGTGAGTGGTTGGGGGTCCTCGGGTCAAACCTCCGCTACCTGCAAGGCTTGGATGAGGGCTTGATGGTGCTGAGGCTAAGTTTGGATAAGGTCATAAAGAGACATCTTTACAGGTGTCTGGTGAAGCTGCTTTAGCATGGAGTCGTGAATTGGCCCAGAAGAGGAAGACGAAGAAGGTTGGGACGTGCCAAGGATAGAAATTTTAGGCTTGGGCGCAAGAGGTGGCTTGACGAAGGGATAGGTCCAAGGAATGGCAGCTTTTTCTTTTGCCTTGTCCTTCTGCGACCTAGTGGTTATACAGATAGCATTGATTTCGAAAATAAGAGGTGAGGAAGGGGTCATGTCTTGCTGGTGAGATGTTGACGTGTTTGAAGAGGAAGGAGTCGGGGTCTGGTCAAGAGTGTCCTCAAGGAGAAGAGTGTCTTTCTCCATATGGCGGCGGATGATGGCCTTGAAGGCACAACAAGTCTCGGTGTCGTGTCCTGGTGTATGATGATATAAGCAAATTTTTGTGTCGTCAAACCAGGAGGGCTTGGACCTGAGAGGTTGGAAAGGCTTGATGGGCGAAAGGGTTATGTTGGAGGTCTATAGAAGTCGGTGCAATATCAATGAGTATGAGCCCAATAGAGGGTCCATGCTATTTGATATGCGTGAGGTTTGTGACTTTTGCTTAGGCAAGGTTAGACGAGGTTTCTGTACCACCTTATGGGTTGATGGCACGGTGATAGATGGAGATGGCTCTTTTTTGGTGATTGGTACCACATTTTTGGGAGAGGGACGGTTGCAGGTAGGCAGAGGAAGCAAAGGAGGCAACGAGTTTTGTTTGAAGGCCGGAGTGGGAAGGATGCTGGTCAAGGTCGAAGGATGGGGGTCCAAAATGGATGGCAATGGTGACGGAGGAGGCATTCATTTTTGTGGTCTGGCAGTCCTCTTTGACTTGGTTGGAAGAGTACTGTTGGTCGAGGTCTGGCCTAGGTCCACCTTCACTTGTGGGTGAGTGAGGGTGGAGACAGGATGAATGCCAAATGACTTGATGGGTTTAGATGAGGTAGATGCAAGTTTTGGTTTGGACGGGCTTGGTTGAGGTTTGAGAGTCTGGTCTTTGTCAAGAGTCTGACGAGATTCTGCCTTGGGAGGATTAGCAGCATGTGATGAGAGGGCGCGGGTATGTTGAAGGGCTTTAAGATGCTCCCACAACACCTGAGGTGTCACTTTCCTTGGAGGGAGAAGCGCAATTTTTTGCACTAACTGGGAAAATGGCTGAGAAGAAGATGTTGATGGTTGCGAGGTTGAAGACGAGATGGGTGTAGTGGTCTTAGACGCATGGTGTGGTGAAGTCATGACAGATTTAGATGAAGATGAAGGGGAGACAGGTTCTTCCCTAGGTGGAGAAGAATCCAGAAAGCGAGGCTTCCCGAGTGGGTAAAGGGCAGGGATGATGGTGCCCTCCACTTGCGGCTGAGGAGTAGGAAGGGTCTGGTCCTCCATAGGCAGTAGAATGGAGGATGGCGAGACCGGTGGTGCTGGTAAAACCGAGGCATCCTCCAAGATGAGAGAGGTCGATGGAGAACTAGCTGGGGAAAGAGGTTCGTCCACATGTGATGGACTGATTGATGGACTAACCTCTTGAGGTTGATTGGGGACGAAGGGAGAGACCGTATTGACTGTTCGAACGTTGTGCTCATGATTATCATCAATTAAGGTCTGGATGTTGTTTTGAGTTGGCGGATGATTGGGGAAAGGTTGTTTGAAGATGTCAATGGCCTGATTAGGAGGTGCATTTGGATTGTCTAAGATGAGATCCCCCTTTTCAAGCATGTCTTGGATTATGTTCTTAAAGGTTTTGCAATTTTCTGTGTCATGGCCCTTAACACGGTGGAAGCTGCAGAAGTCTTGTTCCCTATACCACGCGGGGATGGCGTGTGAGGGATCGAATTATGGAGGAGGTTGGGCTTGAGGGAGATTGAGGGCCCCCTGTTTAACAAGCTTTTCCAGCACAGACGCATATGATTCTCCAAGAGGAGTATATCGTCATTGTACGTATCTTTGCTGGAATTGGCGAGTGGCGCTCTGAGATGTGGATGGCTCAGGCTGATTGGTCGAAGAAGAGGAAGGTCTAACAACCACGGCATTAGCTGAAGCCTTGGATTTAGAATTGGATGTTGATGGCTTAGCAGAGGAAGAGTTATTGGTCTTAGAGCTGGGATTCTTGTTCCACAACTTGACTTTATTCTCCTTGATGGCACGCAACTCAAGTTTGTGGGCCATCGTGAAGGCCTCGTCAAAAGTGCGGAAGGTTTGAACCCTCAGGGTGGAAGAAATATGTCTGGCACAGGCTTGGGAAAAGAGTTCAATAAGCTTGGCCTGGGGTAAGGAAAAGGAGAGTTGATTGATGAGGCCTCTCCATCGAGCAACGAAGTCGGCTATGGACTCGTCCTCGAATTGCCGGATAGAATAGAGGTCTGTGATTGAGACCTTCTTGGTTATGTTGATGGAAAAGTGATCGAGGAAGAGCTGAGCCAATTGTGTGAATGAGAAGAGAGAATGGCTAGGAAGGGAGCTATACCAGTCAAGCGCAGCACCCGAGAGAGACATAGGAAACGTGCATAAAAGTAATGCATCGTCATGGCTAATGAGGTAATAGGCATGTCTGAATGCTCGCAAGTGTTGCTATGGGTCTTCCTTGCTTTGAAAGTGAAAAAACTTCAGAAGCTCCCACTGGCTAGGATATGGTCTGATTGGGACAGAAGGGTGAATGGGCTCGTTGCAGATCTACTCGTATGAGAGAGCATTACGTGAGCCAGAAACAGAGGTCTCTAGACTGGTCATCTTGTCCATCAGCATTTTGATGATGTCTGCTGACGGATTGATGGGTGGCACCCCCCCTAAGTTGTAGGGTGCTTGGAAGAGGCTAGGGGAGGTATATGACGTAGTCAGCTGCCCCTGTAAAGGCGCAACATAGGGGTAACTAGTCATAGGGATGGATGAAGAGGCTAAAGGTGGTTGGGTAGAAGGCATAGCTAGGCCCGATGTTGCCATGAGAGGTTGGACTGTGGTAACGGGGGCCAATGGATAAGAGGCCACCCTGGTGTTGATAGGGGCCAGGGTAGGCAAAATAGAGACGATAAGGTTTTGAAAAGGAGTGGATAGCGGTTGAGCGGGTTGAAGTTGACAGGGGGCCAAAACCCCGGTGGAAGTGGGCCCAATGATAGAGGGAGAGGCCACACCTGGAGGATTGGTTAAAGTCTGGTCAGCGGTCGAAGTGATGGCTTGAGTGTCCAAAGGTTGAACTACGGATGCTGTCGATACAGCCGTAGTTGCAGCAAGGGAGGTTGGCATTCCATAGATTGGATTGCCCAAGGAGTCTCGCGTTCGGCTATGCGCGAGATAGTGTTGCAAGGCCTTGACGTTGAGGTCCAAGAATCGTTCGAAATCTTGGTCCCCTTCTTGGACAATGGGAGTCTGCAGCGGGGTTGGATGAATGGAAGTTCTTTCGGTCTCTGAGTTGAACTCCATTGTAGGTTTGGTCACAGATGGGGTAGATGGAAGTGGTTGATGGCTGGCATGGTTGACAAGAGCTTTGGCTTGGCTATGAGTCAAAACCATGCAAGGCAAAGAAGGTTCAGGTTTCAGGAACTGTGTTGTTCAATTCCAGAAAACTAGGATGGAGTCTTTGGCAGAGAAGGGACAGGGTTTTGGCTGCTGGTTTTGAAAAAAAAGGACAGTGACAGAGACTGACGTCAGTTTAAAAACTGATGTCGGTAAGAAATATGGCTGACGTCAGTCAAATAACCGATGTCGGTAATAGAAAAAGCTGACGTCGGTGAAAGAACCGATGCCGGTGACAGGGGAAAGCTGACGTCGGTGGCAGAACCAATGTCGGTGACTGTGCTTTCTAGAGAACCAAAAGATTTTGAAGATTCTTGGAAAAGCAATGAAGAAAGCGTCCTCACTCACTCAAACAAACAGATGAGAAGAGGAAAACAGAGAGAGACAGACAAGCCTAATCGATAAATCCTAGGAATTATCTTTAGAAGCTGTGGCTTATGCCTTAGATGAATGTTTGGGGAGATTGGCTGCAAGAAGGGTCCTAGAAGAAGGCAGTCTAAAGATAGTTTTAGGTGCTCAAAAATCTGTGTTAGGGTCTGGTATGCGGCCTGGTGCTAAGGAGCAAGCTCCCCTCACTTCACGATTCCAGTGGTTAGCTGGTCTCGCTTAGCCAAGATATACCTCGCCTAGAGTTTATCCTCTACCAGAGAACGGAGTGGGCTTCCCCCTTGGTGATGAAATCCAAGTAGGGTCACCGAGACGGGTAAGGTATCCGCTGGGGGATGAAATCCCAGTCAGGCCTTGTCTCAAGTAAGTTTTATGTTCATTTTAGTGCATGTGGTTTAGTAGTGTAACATCAAGTGTCTACGATTTATACAATATGCGTCTAAGTTACTAGATGTGGACTAAGAAAATGCAAGCACAAGCAGAAATGAATGCAAAGTGTTTTAATGCCCAAGTTGAAATGTGATGTTTGTTATGAAGACAAGTTTGAGAAAGGGTTGAGAGTATGATGTTTAGACTAGTCTAGAAATGCAAGGAAGAATGATTCATTTTAGTCCTGCTTATAGTGTCATTGAGAAGAAAATAAGGAGGAGAAAAGGTAAGAACCTAATGCTCCTAAATGAATGAAGAAGAAAAGGAACCCAGGAGGAACCTAGGGTCCCACCGGGTGTGCCAGAATGTTTCTATCGCTAATTTTGCTTTTTCAGATTCAAGAGAGAGAAGAAACTAAAGAGAATGGACAAGGCATGTGAAGTACCTGGATGAAGATTGCGCACCGTAATTCAGACGCTTTTGAGCACCCCTATTTGGCTATGGAGGAATGACACCTATAAAGAAGAAGAACTTGGACAAGAAAACGTTAGATGGATAGGCGGTGGGTTGCCAAGCGAAAGCTTGTTCCCAGAAGTGTGAACAATTCCTCAAGGGAGGTCAACCCACTGATAATAGATAGATAAAAATCAAGGAAATACAGAATGCTAGAATACAAAAGTGATAAGCAAGTTAAAAAGGAAAGAAAAGACAAAATGATTACCTGAAGGAGCTGTCGGGCTGATGACAGTTGTCGAGGTCGGAAATGTTGCCGTTGTCGGTTATCTGATCTGCCGACGTCGGTTATACTGCCGACGTCGGTTGGGAAAGTGACCGGTGTCGGTCGGGGTTGTGTCCTGTGGTCGGGTCTGGTTTGGTTTCTGGACTGTGAACAGGTCCGGCTTACAAACAGGGGCAAGACAGAGTTCGGAGACGAATTTGGATGGACTGGGGAAGGATGAGGAAGTTGTTTGGGATTGTATAGAAAAGGGGACAATGTGAGAGGAAGATGCACAGAGGACAGGGCATGAGA
Organism: Torreya grandis; assembly: GCA_037957365.1. Taxonomy (NCBI): domain Eukaryota; kingdom Viridiplantae; phylum Streptophyta; class Pinopsida; order Cupressales; family Taxaceae; genus Torreya; species Torreya grandis. The sequence goes on along the minus strand of JARHVA010002106.1, from coordinate 710,100 downwards.
AGGCTTTTCAGCCTCTCAGGGGGAAGAATAGAGGGAGCAGGAAACAACAGATATACCAGATAACTGGGAGCTAAAGAAATGAAATGAGAATGAAATAACAGACTGTGCTTACCTTTTTGTTTGCCGGATGAAGAGTGGGAGAGCTGTTGTTGGAGCCACAGAAGGCTTGTTGCAAGAGGAGATTCCTGGTCTAGAGCCTTTGCACCTGTTGCTGTTGTTGCATGAGGTCCAAATGGAGAAGAGACGAATGCCAAAATGCCAAGAGAATTCTGTTTGCGAGCTCAAGGGTCCAAGGGGCTGTAACGGATGCAAAAAGGGGTAATGAAGGCTGCCGACGCTGGCAATTTCGCCGATGTCAGCTGAAGGTTCACCGACGTCGGCGGTCACAGAATGGGGACAGAGGCTAAAAATAGCCTCTGCCCATTCTTGCACGCCGCCAAGCGAGGGGGTGTGGGAAGAATGGTTATGAAGACACTTAAATGGGCATGGGGGGAAAGATAATGAGGGGATTTGACATAATAAATGCTAGGGGGAAGGTGGAGGGATTCAAGGGAGGATCCAAGGTGGCAAGGGTGAGGTGGAAAGGGGGCCACTCAATTAAAATACTTAAGTTTATTTTAATCAAATGGATGGAGACCAAGGCCAAGGGTTAGGATAGGGGTTTGAGGTGAACAAGGGGGAGGACCAAGGTGCAGACACGTTTGCGGTGTCTACACAAAGTTTCAAACAATAATTCACTAGGTCTCGAGTTAGGTTAGCCAAAGGCTAATCTAACTCCTAAGTGAAAGATATCCCAAAATTGTATAGGGTCAACCTAGTCAACCTAGTATAGTTGACTAATGAAATGGGATTTAGGTGAGGAAAAGTAGGATACAATGTATCAAATGCCTATAATGGGTACAATAGAGAATAAAAATATTATGGTTAATATTTTTAGGAGAAAAATGTGTAGATAATAAGTAAAAAAAAGGGCAACAATCTTACAAAGCACTAATGGTCTAACCACCCCTTTCTTAGTGCACCCCTTAGGGCATGTACTTAGAGAGATTGAGACTTGATGGGTTCCTACAAGATAAAAAGTGTCAGTAATTGATAAAAGTTTGAAAATATTATGTGTATACACCTCTCATTTCCTCTTCAAAAACTTCTATTGATATAATAAATAAATAATAAAAACAAAAATATCTTTCCAAGGTGCCTCAACTAAGAAAACACCTTCTTTAATTCTAATTAGGCTTGTTTCACTAGACTTAATTTATTCTCACTACCTTCCTTAAGCATGACAAATTTAGATTAGTTGTCCATAGTGGTAATAAATACAATGAAAATTATTAAACTTAAAAAGATAGATTTTGGAACTTTGAAAATTCCTTTCTCAAAGAGACCAAAGAAAGTGAGAACAATTTTTCAAATAGCAACAAATAAAAATGGAAAGAAGTATGAAGAAGTGACCATTCCTATGGTTGAAAAAGATAAGTCAAAATTTAGGATTGAAGACTACCATTTATTTAGGGTTCATTTGGGAAAATACAATAGAGAAGGGATGAAAAAGGATGTGCAATTGGTGATTGGTACCATTTTTGAAAAAATGGATAAATACAAGACAACAAAGGATGAATTAAAAGAAAAGGTAGAACAATTAAACATAGTGATATATTTATTGATCAAGCCAATTCAACCAACTATTGCTTCATTGATTCTTCATGCTAAAACACTAGATAAATTAAGAGAGGTAGTCCAAATGGCCAACATAGTGAAATATTAGATTGAAAAGGTAGTATACTGATCAATGAACCTTAAAAATTATCACTGTGGCAATAATGTTCTATAAAATCTGATCACAATATGAACAAATAAAAGCAAAGGAAAAAGTGGATATCCTGAAGAAAATTTTTTTGGGAGGAATTCATTCCTAAATTGGTTGAATTACCAAAATTTCTTTTTGTTGACCTTATTAAAAAGAGAATTATCAATAAGGAATAAATCATCTATTAGATTAAATTTCTTTAGTCAACTAAATTTAGGATCCAATATATTCAAGGGTGTCTTTAGATATTCAAAAATTCAAGGTCACTTGGAAGTGACATGATGATGTAAATCGACACTTGGGTCAAGAAATTGAAGTATACTTTTGTTAATGATAAAGATCAAAATGGGAATCTAATTTCAATTGAGACCATGATTGAATAATTTAAAGAGAAAATTCAATACATTGCAAATCCCAAATTTGTATTTGGTCATGAATAACTTCACCAATTATCCAAATGTCAAGTGAATGCAAATAATATGAATATGAAGATAAATAATCTCCAAGGCAAGCTTCAAAATATGAAAAAGTTAGACTACTCAACAACCATTACCTACAGGTACACAAATGGACCGGATGAAATTTTATCAAGTCATTTATCCAATGGTTTTATGACTTATTGAAATATAAATAATTATCAATACAAAAATAAGAAGAATGAATATTTTTTTTCAATGTTTCTACATTTTCTTCTCTTGTTTCGTTGCACCTAATTTTTATTATTGCACTCTTTTTCCCATTGTAAATGTATATTATCAATCTGTAAATTGTCTTTGTAATTTTTCCAACTTACTTTTTCAAATTGTTCAAATTTATAATGTGCTTTTTCAAAGAATGCAAAAACTCCAAATGTTTTTCTCAAGTGGTGTTAAATGCTCAAAATATTTTTACACCATTTCAAGTTGTAATTTCTAGTTGATGTTTTTACAACCCTATAAAAAGGCAAAATATGTGGTTTTGCACCATAAACATCCATTTTATCCTATAAAAACAAGTTAGGGATTAATATTATATGTTTGAAATAGATAAATTTTTGGGCAGAGCTTTGTAAAGGGAGATCAAAAATTATACTCTTTATAAATCAATACAAAGAGGTGTCCCTAAACTTTTTATTAGTAATATATTTTTAATTATATATTTTGCTTAATTCAAGGTATCTAATTTTCATTTCTATTTTTACAAGTTTAAAACTATTAACAATAAGAAATTAGATTACAAAGTTTCTATTTGGATTTGTAATTTATATTTCAAACACATGTGAAAATATCAGTGGGAATAGAGGCAATATATTTGTTGTTTATTTTAGAAAATATAGAGGGATATTAATTTCTATCATCTAAGTTAAATAGTTTTTTGGTGTATTTTTCATATCCCTAAGGATATTATTATGTATTTTTGACCCATTGAATGAGAGATATTTTCACCCTATGAAAGTCAAATTTTCTCTCAACACTTTCATCCAATCTCAATGCTTAACTTGGCAAATTTGTTTCCTAAAACTTCTCCCTTATTTCTATCTCTCTTTCAATACATATTCCTTTCTAAAAATTCCTTTTCATGATTTTAGTTTAAAATTACTACCCCATGATTTGCATTCCTTTGTAAATATTTATTTCTTTCCTATTTTAGCTTTCATTAAAGGTAGCTTCACATGCTAATAGGAGAGGGAGTTTGGTCCCCATGCTATTGATGTGAAGTGATTGATTTGTATCCTTTTCAAAGTTTCTTGCCATCACCTACTAAATGGTAATTTTAAACATAAAAATGCTTTCATGGATTCACCCTTCCTAGATAGTGCATCTACTATAACATTCTCTTTGCCTTTCATTATAGATAATTTCAAATTCATATTCCAACATCTTAGTCACCCATTTTTTTGCTCTTCTAAAGATAATATTTGTTCTATAAAATATTTTAGACTATCATGATCAATATTTACCTTAAAGTATCTACCCAACATATAAGGTCTCCATTACTTGACTACATGTAGAATATCTAACATCTATTTCTCATAGATTGGTTTTAGCCTATTTTTACCCTTAAATTAAGGACTCTAAAATGCAATGGGTCTTATTTCCTGCATGATAACTTCCCATATACCATATCATGATGTATCACATTAAACAATAAAATTTTTATAAAAATCATGGGTAGACAAAATTAGAGTGGTGCACATAGCCTCCTTTATCTTTTCAAAGGCCATGGTTATTAATTCATTCTAGTGGAGGGAGTCCTTCATAAAAGTTGTGAGTGGTGTTGTTATGTTACCATAATTTTTCACAAAATTATGATAGTAACTTGTGAGCCCAAAAAAACCTTAGATATTATTAAGATTTTTTTTTACTTGCCACTCCATCATAGATTTAATCTTCTTAGAGTCTATTTTGAATCCTTTGTGTGAAACAATATGATCCAAATATGCCACCTCTTGGACTCAAAAATCACAACTTGAAGGTTTTACATAAATTTGATGTTGTTCCATCACTAATATAACCTATTTCAAATATTGAAAATGTTATTTTAAAGATTTTTTATAGATTAGGATGTCATCAAAAAGTACCAACAAACATTTAATTAAAAATTTCTAAAAAGAGTGTTCAACAAAATTTGAAATGTAGATGGTATGTTTGTGAGAACAAAAGGCATGTCCAAAAACTCATAATGGCCTTCATGGTTCTAAAATATATTCTAGGGATATCCTCATATCTAATTTTAATTTTATGGTACCCAAAATGAAGATCTAGTTTTGTAAAATAAACAAAACCATGTAACTCATATAAAAAATAATCAATTACTAGAATAGGGAACTTATCTTTAATGGAGTACTTGTTTACATCCTTATAGTCTAGGTGCATTCTCCAAGTTTCATTTTTTATGCACTATGACTAATATACATGAATATTCACTTTGGATATGTCTAATAATACCTTCCTCTAGCATATCATGTACCATCTTTTTAATTTCACTTTTATGGGAATATAGATATCAATATGGTTTGATGTTTGGTGGTAGACTCGTTGGAAGTAATCATATGACATGATCAGGTTCTCTTCTTGGGAGAATTCCTTTTGGAAGAGTGATACAAATAGTTAGGTGGTCATAAATAATCATTTATATATTAGGATGCATATATATCTTTTTTGGTTGAACTTATATGGAACACAATCATGCTAAAAATCCTTCAGCCTATTTTTTAAGATTTTTTGTTATGTGATATAAACTAACCAATTTTAGATATTTTTATCACAATCCACATAGTTTAAATATCATATGTTAAAAATGAAAGCATATGAATAGTTCCTATAAATTCATCTTGATTATGCCCAAGGTTGTGAGCCATTAAAATATGAGAATAATGTCTATCCCACCTATGGGAATGGAAAACATAGGATAATTTATCCTATATTCACTGATAACAAGCTTAATACCATGGAATTTTATAGAACAATTGATTGTACCACAATATACAATCATGATCTAATATTATAGAGATGGATAAATGAAATCGTTAAAATGAGTAGCCAACTTACTATTGATGAAGTTATGTGTACTCCCTGAGTCAATCAACATTATTACCTTCTATTTATTGATGAAATCCATGACAAGGGTTTGAGGAGTGATAATATCCATAAATACATGATAGGAGATAGTTGGTTAGGATTTTTCATATTCTATCTTTGGCACCTTTTCATATTCACCTGATACTTCATCATCATATTATTAGTCATTGAACCCTTTTAATTAGAAAAAATTATACTTAAAAATTTTATGTACTATGATCCATTTTCTATCACAATTGAAGTATACACCTTTCATTTGGCTCTCTTCAATTTGTTGATTTGTCAATATAGTAGGTTGAGGGAATGATGGTGATAATTTGTTTTTCCCTTTATGTTATTGAATGATTCTCTTGCTAGATAAAAAATTTTCCTCTATCTTACAAACCTTAAAGAATAGATTTAGAGACATTATCTAGAATAAATATGCATTTATCATGTTTAATGTGATCCTTAAAACCTCAAATAAATAAATCATTTAGTTTCTCCTCTAGAATTTTATCCATGCACAAAGAGAGGTTTTAGAATTGATGAAAATCCTTGAATAAACCTATTTTTTTTGTAACTTTTCTAGTTGACTAAAGTGGTTATCAATATTAGCAGAGGTTCATGGAATACTCCAAAACATGCTAATTATAGGGATATCTTGCATAGTTAATAGAAAAAAGGAATAATTATTGGGAATTCAAACTGAATAATACCATTAAAGGCTAATATGAACTTATTTAGTTAAGACATGCAAATTTAATGTATTCAAAACAATTGGCACAAAATATATGAATAACAAACTAAATCACCATAATACTTATTTCACATAGATCATAAGTAAAATCGATATAGGAAAACCATTCATAACATCTTATTAATCTATATCACATACATAACCATTCTCAATTACAACTAGATACTATTTATAATATTTTACAAAGCATTATCTTTTCATCCTCCAACCTTTTACTATGTTGAAAAGAAAGGAATATTTTCATTATGGGATCAAATACTATTCTATCAAAGGTCAAATACATATAAAATATAATACAAAATAAAAAATAGATCAATTCACATGTGTTTATCAACTATACTTTGTGATTTTACTCAACCCTATTCTTCATCCAACACTTTCCCAAAATTTATTTGTTATCTCATCCCAAGACAAGATCACAAAAAAATACTTTAATTTGAGGTTGAATGAATGAGCTAGAAATATGAGTCAAAATTATTTCTTTAGGTGTCATTTACTAGTTTTCACCCTCTACGCACTACTTAGCCACTCTTTTAAGTTTTTAACTAAGCGTGAACTATCCTACCATCCTTTCAAGTTTTCAATAGACTATCATAACTAGGAATCCACCCTTTATGGGTGTTCAACCATCCTGACCCTTCTCCTACTATTTAATTATATCTTAAAAAAATTGTGTAAAACTTGTGAAAACTAAAAAAATGGAGTGCATAGTACCTAATGAATGGATGGTGACATGATTTGAAGTGGTTGTGTACTAGGTTATTATTATGATTATTATTCTTGTGTAATAGATGAATCACTTGGTTGTATAGAATCCATTGGTGGGAGTTGTTGATGATAGGTGTATAAATTTGGTTTCAATGTTATCTTCTTTTGATATAAGATATATTGGAGTTACTACATTGGAATGAATTGAGACTCATCCATAAGTTGAGAAATGGAAGGATCAATCTATAAAAGACATTGCTTAATTATCTTCTAGTCTGTTAACATTTCCCATAACATAGTAAGCATTATTCATAGTGGGAATTGGATTACCATCAATTCATGCACATATTCATATTCCATGATATTAATGAGTGCTTTTGAATTATTTGTCTTGAGATAGATATCTAGAACCAACACATCCAATCTATCCACATGCCTTTGATCTTGTAGCCCAAAAAATATAGTTCACATATTCTCTTTGTGCTAAGCCTGATGTTTTTTCATGGTAGTATCCCTTAAATATAGTAATTTCTTGAGGTAATTATTCATTAAATCATAAATATATGTTTGGTCATCAATTACAACTTTGGCTTTGTCTACTATTGTAAAATTTGGATGAGTGGAAACCAATGAGTTATTAACATGTTTCTTCCAATTTAGCATCCTTTATCCTATCTTTTATGCTTGGTGTATAGTGGTGTCTAAAACCTACTCATATTATTTGATCAATTCATAGATGCTTGTATCTCTGACTTTATGTTCTACCCCTGTGCTCTTAATGCTTTTAGGTGTTTTGTAGCCATCTACTCCTTTATAAGCTGACTCAACAAAGCTATGAGTTATTTTTCTTATGACATCACTTGGTCACCTAGGACATTTGTAACCAATTTATGGAAGATGTTATTGATTATCTAGTACACATTTGTAAGGTATTGGCTTAATTCCATATTGTCACTTCATTGGTGGAAGACTTATTATTGTAATTCCAAATCCTTTTATTAAATAGACTTATGATAAATAGTTATGTCCTTAATATTTTTGGTTAGTGTTAACTGGAAAACATCCAAATATGTTTCAAGTGTAATGGTATCAAGTTCCATGGATGTGGTTGGAAGCATTATAAGAGCTGGTGTGAATTATGACAAAGGAAGAGAGAAAATGGTGCACCAGTTGGAAAATGTGGTAACATCCCATAGCCATTAGATAGTGATGTGAGGTTTAGGTTTTAAATATGAAGCCTCATCTTGTGCACCTACTTCTCTTACCATTTTATGTTATTGTTGTACTCTAGTTCTTCCTTGGTTTTAGCCTCTTTTTATTTTTTGGATTGAGCCTTAGATTTAGCCTTATCCTTAGTGTCTATCTTGGCTTTGGATTTATCTTTCACTTTGGCCTTATCCTTAGCTTCAAATTCAACTTTGGATTTGTGTTTTGCCTCAGCCTTAGCTCTAGTTTCTTTATCTACCTTGGCCTTGGCCTCAACTTTAAATTTGTCTTATCCTTCACTAATTATTATTTGGTTGCATATTTGGATTATTCATATTTAATGAAATAATATTATTTGTCTTTTTTCTCCTTTTGATCCTTTACTTCTGTTGATAATTCCTCCTAATTCTATTACACATCTTGCACTTCCTAATATTTTCACACTACCTCTTTTTGCCCCTTTTTCTTTGCCTCTGCTTCTTTAGCTCATTTGTTATGAGCCTCTAATTCCTCTACTGCCTTATACACAACCTCTACTTTTTAAAATTACTTCTTTGTAGCCTATATTTATATAACTTACTTATTTGCATCTTTTGCTTCTTCATCTTACTTTTTGTGTGCATCCTACTTAGATTTTTGTTTGTGTTTCTCCTCTTGTATATCTACTTATTTTTTGTGTTGTTCTTCCTCCACTTTTGCCTTTCTCTTTTTTTCTTTCTTATTTCTCTTTTCCTCTTACTTTTTCTATTTTTATTGCCTTTTTTTCCTCCTCCTCTGTGTCCTTTGGCTCATACATAGCTTCTATTTATGGCTCTAACTACAACTAGATGGTCTCTTATGGTTCTTCCATAGGAGTTGGTGAGTCTAGTATTGTCATTGATTATGATTCTTATGAAAATAAGGATTTAACAAAAAAAAACTTCCACATAGATTCCTTATTTTTGGATGTAAAATGGGGAGTAAGGGTCATCTTTTGATTCTTCACAGCTTAGCCTTGGGGCTATGGATGTTCTTCTAACACTTACTATACTCCCCTCTCTTTTAATTGTTCTATAAAATATACCATTCTTTTTTATTATTTGGTATGGCCTTGTTGAAGGATGAGTCCTTGGTTTTCACATCAAGGCTATATGTTGACTCTCTTGATTAGGTTTCTCTTATTGGTGCATAGTATAAGATCTTATAATTAGATCTCTATGGAATATTTTGGCCACTAATTTTTTGAGATACTTGTAACCCTATAATGTCAACAATGATAAAGGTGAAGGTTGAGTGATGTCAAACCAAAGGTCTTACTTTACCTGATTACATAGTTGGCAGGTGTACACTACTGTCTAGAATAAGAAATAGTTTTATTCTTCTGTTCATAATGATCATCACTGATGTCTTCTAGCATAGAATTTAAGACCTTGTGCTCATCGACTCCCAATTATATCAAGTCACAATCATTATGATTTTTAGGAATTTGGATTTTCTAACCAAGAATTTTCTTGATGAGTTCTCTTCTTTGATGGTGGTGGAAAGGATCTCCATGATGGTACATTTCTCTTACTTTTGTTTGTTTATAATAAAATTACTATGTTTTTTGGTGGAGCCTATGATTGTGCTTTTGGTTTCCCTTATGCTTGTTTAGGCATGGGTTATTATCCTATTAGAGGGATGGAATGTATAGGTTTCACCTTCCTCAAAGTGAGATATTTATTCCTATAAAATTTTACTTGTGCATCCAACATCATGATGAACAATGGAATTATAGTCATTTTTGGTGTTGGTAAATCATGCACTTTGATTTGGATGCCATTGTGTAGATTTATAACTGATGCTTATTGTCCTAGATACTATATGACATCTTGGAGTATAATCAGGTATGACCTAAGCAAGGCTAGAGACTCAATCCACCATGTGTTATCCACCCCATTTTCTCATAGTATTTCCCTATTTTGGTCCATGTAATGTTTACAAATGTGATAATAGGCCAAAAAAATGTATCCAGGTTAACTAGTCCTTTTGGTGATTTCCACTATGTGAAAAAAAAGAAGTAAGACCAAGAACTAGTATAAAAATGTGTGGGAGATGCCTATGATTAATTATCAATGGTGATAGTTAACTCTGAGGCCAAAAAATTAGGCCAATTGAAGTTTTCCTGGAGGTGTATCATATGATGTGTAAATAACCTTTTTTTTTTGCTTGACTAGTCTATTTTGTAGTTTTCCAAAACCTTTTTATAATGAATTCAAATAGAATGTGTAGTAAACCATAATCTATTGAATCATTTGATATTATTTTACTTCCCTTGTTATATACTTATCCCTGGTATCTGAATGAATTGGTGGAGTGGTGGACTTGTAGGGGAAAAGGTATTTGCCACCAATTGGAAGGCCTATTGCTCATAGCATAGTCTAAGCACTAATATAGATTATGACATCCCAAGACAAATAAATATCCCCTTCATTATACCTACTTATAATATTAAGCATTACCTCATCAAATTATCTGAATGTAGGTATATTGATTAGTCTTTTTACATCTGAACCTCACAATAGATATGGGAGTATTGAGGCTCTGACTTGTGTAGATTTTTGTGGACTAAGAGAAAATAGAGTATATTTTGATTGATTAATGAATTCAAATGGGATGAGGTCATTATATTTAGTTTGACTTAGGCCTAAGATAATCCCCATTTAATTTTTTTAATCAGTTAATAGAATCAACAATTGATATCGATCCATGGTTATTGGTTTGGGATAGTTCAAACACTTCCTTTGATTGGTCCATCTAGGATTAAGACTGTGGGCATAATTATTTATTTTGAGTATCGATCTCAATATTTTATTTTTATTATAAGTGTGTAATGGTTGTGTGTTGTCCATGCTCTTTGTTATATTGTTTTTGGCACCCAAATCAGTGTAGCTAACTAGTTTAAATGTGATACAATGATTACACATGAATTTACATTCCCAATTAATATCTATTGACTACTATTTTATATGATGGATACCATTTTTAATATAAGTTATTTGATATATTTATTGTCAATTAGTTGATGTGACTCAACATATTTTCATCTATCTCTTTTCTTTTATGACCCCACCTATCATTCCACCATGAAATCTAATTCAAGAAAGATGCAATATGATCAAGTGCCTTGTCACTAATGGTCTTTAATGACCATTATCCATCATTTAATCATACTTATCCTATCATTCCTATATTACTAGACTTATTTCATGACCATGGTGTAGTTGTTACCAGTTGTATTTAGGTTATTTATGTGAATCAATCATATTTTGTAATGCTTATTCTTCTAGATGCGTTTTAACATATTATAATCTAAAGATTACACTATACAAACAATTTAATCCTAAAAAAAAAAAAAAAACATAAAAAACAATTAAAAAAACCCTAATCTATATGGTGCTACTTGGCACCCTCTTTTTTTAGTAATAAGAATACTAGAGACTAACAATGGTAAGGCTTAAGATTACAACCATTAACATATCATAGTAATATAGTTCCCTATAGAAATTTTAACACAAAGGTATAATGTTGTGAGACTTCATGAATAATTTAGGGTCCCTTCCATCTAATGCAAAATTTTCCTTAGAATGTCTTAAACCTACTAGCATATAATTATATTGCTTGTTCTAGATGAAATTTCTTAAATCATGAGTTATGATCATGCCATGCCTTTTGGCTTAAATTTTGGATCTCTTACATCTAATATTCCATTTTTATAATTTAATCCATTCTAATAAATTCCATTAATATTTTCTCAAGATAATATTGGTCTCCTAACCTTATAACCATTACAATGCATAAACTCAAAATAATATACTCCATAGGCATTACTACCTCAAGACCATAGACAAGTTGGAAGGGAGTGAAGCATATGGTATACTTATAATTTTTTATGCATGAAAAAAGAATAATATGAATGTAATCCTCCCAATTGTCCATTTTCACATTAAATACATTTGTTAACATTTTTCCCAATACTTTATTTGATGCTTCTTCTTGTCTATTTACTTGAGGGTGATAAGTTATGATCTTGTGGTGCAAGAGTATAAAATTATTATTAAGAGTATTGATAGTGTTATTAAGGAAATTCATTCATTTGTATCTAACCATATTTATTAGACATCTAAATATTGTAATAACATTTTCATATAAGAATTTGGTAGTGTCCTTCACATCACAACTTGGGGTTACAATAGTTTCCACCCATTTGGTGAAGTAATCCATTATAATAATAATATACTTCACATGAATTAATTTACTTTGGGGACTTATAGGTCTAAAAAAATTAATTCATAAGTATTAAAATGGTTTTTATATGAAAATTGGTACCAAAGTCATATCATCATGTTGATTTGGTTTTCCCATTTGTTGACACACATCAAAATGTTTGTCTACCCTGTGCACATCATGAAATAAAGTTGACCAACCAAGACCACTCTATAAGATTTTTCTTGTAGTGTATTCACCTACTAAGTGACCCCCTAAAATTCCTTGATGTGATTATTGAAGAAGCTTTGGTCATTCATGCTCTAATGCGACTTTGCATAGCACATCCTCTTTTCCAATCTTATACAAAAAGTTATTGATGAGACTATATGGGATAGCTAAAGTGACCATATAATTTTTATCACTTTCCATATAATGCACAGGGAAAGTTTTTTGCTCCAAAAAGTATGCAATGTCCTCCATATTATCTGGGATTGTTATAGCCTTGAATAAGTGTGCATCTAGGGACTCATACCTTATTTGTTATGGTTATTCACTATTTTGTGACATGCTCAAATGATCTATTCTAACATTTTATCAACCTATATTTACATTGATTTAAAATTAAAACTGTTCAAACAACATGATCCACCTAGAGATCCATCCTCCTAAAATTGTCTTGTTGACTAGGTGTCACAATGCCTGGTGGTCATTAAAAATATCAAACAATATGTCCAATATATAGTGTTAAAACTCTTTAAATGTAAATACAATTATTTAATCCTATCTTTATATCATTTTATAATTCTTTGTTGTTGTTGATATCTTCATGATTGAAAAATGTATGGGGTGTTCCAAACCACCATCTCTTGGCTACACTAAAACAACCCCTAAAACAATACCAAAAGTATTCACATGGACATGGAATGTATTATTCCAATCTAGGAAAACTAAAATAGGTGTGGTCACAAACCTTTGTTTAAGATAGATAAATGATGCTTGACATTCTAAGGTCTAGTAAATGTTTGTATCTTTTACATTATATTTTACATTAGTGGAAATATGTCTATGTATCATTTGATAAATTTTTTTATAGTATCTTGTGTGACCTATGAAGGTACACACTTCTATAGAGTTGGTTAGGGTGGCATCCTGACTATTACAATAATATTAGCTTGGTTAACTAAAATTACATCATTACAAATAAAATGGCCTAGAACAATACTAAAAGGTATGAAAAATAAGAACTTCTTTAAATTTAGATCAATGATAGAGCTTGGCACCATTCTAACATTAGTCACAATTTTGACATGTGTTATTTAAATAGAAAAAATATAGCCTAGTCATCCAAATATAATTCTAATAAATCATGAATGAATTATTTAAATGAATTTACTACAACTTTAGAGAGAACTACTAGTGTTTTCTTCAAACCAAAAGGCATTACCTTATATATGAATGATCCCCATTTAGTTTCAAAAGTTGTAATAGCTTAGTCATCTTCTATGATTAGATTATGATGGTACTTGATGAATACATATGTGAATGAGTACACTTCATGAATTATTAATGATTCAAAAACTTCATCCATGAATGTTATTGGAAATGGATCATTACTGCAAGTGTCATTCAGTGTACGATAGTCTCCACAAACTTGTATCTCCCTAGACTTTTTTGGCTATATCACTATGGGACTCACCCAGTCTACTTTTTTAATTGGATAAATGATTTTAGCTTCTTTTATTCAATCCAATTCAACTTTTACATTAATTTCTATGTTGGGTTTTAGTTTGTATGGGTACTTTTTAATAGGTCAAGTGTACTCTTTCAAATCTATGTCCATCTCCCCAAATGATGGATTTACAACTTTTATTTCAAAATTTTGGTTACGAAAACATTTTGATAGTCTCATAGCAAATGTAGTGCCTTTGAAATATATTCTTGTCCCCAATAATATCCCATAGTTACAATCTTAAGAATTGAATCTATTCCAATATTTTATTTGATCTTTTTTAGGGGTTCTTGATACAATTTGTTTGATGTATTAGGTAGAGCCTCTCAAAAAGTGTGATCCCTTTCCCATTATAGGATGTTTACATTTCATAGTTTGTCCTTGTAAACTTGTTCTACACTTTGGGCTAGTGTTAGTTTGGCTTCCCTCTATGAATCAAAGAATCCTTAAAAATCTATATCGCTATCACTATTTATATATTTCATTAGTGTATCTATTATATTACAAGTATTAATAAAAGCTTGTTCCCAATGACTTGATTTGTAATTGTGAAATGCCAAATTTAAATCATGAGCTACTTCATATTATTATGATGACTCTATTATAGCTTTAAAATATTCTACTCATCCATGACATAGAAAGATTTTAAATTTATATAATGCATTGTGCACTAAAGAGTTATCATCCTCAAACATAAAATTTTGAATGAAATCTTGTTTCACTTGTGCCTAATGTTTTGTTTCTCTCTTGTGCTCTTTATGTAGGTAATAATTCATTAGTAGTGGCACTAGTGTGTGTGTAAAAATGTGTACCCAATACCTTAGCTCCACTCCTTACATAAACCATATATATACACATTGATTAATGTTTATCTATATACATTAGCCTTATTGAAATAATAACAATTCAAATTTAATCAAAGGTGATAACTAAAACTATGCATGTAAAAACTCACATGTTTCTTCCCAATATATCTCTTGATCCATATGCACTGCCCACCAAGTCATAGTAGCACCTCTTAACACATATATAACTGTGTTAACTCTTTGATCCACTTCTAACACATGGTGTTATAACTTCAATATGAATTAATTAAGGTCATATATTAAGAATTATTAAGGTAACTAAGTTTTGGTAGTGAAAGCCATGCATAGAGGTCGTATCTCATGATCTCCCTTCACCCAGTTCAATATGTGAGTGCCTAAATTTCCACTTACACAAGATGTTATTTCCCAATGCAAAACCCTATCTAGAGTAGGTTTAGTATAATCTATAATTATTACATTTGTATTATATAGGACTTCCACCTCTGACCTAGTAGGAGATCGCACTATTAGAGAGGTACAACCTTCATGTTGAAACTATGACAATGGATATTTTGTTATTACCATATTACAAGATGGATGCTTTTTATTTATGATTACTCTACCTGTGGGATCAAAAATTGATACTCAATAACTCACGATGCATTCCTCTATGTATCTATGTCAACTTTAAACCAACTATTATCACCATAAACATATGGTGACTCTGGTTCCTTTAAAATTATGTAAGGATTTTATTCCACTTAACTCAGTTTTATGAAAACTATCATGTCTCCTTGATGAGCCTCTAGTTGGTTGTACACTATGTTAATAGTCATTTGACCATTGTAAGTCCATTTATTACCAATTAAGGTAGGGTAATAGCTCTTGATAGTATTCATATCAATGACTTAAAAATTACCATGCATACTTATTTTGGCCACTCTAATATCTACATCTTTGAGGTGACCAATTATTTATACCTACCTATAATCTATGGGGCTGAGGATGATAGGACTATAGTTTAATTATGGCCTATGAATAGCTTCCCATGTTGATCTCGAGATTGTATTCAAATTACTATTGAATTTAAAAGCCATGTTAGGAATTTCATAATATTCAAGCTTAATATCTATGCTACAGTCAACATCTTAAGGATTCTTAGTTTTCACATACTAGATAATCTTATATGTATGTTGTTGACCTCACTGCACACACTCCAAAAAATTATGTAAGAGTTTAGTAATATTCTATGATATATCCTCATTTTTTAGTGTACTAAGTAACTTTAGTAAGTCCTTTAAAGTATTTATAAATCCTTCCTACTTAATTATGCACATAATATATCCATACATCTACATATCAATGGTTGGTGTATCTCCTTCTAAAGCATTTTTTTGCTTTATATTCTTAATAAATTTAGCTACTTGATACATCAAAGTCTTATCCTTTATAGGATTAGGATATTGATCAAGATAAAATTTTATAATTACCTAATATAATGTCATTTCCAAAGGATTCAATCCTTGTTCTACATGTTGTTATTTGGTAATTACCTAGATGAATGCATTATCCTTAGGTTGAATATTGATCAGGTTCACATTATGCATCAGATTCTTCTTCCTTTGCTTCTCAAGCATTAAATAGTATTTAATTTGATGTTGGCCTTGAAATCTATAGTACACATACTAGGTTTTTATCTGTGTATTGGTAGGTTAATTATTTACATAGTGATTATATTTTCCACACAAATAACATTGCATAAGAATTTGGGTTTGCCAATTTTCATTGACATGACCTCTTTGATACCCTCCTCAATATCCTCCCCTGTATCCTCCTCTATAACTATTTTTATATGATTGATATCTCCATACTTATGAATATTATCCAACATATCCTCATTACTTATTTTTATGTGCATCATACCCTTTGTATTAGTGTTAAGGTGAACTTCAAGTCCAATTAGATTGATTTCACTATGGATTCACATCATTCTAGGGAGACTGATACTAGTGTTGTGGATAATATGTAATCTAGCCAACTAGACCTTGGGGTTGGTATTGTGTTGACTAAGGTATACAATTATTATTACCTTATGTCACACTTGTCATGTCCATGTCTAGGCCTAGGATACCCTACTTCATAGTTGGTAACAATTACATATCAACTATGAAGACATTCTTTGTAATATCTTATTTTAGTTCTTATAGAGATCTCCAAATTCTCTCATCATGATTTATCTATTTGTAAAAAAATTAGTAAATAATATATGATTTTTGATATATTTCTATAAAATATGGCACTTTGAAGTAGCATGTCTAACTACTCTATGAATTTCACAAAACTTTGTTTTGAGTTTTAGATAATCATTCATGTGGTGGCCTTATCTACCATTTTTTATACACCATAAGAATAATTTAGGATTATCATTCTCATGAATCTCATCCATTATTCTCATAAAAACATCTAGTTTTTATTATACTTTGGAACTTACTACTAGAAGGTCACCATCATCCTCAATTTACTCCACTCATAGAACAACAAATCAGGCATCAACTTTAGTTAGGAATTGAGACTGTCAAATAATAAATCTAATTATTGTTCATATCCATTATATGAACCAAGTATCCTTATCAACGTCTTATATAATGAAATTAATCTTATTTATGACATCAAAAAATCTATGAATTAGTCTTTGACCAATTCTCTTGACTTTTATCAAACCTCGTTTAGGTTTTGAATAGTCTAGATTGTGTATTTATTCATCTTAAAATATACTAATAGATATTTAACTTGTGTAATATTGAGAATATTAACATTCCTTTTTAAAATTAACTCTAATTCTTGAATTTATAAATATCCTATGAGTTTTAATTTCTTTACATCATTAGATGTTACCACCTTAAAGTTCCATTTCATATCATAAGTTACCCATTATTTCTTAGGATATGTAGACCCATTGTATTACATCAAATAAATAAACATGCCTACATTGAGTGACATAGTTTTCACACTTGAAGCTTCCAACACTAGTTTCTGCACATTGGTGACTATGACTATAAGAGTATGCACAATAATTATTCATATTATATATGTATGCACACTAGTGACTGTGACTAGGGACTTTTGTGCACTCATCTTATCTATGTGTCCTAAAAAGGCATTATAGCTCTTATGTCCTCTTATTATCTACTTCATATTTTGTATTTGTAATTATATTACCAAAATTATCTTTAAAAGAGTCAAACCAACTTATATCCACCTCTTCTTCTACACTTATTCTTCTCTCAACTGATAAATTGGGTTGGGTGGGTGCATACTCTTGAAGTGAATGATCTCTAGTTTGAACTTCTTCTAACTTTAAACTTGAAATTGTGATAGTTATACATTATAACCTAACTTTTTCTATGAATTTTCCTTCCTAGGTCCAAATCATATCCATTTCATTAACTGCAATCTATTTTCATCTTTTAGTTATTCTATTGTTAACCTACCTTCTTCTTCTTGATCCATGAGCTTTATATCCACACTATTTATATTTATTTCTTCCTCTTCATCAGGACCTTATGGATACTCTACACATTATTTACTTCCAAAATCTTTCAAAACCTCTCCCTAAACTTTTCCATCTCTATCATCTTCTATTCTACTCCTACTCCTATTCATAGTTAATTTATGATTACTCACTTTGTTGTATCATCTCTATTGTCATAGTTCTATTTCTAATCCTAGAATTTTATTCTTACTCTATATATTCTCATCCTCCATATTTTGGGTTCAAGTTCAAGTTTCTCTAATCAACTCTACATCATTCACTTATATCTTGCATGCATCCCCATGGCACATGAAATGACTAGTCCATGTTGGCAGGAGTACGAACCATGGCCTTTTACATAACCAATATTTTAATCAATGTATGTAGTCACTAAAGAAACTTACCATAGAATCATCTAACAAACATATATTACCCAAATTCAAAGGTTAAATAACCTTTCACTTAAAACTATATGATATATCCATCAATTGTTGTCTAGGTGGAATAATCCATAACATGGGTCCAATCAGTATCTAGACTTCATAGTATATCTAACTTTTCTTCCATCCATATTATATAATCTATCCTTATTAAATATAAATAATAATAATCTAGTTTTGATAACCATGTAACTAAAAATCTAGGTAATTTTCTAGTATATGTTCTTGGAAAACTCCATAACATGATAATTATGGGGATAAATTATGTAGTTAATAACAAAAAAGAATAGTTATTGGCAATTCAAACTAAATGAATCCATTAAAGACTAATTCAAGCTTGTTGATGGTACCATCATTAATATTGGGGATGAATCAGTGATGTATCAAATCAAATTCAATTACAAAAATTCAAACTATTAACCAATTAGCATAGGCATTCATGAAGCATATAAACCATTCATTATAATGAACAAAAAGGCAATGCAATATCAAAGATTATAATGCTTGAATTATGTGGGAAACCCTCATGGGGAATAAAACACACTCTCAATCATACAAGCACATGGAATATAGTCTTATAAGAGATTACAAACAAGATAATTTAGTAAATCAACCACTTCATAGGGAGCACCAACCCCTAAGCATGGACACACGCCCACTTGACCTAGATGTTGAGCACCCACACAACACCTTATGATATCAACACTTATAAAACTATGATTTCATTCTTATCTGATGGATAAATAATGAATAACTACTCTCTTTAACCCTTCACACTTTATCAATCCTTCACAGACAAGTAATGCATCCACAACAACCTTTTGAATCACTCTACACTTCTTATCTCATCTTCAATCAAAAACCCTATAAAAAAACTATTTCAAAATCAAAAATATGATCACTAGGTCACACACATATCCATCACACTAATATTCTCTTAAATTCATACACCAAGCATACTGACACTCCTTTATTCTTCGCTCATTCACTCTAGAAACTTTCATCTTTAATTTTACTCTTTATAGAGTATATATGATCACCACCTTCTTGGTTGGCCACAAGACATTCTTTAACCATTAGGGCTTATATCCCACTTAGAAAAATATTATAACCATATACATAATTTTAACATAGAATTTAAATATTGCCCTTAAGCAACAACACCTTTAAATTAGGCCTAAGTAGCCCTTTTAGGTCCATGTAGACCTATTCATCCCTTTAACACTTAACTGAGCAAAAATAAGAACATAAGACGACTTCAAAGCACATAGTTCCATGCCATATGAACCCTAAGACACCATTGAGTTATTATATTCATCACTACACACCTATGCATATGCAAAACCTTTCAATCATTTTCCTTGTAGATGAAAATACCATGAACGAACAAAGAGACAACTTTCAAGCAATGGTTCAAAATGAAGATGGATTGGTCACACCTTCAAAATCTATAAAAAGGATCCTTATGGAGTTTAAAGCACACTCTAAAAGATAATTCACCATGAAACAAACAAAAACCATCAATAAAAACTCAAACACCATTCTCAAGTCACTTGTAAAAGAAATTCAAACCCTCAATCAACTTTGAAGTGTAATAAATGTAATTGTACGACCAGTCAAACCTCCTAGTTTCCCTTGAAGTTATATAACATTTTTATTTTTACTCCATCATCAAATTCATCCATCATAAAAATTTATATACAAAACATCTCAAACTAGTTTTCCTTTGTAAATTCTATTGTTCCCAAAATTTGTCACTCATTTTGGGACAACACATGAACTATTTTTGGTCCTACAAGCCAAAAATTCTCTCTTCCCTTTTCAAAAATTGTTATGAGCCTTCAAATCCTTCATTTCTCAAGCTTTTTCAAAAAACTATGAACTCTGCAGGCTTGAATCTATGGACTCTACAGGCTTGAAACTATGGACTCCGCAGGCTCATTTCTACAGACTCTGCAGGCTTGAAACTATAGACTTTGTAGGCTCATTTCTATGGACTCCACCAGCGAGATTTCTACAGACTCTTTCAAGGTTAGATAAAACTACAGAATAGGTTTCTATAAACTTCAAGGCTTGAAAATTATGGACTCTGCTAACTTAGTTTCTATGAACTTTGTTAGATCTATGAACTCATAACTATGAACTTTTTAGGAAGAAATCTATGGACTCCCCCAGTTTTACAGACTCTACAGGTGGAACTACAAACTTCACAAATGGTTTCTATAGACTCTACAAGATATATTTTTATGGACTCTTTCAAAGTTAGGGGAAACTAAGGACTTGGTTTCTATAGACTCTGTAGGTAGGCTCAAATCTATGGACTCTCAAAGCCTCAAAACTATGGACTCTGTAGGCCAGTTTCTCACATCTATGGACTCCCCTAATTCTACGAACTCATTTCTATAGACTCTATAGGCTGGTTTCTATAGACTCTATATGAAATAAATAGGTTTAACACTTAGCCATTTTTTTAATTGGGAAGTTTAAAGGGGTCTTCCAAGAGCTTGAAAGACAAGTGTCCTTGCGAAGGGCACTTGGGAGCCAAAATGGACCATTGCAAATTTTCCAAAAAGTAACCTTGGAGGTCAAATAGCCCTTATGGAGGGAAGGTGAGAAGTAGATGGACCGTTGCAAAAGCCCGAAGGATAGTTCTGGGCTTGAGTAGTCCTTGCAGAAGGCATAGTTCTCTTTCAAGAAAAGAATGTGGAAAAATGATTAAGGCATTTCCTTTAGACAAAAAGTCTAAAGGAATTCCTTCAGACTTTTTTTTGAAGAAATAAGCCTGAAGAAAAGTCCACCGAAGGATAAAGCCCACCAAGAGAAAATCTTGGGGAAAAAAGTCTGAAGGAAAGTGAATGAAACAAAGAAAAGGATTCCTTCAGACATTTTGTCTAAAGGAATTAACTTGAGGACTCTCTGAGAGAAAGAAACCTGAAGGCCATTTGAAGACCACCCAAAGGGTAGATACCCTTGTGGGGGGCTCTCCCTGACCCAAAGTGGACTATTTCTCAAGGCCCTGAAGGGCAGGTCCCCTCCAAGAAAGATCAAATGACAAAGCTGAAGGAATTGTCATGGAAAGTGACAGGCCCACAGACATCAAAGTTAAACATCGTGAACTAGCCATTGAGATCCAAAAGTCTGGGGACATCCCTATAGGCATCGAATTTAAGGCAACCAACTAGCCATTGGCTTTCAAGTGATGATGGGCACACAGATGTCAAATTTGTAGCAATGAAATAGCTATTGATCCTTATAGATTTAAGCATGGACTTGAATGCATTCAAAGGCCTTAAGGCCAAGGCCAAAAGGAAGAACCACTGAGAGGAGTGTAAAGATCTAGTAAAGCTAGGAACATAGCCCTGAGAGCTTAAATTCTAGGAAGAGACAAAGCTAGAAAAGATAAAAGTAGAAAGAGGGAAAAGCCCAAAATATCTTCACAAAAGTAATTTTAGTAGGTGGAATAGTCCACTAAGTAGATATTTTGGCTTGCAAACATTGAAGGTGCCACCTATTTTTCTTCTTGGAAGTAATGGTAAATTGGACAGCTACGTAGACATCAAAAAAAGGACCAAATAGTCCATACTAAGGAAGAGACATATTAGATGAATGGGCATGCTATAGTTAAGGCAATGCACTATTCCAAGCATGGTCCCTCTAGATAGAATTGAGGGTGCATTGATGGCATTGACTGTAGCATGGGCCATCCCATGGGAAAGAGTGCTAAGCCTTGCTTGGTTGTTATACATTATAATTTCTCTCATTATGCAAAAGGAGATCTTCCCCATACAGAAGCAAAAATCTGCCCAAATTGAAAGGTCAATACTGAGACTTTGAGTTTAGATTGTTATTCATATTATTTTATCTGAATGAGAAAGCAAGTTACTTGTAGACTTTGTGCTGTTATAGCTTGTGATATTTTAGGAAATTGTTCTTATGTCTATTTCCTAGGAGCATTTTTATTTATTTGATCTAACAAGCAGAACTAGTGGAAGTAGTTAGGAAGGTGTCTTGAAGCCAGTTACTTTTAGACTTTATGCTATCATAGTTGTCTTCAGTGTGTGTTTGTTTTCTATTCCTGTGTAAAGGATCTTGGGATGACTTTGTGCCCTCATTATCCTTTTTATTTCACTCTTGGGTAGTTGAGGTGGAGACTTTGTACTACATCTTAGTCTGCTAGTTGCTACGCCTTTGGTTACCATTTACTTGTCACTACCTAAAAGAAGTCCGGTTGTTCCTTGCAAGAACACTTCTAAAAGAAGAGAAGTTCATTCAGTGTTTTCACCAAGATTTTCTCCTTTGTTTGTAAATATAATCTCTAAAAAAAGAGAGATGGTGTTATTCTACCCCTGAGTGTTATTTTCTGCTTATAGTTATAGTATATAGCTCCTCATATTTTATAAGGAACCTCCCCTTGATGAGAGGAGATATTTTTCCCCTTTAGATGTGGTAAACCTATAACTTTAGATGACCAATTTCCCTTTCTATGGATGATCAGACCTATTTTGTTCATCAATATGTTAGTGACAAAATATTCACCCAACAGTTTTTTGGTGACTCCACTGGGGACACAGTAATTTTGTGCAATTTGAAGCCTCAAGCTTTAGATTGAAACATCACACGTGTCTTACCCATTATCATTATAGCCTTATCCATTTATCTTGCTATGGTAGAATGAGATGCTCCAGTGCTTTCCCATTGTTAATGTTTCCTCTTAGCTTTGTGCTACAATTTTTTGGTGACTCCACTATGGATTTTGAACAAGTAGTTCATATCCTTATCCATTGTATACTCTAGAAACTCTCATCTGGGTCTTACCTATTATCATTATAGCCTTATCCATTCCCATTATATAATCTGGTCTACAAACCAAATCCACTAAGGAAGAATAGTAGTTTGAAGCCTCAAGCTTCAAGCTAAAGTAGGACTAGTTCTTTCTCATTTTTATCCTACAATCTAGCAGCTCCATGCTATATAAGAAGCCAAAAATCTCAAGGTGTTGTTGACCCTATTTTTGAGTTGGTGTAGTAGATAAATTTTTATTTTTTTCCTCCACAACCTCACCTTCAACAAACTAAGAGTCTTCCTCCTACCCATACTAGGTCACCAATACAAGGTAGAGCTTCTTTTTCTACTATTAGCAGAGCTTTGCCTATCCATACTCCACCCAGATTTGTGATCCCACTTCTACATAATCAAATCATGGCTCAAGGCCCCTGGGGTAACTCTTTTGGTTAATTAAATTTGACCCCACCTCTACATGAGCTTCCATGTAGTTTAAGGAAGAATTTCCCCAAATTTTTTAGTGATGGGAAAGTTTACCTTGATGAATATATTGCTTCCTTCAGCATAGCCTATGGTGTAATAGGTGTCGAGTAAGAATACATAACGGTCAGGCTATTCATAGAGACACTACAAGGTGCTACTACAGACTAGTTCTACCATCTACAAGCTCAGTTAGTGACTGATTGGGACACTCTTAAAGCTAAATTTGAAGCCAAGTTCAAGCCTGTAGAAGATGCACATGCCTTGCTGGCCTAGCTCACAAAAATGAAGAAGGAGCCCGATGAACCTATGAGGGACTTCATTGCCAAGTTCAACAAGCTAAGGAATAGGATTCCCATGATCTCCTAGTTGACACCTAAGAATCTCAAGTGTTTCTTCATCAACTCACAGCTACCTAAAGTGAGTTTTTTGCTGAGATAGGCTAGACACATAGACCTTGCTGCTACTCAGGACTTGGCTACTGAGGTAGAAGATGACCTTATCTTGGTAAGAAAGATAAGGAGAGACCCAAATAAAGGTAAATCCTCTTCATCTTCTGAATATCCATCTACAAGCACCATGGATCAAATGGTGTAAAAGTTAGAAAATGAACTACTAACCTTGATAAGACAAATGGCCCAAGGTATATCTACTTCTCCTAATCAGGATATGCTAAGGAGGACATTTTAGAACCAGTCATATCAAGGTAATGCTACTAGGAATCAAGGGTAGCCAAATCATCTTCCTCCCCCATAGAGGAACCTTGCCCTTAAAGCACCTCTAACCAACTCAGCAGTTGGATATCTAGAAACTGAACATGATTTCTCTTTCCAACATGAGTTTGAGCAAGAAAATGACGCTGATGTTTTCACAAAGGGCCAAGAAGAATCAGTTGGTGACTCCCACATTAGTTTCTTGAATTACCAGGATGAACCCAAAAGTAAAGGTGAAGTAGTTGAGGGATCATACGTAGTGTTCACCCAGCCCAAGAACCAATTAGTCTAGCAAGATGATAAAGAAAAGATAGAGGAGCAACCTCAGCCTATAATTTCAATTGCTAAGTGGGGAACTTCTCTACCTTTCCAACCAAAGGACCCGGTGGTTGCTAAAAAAGTAAGTACCCCAAAAATTTCTACACCTTCAACTTCAAATTCATAGGCCAATCCTCCCCCTCCCAAAAACTAAAAGGATGAACTCCCATCCTTTCTTCCTAGTCCATTTCAGTCATTTGACATAATTGACCATGTCAAGAAAACCAAAATTCAAATGACTAAATTTGAATTCCTACAAGCCAACCCCAAGCAGTTGGATAGGTTGGTGGAGTGTGTGAAGAATACAACCATCCCTGTAGGATAAGAGATTATAAAGGTAACTCATGATCCCCCAAGGAACATGCCCATCCCAAACAATCTTGTCATTACTCCTCCTACTGCCCCTGGGAAAGTATATCCTTTCTATGTTTCCCTATTGATAAATGGTCACAAGCTGAGCAACTGCATCATTGATTCTAGTGCATCTAAAAATGTCATGCCTACCAAAGTGGTAGAATCCTTTGGTCTCACATTGACCAAGAAATTTGGGAGATGATTCTCCATGGAGAACAAACAAGTGCCACTACTAGGGTAGATCAAGGATGCCTAATTTGCATTTGCAGCATTCCTAGACAAGAGAATCAAGATGAAAGTCCTAGTGGCCGATATCCCAGCCTCATATGGAATTCTACTGGGATGAAATTTCTATAAGGATGTTGGAGGAAGGTTAAGCATGGACCTATCTGAGGCAAGGATCCCTGTCAAAGGTGTCATGAAGAGGCTACTCCCTAAAAAGGAGGCAAAATATGTTGTCACTCAGACATCAGCACCTGAAGCTTAGATTTTATTTGAGTCTTCAAGTAGGGGTAGTTACTTAATATCCATAGAGGATGCTCATGTTTTAGCTGATGAAATTCCTATAGGTGGTGATCCAAAGATTGATTCAAGAAAAACATTAGAAGAATCGATAGGGCACAATACAGATGAAAAAGGATCTTCCCTCTCAAATGAAGAAAAATCTAATAGAAGATCAATTTTTGATGATGTTTGGATCTGAGAATTTGATGGCAGTAATTCCTCTACTAGTGATAGAGCTAGGATGGTGTTGATATCTCCTCAAGGGGATATTATTCCTCCTTCACATGAGTTACAGTTCAGTAACTCCAACAACACTGTGGAGTATGAATCTCTATTACTCTAGTTGAAAGCTGCTCAAGATAAAGGTGTCAAACTCCTTCATGCTAAAGAAGATGTTGAGCTAGTGGTTTGTCAGGGGTTTGATGTTGACAATCAAATCATGCACTGGACTAAACTAAGAGAATAGCAATTTATGGTAGTGGGCCATACTGCTATGCACCAAAGTCAAGAAGAGGAACTCTTCACTAAGAGAGAGCAAAGATTTATGGTTTTTAGATCAGAGACCACATCTTGACATGGTGTAATAAGAGAGAACCAAAAGGAATGCACAAAAAATGTGATTCTTGGTGGAGAGTTCCACTCACCCATCACTGATTCTAGGGATAAAATGGTTTCCTACTAGTTTATCAGGATGAAGTGCCATTTTCATTATCTCACAATGGGCAGCATCTAAATCACTTCAATTCTTGAAGTATCAGATAAGTTCACCTATACATATGTATATTTGTATAGTCTTTGTTTTTGCTTTGTATTGTTTGTTTTTGCTTTTGGAGCCTTTCTTTTTGGGTAGCATGACTCCATAGCCCAATGGCATACTTCAAGGCACTAGATATTCTAGTTTCTACTCCCCTTAGCTGTTCCAAGCTTTCAATTGAAGGAAGTTCCCCAACTAGAGCTAGCTATTGTTCCCAAAATTTATCACTCATTTTTGGAAAACACATGAACTATTTTTGGTCCTACAAGCCAAAAATTCTCTCTTCCCTTCTCAAAAATTGTTATGAGCCTTCAAATCCTTCATTTTTTAAGCTTTTTAAGAAAACTACGAATTCTACAGGCTTGGAATTTTCCAATAATCTCTACTAATAAATCTATGGACTCTGTAGGCTTGAAACTATAGACTCCATAGGCTAATTTCTATAGACTCTATAGGCTTGAAACTATAGACTCCATAGGCTCATTTTTATGGATTTCATCGACAAGATTTCTATGAACTCTTTCAAGGTTAGATAAAACTATGGACTAGGTTTCTACAAACTTCAAGGCTTGAAAACTAAGGACTCTGCTAACTTAGTTTCTACAAACTCCATCAGATATATGAACTCATAACTATGGACTCTATAGGAAGAAATCTATGGACTCCCCCAATTCTATAGACTCTACAAGTGGAACTATGAACTTCACAAATGGTTTCTATAGAATTTGCAAGCTAGATTTCCATGGATTCTTTCAAATTCAGGGAAAACTATGGACTTGGTTTCTACAGACTCTGTAGGTAGGCTCAAATTTATGGACTCTCAAAGCCTTAAAACTATGGACTATGTAGGCCAGTTTCTCACATCTACAGACTCCCCTAGTTTTATGGACTCATTTCTATAGATTCTATAGGTTGGTTTTTATGGACTCTATAAAAAAGAAACAAGTTCAACACTTAGCCATTTTTTCAATCAAAAAGTTTGAAGGGGTCTTCCAAGAGCCCGAAGGATAAGTGCCCTTGTGGAGGGCACTTGGGAGCCAAAATGGACCCGTGCAATGTTTTTGAAAAGTAACCTTGGAGGTTAGATAGCCCTTGAAAAGGGTAGGTGAGAAGCAGATGGACCATTGTAAAAGCCTGAAGGATAGTTACATGCTTGAACACTCCTTACAGAGGGCATAGTTCTCTTTCAGGAAAAGAACACAACAAAATGATTAAGGTATTTCCTTCAGACAAAAAGTCTGAAGGAATTCCTTCAAACAAAAAGTCTAAAGGAATTCCTTCAGAATTTTGTCTAAAAAAATAAGCCTAAAGAAAAGTCCACCAAAGGATAAATCCCACTGAGAGAAAAGCCCAGGGAAAAAAGTCTGAAGGAAAGTAGACGAAACAAAGAAAAGGATTCCTTCAGACATTTTGTCCAAAGTAATTAACTTGAGGACTCTCTAAGAGAAAGAAGCCTGAAGGCCATCTAAAGACCACCTGAAGGGTAGATACACTTATGGGGGGCTCTCCCTAACCAAAGTGGACCATTTCTCAAGGCCCCAAAGGGCAAGTCTCCTCTGGGAAAGATCAAATGACAAAGTTGAAGGAATTGTCAAGGAAAGTGATGGGCCCACAGATGTCAAAGTTAAACATTGTGAACTAGCTGTTGAGATCTAAAAGTCTAGCAACATCCCTGTAACTATCAAATTTAGGGCAACCAACTAGCCATTGGTTTTCAAATGATGATAGGCCCACAGCCATTGAATTCATGGCAATGAAATATTTGTTGATCCTTACAGATTTAAGCGCAGACCTAAATGCATTCAAAGGCCTTAAGGCCAAGGCCAAAAGGAGGAAATACTGAGAGGAGGGTAAAGAGCTAGTAAAGCTGGGAATGTAGCCCTGAGAGCTTAAATTCTAGGAAGAGACAAAGCTAGAAAAGACAAAAGTAGAAAGAGGGAAAAGCTTGAAATATCTGTGTAGAAGTAATTTTAGTAGGTGAAATAGTCCACTAAGTAAATATTTTGGCTTGCAAACATTGAAGGCACTACCTATTTTTCCTCCTAAAAGTAATGGCACATTGGAAAGCTGCACAGACATAAAAAAAGGACCAAAAAATCCATACTAAGGAAGAGACATATTAGATGAATGGACATGCCATAGTTAAGGCAATGCACTGTTCAAAGCATGGTCCCTCCAGACAGAACTGAGGGCGCATTGAAGGCATTGACTATAGCATGCGCCATCCCATGGGAAAGAGTGCCAAGCCTTTCTTGGTTTCTATACATTGTAATTTATCTCATTATGCAAAGGGAGAT
Organism: Torreya grandis; assembly: GCA_037957365.1. Classification (NCBI taxonomy): domain Eukaryota; kingdom Viridiplantae; phylum Streptophyta; class Pinopsida; order Cupressales; family Taxaceae; genus Torreya; species Torreya grandis. Next base: position 681,144 of record JARHVA010002106.1, on the reverse strand, counting down.
CTTCCCCATACAGAAGCAAAACTCTACCCAAATTGAAAGGTGAATACTGAGACTTTGAGCTCAGATTGTTGTTCATATTATTTTATCTAAATGAGAAAGCAAGTTACTTGTAGAATTTGTGTTATTATAGTTTGTGCTATTTTAGGAAATTGTTCTTATGTATATTTCCTAGGAACATTCTTGTTTATTTGATCTAACAAGCAGAACTAGTGGAAGTAGTCAGGAAGGTGCCCTGAAGCTAGTTACTTTTAGACTTTGTGCTATCATAGTTATCTTCAGTGTGTGTTTATTTTTTGTTCCTATGTAAAGGATCTTGGGATGACTTTGTGCCCTCATTATCCTTTGTATTTCACTCTTGGGTAGTTGAGGTGGAGACTTTGTGCTACGTCTTAGTCTGCTAGTTGCTACACCTTTGGTTACTAGTTACTTGTCACTACTTGAAAGAACTCTTATTGTTCCCTTCAAGAACACTTCTAAAAGAAGAGAAGTGCCTTCAGTGTTTTCACCAAGATTTTCTCCTTTGTTTGTGAACATCATCTCTAAAAAAAGAGAGATAGATGGTGTTATTTTACCCCTGAGTGTTATTTTTTGCTTATAGTTATAGTATATATCTCCTCATATTTTATAGGGAACATCCCTTTGATGAGAGGAGATATTTGTCCCCTTTGGATGTGGTAAACCTACAACTTTGGATGACTAATCTCCCTTGCTGTGGATGATCAGACCTATTTTTCTCATCAATATGCTGGTGACAAAATATTCACCCAACAAATTCAAAGATTTGAATTCTAATGATCAAATTTTAGTACAAATTTGGCTATGGAAACTAATGAAATCTACTTGGGAGAACAACATTTGACAATAATAACTTTTGACAGACATCATTTCAAGGCCTAAAATTTTAAAAACATGTTCTAGGAACAAAAATTAACAAACCCATTAACCACTTACTTTTGACACCTTCACAAGTGTGAATTTTTATGTCATCAATATGCTTAGTTAGGAAACTCTAACAAGATGACTAGGATAACCTAGACCTTTACAAGACTACTCAAATGGATTGCTTTGACTTTAAAAATTACATAAATAAAATTTTACCCCTCATATTACCCATAAAACATGGTCATCACACCATCAACATCCATCATCTTTCCTAACCAATCAAACACTACAAAGTCCATGCATGATCACTAAGGCACACTTTGTCATTGAGAACCATGCATACATATCAACTCATGGACACTCTTTGACACCTTGTAAAAATAATTAAACCACCTCAAAATATTCCCCTTTTTTATTTATGTCAACAATTGTAAATATTTTCAAAGCCAACAATAAAGCTATGTACATACTCTTTATCCCTCTACAAAAACTTTTTCCCCTTTTGACATAATGACAAAGTGGGTTACCTATTGATCTTGAGGACATATAAATATTTTAAAATCAAACATAAATGATTTAACTCATTTTATAGATTATATAAACTCCCTATCACTATGCATACCATTTCTTTCAAAGACTACCTCAAACATGCTCATTGACAATACTCTTCTTTGACCATGCACTACTATATGAAGAATAAATGAAAAATATAAAGAAAATATGAGTTATCAAACCTTAATAAAATTTAGAGGGACTCCCCTTAAGTCAATTGAGATTTGGCATCCCTTGAGCACCTTCAAACCATCTCTAACCATGATGTAACTTTATAGTTACCTTAAATTTTTTTGTTATAAAATAACTCCATGATCACCAACATATGTTCAAGCCATTATTTAAACATGAATTATGTTTAAAATATATTTAAAAACTCATATGATAACAATAATACCTTTATATTTTGGATTAAATGACCAAAAAAGCCATTTGAATCACCTGGCCTTGTTTAGAGGCCTAGTAGCCCTACCTGAACCTTGGAGAGCCCATAAATTTTTATGTATACGCATTCATGACCCAAAACTCCATATATAGAGTACACTAATTTGACCCATCATGCATGAAAATAATAATCATCCAAATCTTCCTCTACATCATATCTCCTTCACAAATTGACCTACTAATTAGCCCTCCATTTTCACAAAAGCTCAACCATAGGATAAACTATACACTTCTAGATGACTAAAAATCAATTTTTGAGCACCCATTTCTCCATTTTAAATTATTAGTATCCTTTGACCTCAATACCTTTGGGAAGGACACTAACCCATATGGTATAAAAACCTAGGGCATTAAAAATAAATAGGGTCAACTTACCATCTTCTATTCAACACCAACTCTTGAAAGTTATCTCAAACCTAGAGGTCACCAGTACACACCTATGGAATAATTCTTGAGGTTTGAATCCTTTTGGAACCCATAGAACCATGAACATGGTTTTTTTCTTACTAGCCCTTAAATAGAGACTGTTAAACCCAAGAGCCATCAAAATTATTAAACTTGCACTCAAGAGGATTTCAAAGCTTGGAACCACTTGGATTATATTTTTATGAGTTAAATTCACCTTTCTATGCCACAAATTCACCTTGAATAATCATAAATCTTGTTTTGACACATAGAAACTGCATGACTATGTCTATAGACCATTTGTTTACCCCTATCACTATGACAAAACACCTTAAATTAATAATGATATCATTCTCACACATTAAATTAACCACATACACATAGACACATAAAATAAAATTAGTATCAACCCTTGGATATCTTTATAGCTCTCAAATTCATCAATTTTACATGATGAACACATTCTAGGTAGTGATAACTGAGCAAAATGGTCAAACTAACCAAATGGTCATGAATGGTCCTTTTGACCAAATTAGCACATATGAACACATGAAATATAATTGGAAAATTCCTCTCCACTCTATAAATCAATCTTACCTTCATTAATTTGACCAACTAAACAAAGATTTAAAGATTGACTAAATTTTGCCTTTAGGACCAATGTCCTTGACCAAATTACTTGAAGCTTTTCAACACAAACCTTTGAATCAAGCTCATGAAATTTTTTATTTCCCTTAATTAATGACCTCATATTTATTTACAGAAAAGTATATGACTCCAAAGCTTTGTCTTAGATAGTTAAATGTTTCTTTTGTCAATATTTTAGTCATAATATCTACAAGTTAACCTTTTGTAGGCACATACTCTAACTTAACACATTGATTAATCGCTTATTATCTCACAAAATGATGTATAATAGGAATTTTATTAGTTTTTGAGTGCATAACAAGATTATTTGAGATACTAATTGCACTATTATTTTTGGAATAGATAGGAGAAAATCCATTCTATCTTACGTTATAGTCTTCCAAGGTTTGCGTCATGCACATTAATTGAGTGTAATAAGAAGCAAAAGCTATATACTTAGCTTTTATAGTTGATAGGGATACAGAGGCTTGATTATTTACTAGAAAATACACCAAGCATTTACCCATGAATAAAAAACCACCACTGGTACTCCTCCTATCATCAACACACCTTGCCCAATCTACATCAATGTATGTCCTTAAAGTAAACTCTTTTCTCTTGGTTTACCATAAACTGTATTCTATGGTGCCCTTGAGATACCTCAAGATAATTTTGAATGATTTCAAGTGATAATCTCTAGGATTAGCTTCAAACCTACCTAAAAGGCCTACTTTTTTCATGATATCAGGCATAGAAGTAATAGAGTATAAAAGACTTCCAATCATAAATTTATACAAGGTTTGATCAACCTTCAGTGAGTCATCTTATTTACTTAACTTGCACCTTGTGATCATTGGAGTGCCAAGTAGATTATAATCCATCATATAAAACTTCCTTAGCATATCCTTGATATAGTTTACCTATAAAATGAATATCCATAAATCAAGTTAGTTAATTTTCAATCCTAAAAAGAAAGAAAGTTCTCCAACATTAATATTTAAAACTCAAACTTCATTGCATCTACAAACTCCCTACTCATGTTGTCATTATCAGATCTAAAAAGTATGTCATCAATAAATGCTACCACTAATAATTTATGACTATCCTCTATCTTAATCTACAAATTTATGTTAAATACCCCTTCAAGATCTATGAGCTTGTTTAAGACCATATAAAGCCTTCTTTAGTTTAAAAACATAGTCCTAATTACTTGTCATGGAAAACCCTTTATGTATCTTAATATAAACTTCATCTAAGTTACCATTCAAAAATTTAGATTTCACATCCATTTGGTAAACTTTGAAACCTTTGAATCTTACATATGCCAAGTAGACTCTAATTTCTTCTATTCTTGCCACAAGAGTAAAAGTCTCATCAAAGTTTATCCATTCAACTTTATCATATACTTTACACACCAGTTTAGCCTTATTTCTTGTGACTTTTCCTTTCTCATTCATTTTATTTGTGAAAACCAACTTATTACCTATCACATTTTTATCTTTTGGCCTAGGTACCAAGTCCCATGTTTTATTTTTTACTATCTAATCAAGTTCCTCATCCATTATAAACATCGAATTTTCATCTTTTATAGCTCACATGAATGTTTTGGGTTTAATATTAGATAATAGAGCTATATCTTATAGATTCTAATTGGTCAACATTCTCCTTCTAGTCTGCAAACTTTCATTTATATCTCTAATTATTTAGGAATCTATATGATCCTTCTATATTCTCCTAGATGAAGCTCTAGTGTCTTATCTTACCTCTTCCTCTTCATCATATGATTGAACAAATATGCCTTCATCATTGAGTTAGGGTTCTCTATAGTTTCAGTTATCTACAAGTTAGGCCTCTTCATTTCACCTAATTCTTGAAATCTTACATTTGAACTTTCAACAGCTTTATTAAGTCTCTTATTGTAACATCTGTAAGCAAAACTAATAGAGGAATATCTCAAGAAGATACCCTCATCATATCTTAAATTAAATTTGCCAATATTTTCTTCATCCTTATTGATAAAACACTTCTTTCCAAACACCATAAAATGTTTGACATTGGCTACCCTATTCTTCCATAGATCATATGGAGTATTATCACCATTTACTGTAACTTGGCATCTATTTAAGATGTAAATTGATGTATTAGTAGCCTCTTCTCAAAAACCATTTGATATTTTAGAATATTGAAGCATGGTTATAATCATCTCTTGGATCGTTCTATTTTTCCTTTCAACTAACCCATTCTATTGGGGTGTCCTAGCAATAGAATATTATCTTCTAATCCCTTGATCTTCAAAAAAAGTATCAAATTCATAAGACTAAAAGTCACCTCCTCTATCTGATCTCACACACTTGATTTTTGATCCCTTTTAATTTTTAGTAAGATATTTAAATTATTTAAGCCTTGAAAAGTCTTCTAATTTTTATTTGAGGAAATATATCCAAGTCATCTTATTGAAATAATCAATTAATATCATGAAGTAGTTGTTACCTTCAATACCTTAAGCTATTGTAGGTGCATAGGTTAATGTGGATCAAATCCAATGGTATTATGGTGGAATTATCCTTATAATTGAAGCTTATTTTGGTTTTAATCACATGAACGCATGTCTTACACAAAATATGAGGAATCTTAGTGATTTTAGGCATATTCCTCATCACCCTTTTGAATTGATTGTCACCAAGTTGTCAAAATTCAGATGTCCAAGTCTTTTATGCCAAAGCTAGACTTCCTATAATTGATTAATGAAACACTACTTGCTTTTGGATTCATGGAACACATACAAGTTATTACCTTCCTTGTGAATATTTATAATTAATTTTCTAGACTTGGCTCTTCACACTTCACAGCCTTTATCATGAAAAGTCAAAACATTTCCTAAATGAAAAATTTATCTAACACTTATAAGATTGTGTTTTAAACCTTCTACATACAAAACATTTTCATTTATAGTATGATCATTATCCAAACTTACAAAACCTTTACCAACTATGTTATTAGAATTATTGTCACCAAATCTTACTGAACCTGAATTGTGATTTTTGAGAGTGATAAACTTGCTCTTTTCTCCTGTCATATGACTTGAGAATATATTGTCTATGTAACCTTTATTATTTTCATCCTCTTGAGTATCCAAATTATTTTGAACAAACATTTACTCTTCCTTTGGTACACTACCTAAATTATGCTTCTTATTTTCTTAAATCTTGGATTTATCTTCCTTGAACCATTTGATGGTGTCAATGACTTGTATGTCCTTTTTAAAATATGACCTCTTGAATTACTTGGATATGTATCCCTATTGGTTGCATTTGTATCATATAACCTATTTTATTTTCTTTTAAGAAAAAATTATAGTCCCTATATATATGATCATATTTACTACAAGTGTAATAGTACCCATTGGAGACATAACTAAAGTTGTTCATGTTAGAAATTCTTTTTACTTGACCATCAATAACCAAATAATTTTAATATTTAAATTATTTTGTATATTTAGGCATTTCATTATACTTAGATAAAATCACATCTATATATGTCATAGCTTTTCCTTCTAAATGATCCATTCTTTGATTCAAGCCTTTATCCATCATGTCTTATAAATTCTTGACTTTTGTTTCTAGTTTATCTATTTGTGTCTTCACACCATAAATGATTTAAATAGTCTCATAATATATTAAGGAATTTAGGTATAAATTTTTAGTTCATTTCTTGTTATTTAATCTTTCATTCTCTTCATCTAGATGTTTGATCTCTAATAAAGTAAATAATAGTTCAGCTTGAAGATATGTCTCGTCCTCTTTTTCATCCATAGTACCTTTGAGCACCTTCAAGTGGTTAAACTTTCAAAAAAGGTGTGGATATGATACCAATTTTTAGAGGTATAATCATTAAGAGAGGGGGAAGGTGAATTAGTGATGTAATAAAATCAACTTCAATTCTAAAACTTCAAACATGTATTGGATAATATTGATCTCTTAAATCAATGAAAGTGACGGGCCCACAGATGTCAAAGTTAAACATTGTGAACTAGCTGATAAGCTTTTTAAGTATATAGATTTTGCTTCTTATTGCACTCAATTAATATGGATGACACAAACCTTGAGTATGATCTATTAGTAGAGATTATTGGAAAATTCCAAAACTTGCTAATTATATGGATCGCTTACATAGTTAATAACCTTAATAGTTTAAATGCAATGTAGATATTATGATATATTTTATTTTTATAATTGATATATATCAGCTATATTTGATATATACTTAAATGGTACTACTATATGATAATAGGTTTAAGGCATTCTCAAGAAAATTACCCATTAGATGGAATGGACCCTAAATTATTCATGAAGTCTCATAATAGGGTACCATTGTGTTAAAATATTTGTAGGTAATTATATTACTAGGACATATTAATGGATATAGGCTTAAACCTTGTCATCGTTAGTATCTATCATTCTTATTGTCAAAAAAAGAGGGTACCAAGTAACACCATGTAGATTAGGTTTTTTGTTTAATGATAGTTTTTATTTATGTTTATTTTTTTAGGATTAGAGTGTTTGTATAGTGTGATATTTGGATTGAGTATATGAGCTATATAATTAAATGGTACTACTATATGATAATAGGTTTAAGGCATTCTCAAGAAAATTACCCATTAGATGGAACGGACCCTAAATTATTCATGAAGTCTCATAATAGGGTACCATTGTGTTAAAATATTTGTAAATAATTATATTACTATGACATATTAATGGATATAGGCTTAAACCTTGTCATCGTTAGTATCTATCATTCTTATTGTCAAAAAAAGAGGGTACCAAGTAGCACCATGTAGATTAGGTTTTTTGTTTAATGATAGTTTTTGTTTATGTTTATTTTTTTAGGATTAGAGTGTTTGTATAGTGTGATATTTGGATTGTATCACATTATAACATATCTAGAAGAGTGATCATCACAAACTGACTGATTCATAGAGATAGCCTAAAGACAACTAACAACATCTACATTGTGGTCATCAAATAAGTCTAGGAAGATGGTGTTGACAAGAAAAGTAGGATGGAAGGAAAAATAATGGGCAGGTAATACCAATAATGAAAAGTAACTTGAGAATATTACATCTATACTAAAGCATATTAAATGGTGGAATAATAGGTGGGGTCATAAAAATAAATGAGATAGATGAAAATATGTTGAGTTATATCAGCTACCTAGTAAGGCATGTATCAAAGAACTTAAATAAAAAATAGCATACATCATATCAAATATAGCTGATATATATCAATTATAAAAATAAAATATAGCATAATATCTATATTGCATTTAAACTATTAAGGTTATTAACTATGTAAGTTATCCATATAATTAGCAAGTTTTGGAATTTTCCAATAATCTCTACTAATAGATCATACTCAAGGTTTGTGTCATCCATATTAATTGAGTGCAAAAGAAGCAAAAGATATATACAGAAAACTATGAATTTTACATTGAAGGAATTGTCAAGGAAAGTGACGGGCCCACAAATGTCAAAGTTAAACATTGTGAACTAGCTGTTGAGATCTAAAAGTCTAGCAACATCCCTGTAACTATAAAATCTAGGGCAACCAACTAGCCATTGGCTTTCAAGTGACGATAGGCCCATAGCCATCAAATTCATGGCAATGAAATAGTTGTTGATCCTTACAGATTTAAGTGCAGACCTAAATGCATTCAAAGGCCTTAAGGCGAAGGCCAAAAGGAGCAAATACTGAGAGGAGGGTAAAGAGCTAGTAAAGCTGGGAATGTAGCCCTGAGAGCTTAAATTCTAGGAAGAGACAAAGCTAGAAAAGACAAAAGTAGAAAGAGGGAAAAGCTTGAAATATCTATGCAAAAGTAATTTTAGTAGGTGAAATAGTCCACTAAGCAAATATTTTGGCTTGAAAACATTGAAGGCACTACCTATTTTTCCTCTTAGAAGTAATGGCACATTGGAAAGCTGCATAGACATCAAAACAAGGACCAGATAGTCCATACTAAGGAAGAGACATATTAGATGAATGGACACGCCATAGTTAAGGCAATGCACTATTCCAAGCATGGTCCCTCTAGATAGAACTGAGGGTGCATTGAAGGCATTGACTATAGCATGGGCCATCCCATGGGAAAGAGAGCCAAGCCTTTCTTAGTTTCTATACATTGTAATTTATCTCATTATGCAAAGGGAGATCTTCCCCATATAGAAGCAAAACTCTACCCAAATTGAAAGGTGAATACTGAGACTTTGAGCTCAGATTATTGTTCATATTATTTTATCTAAATGAGAAAGCAAGTTACTTACAGACTTTGTGTTGTTATAGCTTGTGCTATTTTAGGAAATTGTTCTTATGTATATTTCCTAGGAGCATTCTTGTTTAATTGATCTAACGAGCAGAACTAGTGGAAGTAGTCAGGAAGGTGTCCTGAAGCCAGTTACTTTTAGACTTTGTGCTATCATAGTTATCTTTAGTGTGTGCTTATTTTCTGTTCCTATGTAAAGGATCTTGGGACAACTTTGTGCCCTTATTATCCTTTGTATTTCACTCTTGGGTAGTTGAGGTGGAGACTTTGTGCTACATCTTAGTCTGCTAGTTACTACACCTTTGGTTACTAGTTACTTGTCACTACTTGAAAGAACTCTTATTGTTCCCTTCAAGAACACTTCTAAAAGAAGAGAAGTGCCTTCAGTGTTTTCACCAAGATTTTCTCCTTTGTTTGTGAACATCATCTCTAAAAAAAGAGAGATAGATGGTGTTATTTTACCCCTGAGTGTTATTTTTTGCTTATAGTTATAGTATATATCTCCTCATATTTTATAGGGAACATCCCTTTGATGAGAGGAGATATTTGTCCCCTTTGGATGTGGTAAACCTACAACTTTGGATGACTAATCTCCCTTGCTGTGGATGATCAGACCTATTTTTCTCATCAGTATGCTGGTGACAAAATATTCACCCAACAAATTCAAAGATTTGAATTCTAATGATCAAATTTTAGTACACATTTGACTATGGAAACTAATGAAATCTACTTGGGAGAACAACATTTGACAATAATAACTTTTGACAGACATCATTTCAAGGCCTAAAATTTTAAAAACATGTTCTAGGAACAAAAATTAACAAACCCATTAACCACTTACTTTTGACACCTTCACAAGTGTGAATTTTTATGTCATCAATATGCTTAGTTAGGAAACTCTAACAAGATGACTAGGATAACCTAGACCTTTACAAGACTACTCAAATGGATTCCTTTGACTTTAAAAATTACATAAATAAAATTTTACCCCTCATATTACCCATAAAACATGGTCATCACACCATCAACATCCATCATCTTTCCTAACCAATCAAACACTACAAAGTCCATGGATGATCACTAAGGCACACTTTGTCATTGAGAACCATGCATACATATCAACTCATGGACACTCTTTTCCACCTTGTAAAAATAATTAAAACCACCTCAAAATATCCCCCTTTTTTATTGATGTCAAAAATTGTAAATATTTTCAAAGCCAACAATAAAACTATGTACATACTCTTTAGCCCTCTACAAAAACTTTTTCCCCTTTTGACATAATGACAAAGTGGGTTACCTATTGATCTTGAGGACATATAAATATTTTAAAATCAAACATAAATAATTTACCTCATTTTATAGATTATATAAACCCCCTATCACTATGCACACCATTTCTTTCAAAGATTACCTCAAACCTGCTCATTGACAATACTCTTCTTTGACCATGCACTACTATATGAAGATGAAATGAACAATATAAAGAAAATATGAGTTATCACACCTTAATTAAATTTAGAGGGACTCCCATTAAGTCAATTGAGCTTTGGCATCCCTTGAGTACCTTCAAACCATCTCTAACCATGATGTAACTTTATAGTTACCTTCAATTTTTTTGTTATAAACTAACTCCATGATCACCAACATATGTTCAATACATTATTTAAACATGAATTATGTTTAAAATATATTTAAAAACTCATATGATAACAATAATACCTTTATATATTGGATAAAAATGACCGAAAAGTCCATTTGAATCACCTAGCCTTGTTTAGAGGCCTAATAGCCCTACCTGAACCTTAGAGAGCCCATAACTTTTTATGTATACACATTCATGACCCAAAACTCCATATATATATTAATATAATTTTAACCCTCATGCATGAAAATAATAATCATCCAAATCTTCCTCTACATCATATCTCCTTCACAAATTGACCTACTAATTAGCCTTCCATTTTCACAAAAGCTCAACCATAGGATAAACTATACACTTCTAGATGACTGAAAATAAGTTTTTGAGCACCCATTTCTCCATTTTAAATTATTAGTATCCTTTGACCTCAATACCTTTGGGAAGGACACTAACCCATATGGTATAAAAACCTAGGGCATAAAAAATAAATAGGGTCAACTTACCATCTTCATTTCAACACCAACTCTTGAAACTTATCTCACACCTAGAGGTAACTAGTACAAACCTATGGAATAATTCTTGAGGTTTGAATCCTTGTGGAACCCATAGATCTATGAACATGGTTTTTTTCTTACTAGCCCTTAAATAGAGACTGTTAAACCCAAGAGCCATCAAAATTATTAAACTTGCACTCAAGAGGATTTCAAAGCTTGAAACCACTTGGATTATATTTTTATGAGTTAAATTAACCTTTCTATGCCACAAAGTCACCTTGAATAATAATAAATCTTGTTTTGACACTTAGAAACTGCATGACTATGTCTATAGACCATTTGTATACCCCTATCACTATGACAAAACAACTTAAATTAATAATGATATCATTCTCACACATTATATTAACCACATACACTTAGACACATCAAATAAAACTAGTATCAACCCTTGGATAGCTTTATAGCTCTCAAATTCATCAATTTTACATGATGAACACATTCTAGGTAGTGATAACTAAGCAAAATGGTCAAACTGACCAAATGGTCATGAATGGTCCTTTTGACCAAATTAGCACATATGAACACATGTAATATGATTGGAAAATTCCTCTCCACTCTATAAATCAATCTTACCTTAATTGGTTTGACCAACTAAACAAAGCTTTAAAGATTGACTAAATTTTGCCTTTAGGACTAATGTCCTTGAACAAATTACTTGAAGCTTTTCAACACAAACCTTTGAATCAAGCTCATGAATTTTTTTCTTCCCATTAATTAATGACCTTATATTGATTTATAGAAAAGGATATGACTCCAAAGCTTTGTCTTAGATAGTTAAATGTTTCTTTTGTCAATATTTTAGTCATAATATCTACAAGTTAACCTTTTTTAGGCACATACACTAACTTAACACATTGATTAATCGCTTATTATCTCACAAAATGATATATAATAGGATTTTTCTTAGTTTTTGAGTGCATAACAATATTATTTGAGATACTAATTGCACTATTATTTTTGCAATAGATAGGAGAAAATCCATTTTATCTTACGTTATAGTCTTCCAAGGTTTGCGTCATCCATATCAATTGAGTGCAATAAGAAGCAAAAGCTATATACTTAGCTTTTATAGTTGATAGGGATATAGAGGCTTGATTATTTACTAGAAAATACACCAAGCATTTACCCATGAATAAAAAACCATCACTGGTACTCCTCTCATCAACACACCTTGCCCAATCTACATCAATGTATGTCCTTAGAGTAAACTCTTTTCTCTTGGGTTACCATAAACCGTATTCTATGGTGCCCTTGAGATACCTCAAGATAATTTTGAATGATTTCAAGTGATAATCTCTATGATTAGCTTTAAACCTACCTAAAAGGCCTACTTTTTTCATGATATCAGGACTAGAAGTAATAGAGTATAAAAGACTTCCAATCATAAATTTATACAAGGTTTGATCAACCTTCAGTGAGTCATCTTATTTACTTAACTTACACCTTGTGATCATTGGAGTTCCAAGTAGATTATAATCCATCATATAAAACTTCCTTAGCATATCCTTGATATAGTTTACCTATAAAATGAATATCCATAAATCAAGTTAGTTAATTTTCAATCCTAAAAAGAATGAAAGTTCTCCAACATTAATATTTAAAACTCAAACTTCATTGCATCTACAAACTCCCTACTCATGTTGTCATTATTAGATCCAAAAATTATGTCATCAATAAATGCTACCACTAATAATTTATGACTATCCTCTATCTTAATCTACAAATTTATGTTAAATACCCCTTCAAGATCTATGAGCTTGTTTAAGACCATATAAAGCCTTCTTTAGTTTAAAAACATAGTCCTAATTACTTGTCATGGAAAACCCTTTAGGTATCATAATATAAACTTCATCTAAGTTACCATTCAAAAATTTAGATTTCACATCCATTTGGTAAACTTTGAAACCTTTGAATCTTGCTATGCCAAGTAGAGTCTAGTTTCTTCTACTCTTGCCACAAGAGTAAAAGTCTCATCAAAGTTTATCCATTCAACTTTATCATATCCTTTACACACCAGTTTAGCCTTATTTATTGTGACTTTTCCTTTCTCATTCATTTTATTTGTGAAAACCAACTTATTACCTATCACATTTTTATCTTTTGGCCTAGGTACCAAGTCCCATGTTTTATTTTTTACTATCTGATCAAGTTCCTCATCCATTATAAACGTCCAATTTTCATATTTTATAGCTCCCATGAATGTTGTGGGTTTAACCTTAGATAATAGAGCTATATCTTATAGATTCTAATTGGTCAACATTCTCCTTTTAGTCTGCAAACTTTCATTTATATCTCTAATTATTTAGGAATCTATATGATCCTTCTATATTCTCCTAGATGAAGCTCTAGTGTCTTATCTTACCTCTTCCTCTTCATCATATGATTTAAAAAATATACCTTCATCATTGAGTTAGGGTTCTCTATAGTTTTAGTTATCTACAAGTTAGGCCTCTTCATTTCACCTAATTCTTGAAATCTTACATTTGAACTTTCAACAGCTTTATGAAGTCTCTTATTGAAACATTTGTAAGCAAAAATAATAGAGGAATATCTCAAGAAGATACCCTCATCATATCTTGAATTAAATTTTCCAATATTTTCTTCATCCTTATTGATAAAACACTTCTTTCTAAACACCATAAAATGTTTGACATTGGCTACCCTATTCTTCCATAGATCATATGGAGTCTTATCACCATTTACTGTAACTTGGCATCTATTTAAGATGTAAATTGATGTATTAGTAGCCGCTTCTCAAAAACCATTTGATAGTTTATAATATTGAATCATGGTCATAATCATCTCTTAGATCGTTCTATTTTTCCTTTCAACTAACCCATTCTATTGGGGTGTCCTAGCAATAGAATATTATCTTCTAATACCTTGATCTTCAAAAAAAGTATCAAATTCATAAGACTAAAATTCACCTCCTCTATCTGATCTCACACACTTGATTTTTGATCCCTTTTCATTTTTAATAAGATATTTAAATTAATTAAGCCTTGAAACGTCTTCTAATTTTTATTTGAGGAAATATATCCAAGTCATCTTATTGAAATAATCAATTAATATCATGTAGTAGTTGTTACCTTGACTACCTTAAGTTATTGTAGGTGCATAGGTTAGTGTGGATCAAATCCAATGGTATTATGGTGGAATTATCCTTATATTTGAAGCTTATTTTGGTTTGAATCACATGAAGGCATGTCTTACACAAAATATGAGGAATCTTAGTGATATTAGGCATATTCGTCATCACCCTTTTGAATTGATTGTCACCAAGTTGTCAAAATTCAGATGTCCAAGTCTTTTATGCCAAAGCTATACTTCCTATAATTGATGAATGAAACACTACTCCCTTTAAAATTCATGGAACACATAGAAGTTATTATCTTCCTTGTGAATATTTATAACTAATTTTCTAGACTTGGCTCTTCTCACTTCACAACCTTTATCATGAAAAGTCAAAACATTTCCTTACTTAAAAATTTATCTAACACTTATAAGATTGTGTTTTAAACCTTATACATACAAAACATTTTGATTTATAGTGTGATCATTATCCAAACTTACAAAACCTTTACCAACTATGTTATTAGAATTATTGTCACCAAATCTTATTGAACCTGAATTGTGATTTTTGAGAGTGATAAACTTGCTCTTTTCTCTTGTCATATGACTTGAGAATATATTGTCTATGTAACCTTTATTATTTTCATCCTCTTGAGTATCCAAATTATTTTGAACAAACATTTACTCTTCCTTTGGTACACTACCTAAATTATGCTTCTTATTTTCTTAAATCTTGGATTTATCTTCCTTGAACCATTTGATGGTGTCAATGACTTGTATGTCCTTTTTAAAATATGACCTCTTAAATTACTTGGATATGTGTCCCTATTGGTTGCATTTGTATCATATAACATATTTTATTTTCTTCTAAGAAAAATTATAGTCCCTATATCTATGATCATATTTACTACAAGTGTAATAGTACCCATTGGAGACATAACTAAAGTTGTTCATGTTAGAAATTCTTTTTACTTGACCATCAATAACCCAATAATTTTAATATTTAAATTATTTTGTATATTTAGGCATTTCATTATACTTATATAAAATCACATCTATATATGTCATAGCTTTTCCTTCTAAATGATCCATTCTTTGATTCAAGCCTTTATCCATCATGTCTTATAAATTCTTGACTTTTGTTTCTAGTTTATCTATTTGTGTCTTCACACCATCAATGATTTCAATAGTCTCATAATATATTATTGAAGTTAGATATACATTTTTAGATCATTTCTTGTTATTTAATCTTTCATTCTCTTCATCTAGATGTTTGATCTCTGATAAAGTAAATAATAGTTCAACTTGAAGATATGTCTCATCCTCTTTTTCATCCATAGTACCTTTGAGCACCTTCAAGTGGTTAAAATTTCAAAGAAGGTGTGGATATGATACCAATTTTTAGAGGTATAATCATTAAGAGAGGAGGAAGGTGAATTAGTGATGTAATAAAATCAACTTCAATTCTAAAACTTCAAACTCTTAACTAATCAACATAATCTTTCAGGAAGCATATAAACCATTCATTGTAATAAATAAAAAAATAATGTAAGATCAAAGCACATAACACATGAATTATGTGGGAAAACCTCATGGGGAATAAAATTAACTCTCAAGAATATATAAACATGGACTACAGTCTTATAAGATATCACAAGAAATATACTTTAGTGAAACACCCACTTCATAAGGAACACCAACCCCTAAGCATGGACAAGCACCCACTTGCCCTAGATGTTGAGCACCCACACAAAACCTTATGATATAAAAACCTATATAACTCTGATTTCCTTCCAATATTATTGAGGAGTAATTAATAACCACTCTCTTCAACCCTTTACACTTTCTCAAGCCTTCACACACAAGTAATGATTTTAAAACAAACTTTTGGATCACTTTACATTTATTTGCTCATCCTCAATCAAAAATACTAAAAAAACACTATTAAAACATCATAAATATGATAACTAGGTCATACACATATCCATCACACTAATATTCTCTTCAATTCATTCACAAATCATACTCATACTCTTCTATTCTTCACTCATTCACTCTAGAAATCTTCATCTTTGATTTTGCTCTTTATAAAGTCTACATAATCACCACCTTCTTGGTCAACCATAAGACATTCCTTATAAATTAAGGCTTATATCCCACTTATAAAAATATAAAACCATCTACATAGGTCTTTCATATCATTTATATATCACCCTTAATCAACAACACCTTTCAATTAGGCATAAGTAGCACTTTTAGGTCCATGTAGACCTATTCATCCATTTAACATTTCACCAAGAAAAAATAAGAACATAAGACCACTTCAAAGCACATAGGTCCATGTTAAATTACCCATAATACACCATAAATTTATTATATTCATCACTATACACCTTTTCATATGAAAAACCTTTCAATCATTTGCCTTGTACATGAAAAAACCATGAACGAACAAATAGTCAACTTTCAAGCAATGGTTCATAATGAAGATGAATTGTTCAAACCTTAAAAATATACAAAAATGATCCTTAATGAGTATAAAACAATCTCAAATAGATAATTCAGCATGAAACATCCAAACACCATCAATAAAAACTCAAACACCCTTCCTAGGTCACTTGTAGAAGAAAGTCAAATCCTCAATCAAAATTTAAGCATAATAAATGCAATTGTACGACCATTAAAACCTCCTAATAAATTTTAATGGGTTTAAATTTAGTTTATATACCAATTTTATTTTTACTCCATCACCAAAATTTATATTCAAAACATTACATACTATTTTTCTTTGGTAAATTCAAATATTTGAACTCTAACAATCACTTTTTAATACAAATTTGACTAATTATGGAAACTAGTGAAATCTACCTAGGAGAGAAAATTTTGAGTATAATAATTTTTGATATAAATCATGTAAAGTCTTGAAATAATAAATAAATTTTTTAGGCAAAAAACTAAACAAACCTAGGTGACCACTTTCTTCTAACACCTTCACACATGCAAATGTTAACATCATCAATCTGCTTACTCAAAAAACTCTGCCAAGATGGATAGGATAACCTAGACCTTTATAATACTACTTAGATGGATTCCTTTCACTTCCAAAAATAAATAAAACACTATTGACACCTAATATTAACCCTTAAACATGGTCAACACACCGTCAACATCCATCATCTTTCCTAACCCAACAAACATTACAAGGTCCATACATGATCACTAAGGCAGACTTTATCATTAAGAACCATGCACACATATCAAATCATGAACACTATTGGACACCTTGGAGACATAATTTACAACACCTAAGTATATCTCATTATTTTAATACATGCAAATTTAATGTATATAGAATAGTTATCATAAACTATATGAATAACAGATTAAAGCATCCATAGTACTCGCTAAGCATAGATCATAAGTAAATTTATATAGTAAAAACATTAAGAATATTATTTTGATATAAATAATATACATAACCATTCTCAATTACAATTGGATGTTATTTAGAATCTTTTTGAATCATTTTCTCTTCATCTTCTAGCCTTTTACTATGTTAAAAAGAAATGACTATTTACAATCTGAGATCAACTACTATTCCATCAAAGGTTGAATATATATAAAAGATAATACAAAATAAAAAATAGATCAATTCACACATGTGTTTATCATATATAACATTAATTTTTATGGTTCAATATATATGGATGCCATGAACACCTTTTGGCTAAATGGAATTTGGTGTATATAAAAAATTCTCCATATGGTTGATCCAGGTGACTAGACCCTTCCTATAAAACTTTCACATTTACACTTTTAGAATCATGTTCATTAGATGTGATTTGATTGGATTTGGATTGAGATATATAAAAGACACACTTTGTATGGGTTTTGAAATGGTGATGGGTTTTTGGTTTGTCTGAATATTTCAAAGTTATCACCATATCTTCCAAGGTAGACTGTATGATCTTCATTTCAAAATGTATGCTTTGAACGTCAAAATATATGTTGTGCACATCACACTCAAGTTGGATTACTTTGTGATCTATCATATAAAATAATTGAATAAATGATTTAATATCTCCTCCTTTTGAATCCATATCTTATTTATGTTGAGTTTTACTTAGAGTCTCAATACCCTTACCTTGGCCCCTAGTTTGTGGTCCTACCATAACAAGGATTGACAATGTTGTTCTTAATTGTCACCTTTATCAAAATTTTGACCAAACTTTTTTGCACTAATGTCAGGTTCAAAGAATAAAATCTGAATATATTTTTCAATCTTTCCAAAAAATTAAATAAATATTAAAAAATCTATAAAATGTGGCCTATAGAGTGATTTTATGAAAAAACCTAAATTAGTATTAACTAAAAAAATGGATTTTTGAAGCCTATATTTTTTACTGAGATGTTCTTAAATGATCCTCAAACTCTAGTAAAACTATTGAAGATAAATTCATAATTTATTTAGAGATATAAGTGATTTTATAATATTAGGGTTTCACACACTCAATGACCCAAATCGACACTCTGATACCTTTTTAAAGAAATTACTTAGCCAAATAAGTATAATAATAGAAATAGAGGATAATATTAATGAAACAAATTATAATATATGAGAAAATGATGAGCTACTTTGAGGGGCAACCTCCACAACTTGTAATAAGAACATAATTCATAATATGATGATCAAGTATTAATCCCTACCTCCTATTTATATTATTCTTAGGCTATGGTTACTCCATAATATTACTTATATAACCATATGAGATCTTATAGAAATGAAATATGATAAGGAATTGGTTATGTAAACCATAAGTTAGCTACACATATACCAACACACACTATAGGCTAAGGGTATAGTAATTTATAGGGTTAATAAACACCTTTTTATCATAATTTTTTTTGGGCAAGTTCACAAAGTTTGGGGACAAAAATTACCCTACATATGGACTTTCTTTCCTAAAAAATTGATAATTTTAACTTTTGTATATAATTGAGATAGATACACTCAAAATTTGAAGATGGTGTAAGAACATGATTTGTATAATTTTGAGTCTAGTTTTCAAAACACTACTTTTTTTTCAAAAATGGTTAATTATAAATAGGTTAAAAATATAAAATTTGAATAAGAACTCCTATTTTTAAGGAAAATAGAGTAGATGATCGGTCATGTGACCCCCCTTTTTTTAGCAGTGTTTAATGTTGTTCAAAACCATTTTGTGAAAATAGATAAGATCATCTAGTTTGTAACATATATTTTTTTATAAATTTTTAATGAATATATAAATTTTTATTAATTTTAAAATTAAATGTATCCTAAAAACTAATAAAAAATGGATATCCAACCATGAGGCACCCCTTAACTACCTTAAAACATGAAAACTAGTTCTTTCTTTAATGCATGTAAAATTAGGTCTAGTTTGTAATAATATATATTTATTTTTATTTGGATCAATGAAAAAAAGACACACAAACATATATAGGCATGTAATTTGTAGCATCTAATGGCCTAAAAAACCTATAGTTATAAATCAACATAGATTGAAACCTTAAAATAGTTGAACAATCATAAAATTTATATATTTAGAAAGAGGAGAGTGTGATTGTCATTATGGTAATAATTTTATGACTTTTCTCATTTAAATTCATAATGTATTTGGTGATGGAAGTTAAATTTTGTATTTTCTATAAAAACTCTCATATTCAGCTATGTGTTGATAGGTCCAAGCCTTTTGCTTGGTTTTTTAATTTAAAATTTCCATAATGCATATGCGTTATGTAACACATACTCATTATGTTTTCATGGCATCATTAATATTGGTAATCATGTTCAATTTATTTTGACCAAAAACTCACATCTTTATAGATGCCATACATATCTTAAATTTACAACACATATTAATCAAAAGTTTAGCTTGCTTATTTTTAAATGAAAACCATGTCCATAGTAAACTATTAATCAAATTTTTGGTTTACCCTTGTATCTATTTATAAATAAATGGATCTAAGTCAAAATATAAAACATCTATTCATAAACATTTCAAATAAATCTAATCAAATTAAAACAAAAAAAACTCTATTATATGCATACTTAATTTTTTAGTTATAATAAATGAAAAGGGAGGGGTTTAGATGAATATCCAGTTTCACACAAATCAATAAATACTCATAATGATTAGAAAATATAGAACAAGTCCAAACAATAAGGTAAATAAAACATAGAAAATATAAGGCAAACAAATATTTCTTAAAGAACCATATAGGGACTTTTGAAAGAGTAGGACCATTCATGAAGCCATGAGGCCAAATATAACAAACAAAAAATAATGAAAACATGATTTGAATTTAAATGGATAAGTAAAATGGTGATCTTGGGTCTTGTTTTTTTTTTATCATTTACTACTTACAAAGATATTTTACACATCATAATGTTGAAGGAAATGAACCAAGTATAAATAATGTTAGTAACACAATCCAATGTTGGTAGAGTGTACTTTAAATGAATTTTCATGTTACAATGATTTATTATTTCACTAATAAATGCTTCCAATTTATTTAAACTCTTGAATCACTAATCTAAATGCTTTAATTAATTAATTTCACACATTCATTATATATCTCTTGAATGTATTATATGCTAATACATTTATTGTATTTATAGACTTATTTAATTCAAATTAGGAATTTATTAGCATGCAATATAACACACAATAAGTAATAAATCTAACAAATCAAGATCACACAAAATGAGAAGCCCAAAATAAGGGTCAAATGGGCCCACCCCTAGAATCATACATGATACACTTCTAGGGCTAAAACCACATAGTGTATGTTTTTGTAGAAAATATTATAAATCCAAAGAAACATGAGGGAAGGAGAGAGGTAATTAGGGGTAAAATAATATGAGATAGCCATAACATATATAAAAAATGATCTAATAAGATCTTAATCTAGATTGTTTATTAACAAACATACTAGTACCCTATAATAATATAATTTAATGACTAATAAACAAAACCATAATAAATTTAAGTGTCTACATTCACAAGAAGGCTAGTTTTAAGGTTGTCCTTCTCAATTGTACTAAGGTTTTTTGAATGTGAGTAGGATAGGCATTAGTAGGTACAAAGTGATAATGGAATAAAGTGGATGTATATGGGAGGGATGATATTGAATTAAAAGCCTCATTTGGGAAGGTGAAGGGTAAATGAATTACTAATGGCTAATAGTACTTGGGGTATGGTGATGAATAGATTCATACTATTAATGACAAAGATAAATAAATAGGTTGTAGATGGGAAAGTATGAGACTGAATTCAAAAACCTACTTAGGAAGATGAAAGTAACATGAATGACTAATGGATAATAGTTCTTAGGACATGGTGAGGAATGGGATTGTAAGTGATAAATGACTAGGATAATAAAGAGGTTGTAGATGGGAGGTGGGAGATTATTTAGTCAAAACCATGTTTTAGAAGGTGAAGGGCACATAAAAAACCATTAAACAATAGTGCATGGGTATTATGAAGAATAGTTCCATGTATATCATGTACTTGCTTATAACCTAGGTGTACTTGGAAGGGTCTATGACAATGTAAGGAAATAGGTAACCATGGTATGTGGTACTATTACATAATTTACAAAGCATGTAGTGGATAATTAATCATAACATAGCTAAAACTATAGGATTTTATCCAATTCATGTTTATAAATTTTTTGGAAAGAAACATTGTCACTATAAATGTTTTCTACGAAGGAAAAGGATAATAATAATGAATTATTGTAAACCTACACTATTATTTTCAAGGGATGAATTGGTATGACTGTCTAACTTCACAAGGTGTCCTAAAAAGGAATCCTGACTCTTATCTCCTCTTATTATTTATTTCCTACTTTATCTTTTCACTTAGCTTACCAAACTTATCTATAAAGGAGTCAAACCAACTTGTATTCACCTCTTCTCCTGCACTTCTTCTTCTTCTCCCAAATGATAAATTGGGTTGGGTGAATGTGCACTCTTGAAGTGAATAATATTTATTTTGAACTTATTATAACTTTAAACATGGACCTACGATAGTTATGAATTATAACCTATCTTGTTCCCAAGAATATTCCTTCTTAGGTCCAAACTATATCCTTTTCATTAACCATGATCTATTTATATCTTCTATCTATTTTGTTGTTAACCTACCTTCTTCTTCATGTTTCATGAGCTCTATATCTACATTATTTCTATTTATTTCTTCCTCTGAATCTAGAATTTTTATATAATCTAATTTTTTTTTCTTTAAACATATTTCATAGCCTCTCCCTACACTTTTCCATCTATAGCATATTCTACTCTACTCCTACTCCTATTCATAGTTAATTATAGATTATTCATTTTGTTCCATCTTCTCTATTGTCATAGTTTTTTAGTCTAATCCCATAATTTTATTCTCACTTTACCTCTTCTCATTCTCCATATTATGGGTTCAATTTTAGGTTTCTCTACTCAAATCCACATCCTTCACTTCTATCATATATGCACACCCATGGCATATGAAGTGACTACTCCATATTGGCAGGAGTGGGCACGATGTCTTTTTTAATAACCAACATTTTTATCTTTTATCAACATAGTTATCTTATGATGAAACTTACCATATATTTATTTGAAAATTATCTCTTAAAAAATTCAAAGCCCAAATAACCTTTCACATCAAATTTTGTGATATAGCCTTCAATTATAGTCTAGGTCGAGTAATCTATAGCATGGGTCCAATCAGAATCTATACTTTATAGTATATCTAAATTTTATTCCATATAAACTATACACTATATCCTTCTTGACTAGAAATAGTAATACTCCAATCTTAACAACCATGTAACTAACAATCTAGGTAATTCATACCAATTTTTTTTATAAACCTCTCTGTATATATATGCTCTTGGATTATATCCTTCTCATTCACTTGAATTATTCTCACTTATTCCTCTATAAAATTTCATATTCTCTCATACAAACATATTTATAAATCTCTTTGTCCTAACAAAAATCTCAACATATTTTAAAAATTTCCATTCTCATCATACCATTATTAGCATAGATTCTTGGAAAACTCAAAAACTTGTTAATTATAAGGATATATTACATAGTTAATAATATAAATAGTTTAAATGAGATGTATCAATAATCTATAGTTTATTATCAAAATTAATATATATTTAATGATATTTTATATGATGGATTCCCTTTTTTATTTAAGTTATTTGATATATGCCTTACCAGGTAGCTTATGTGACTCAACATATTATCATCTATCTCATTGATTTTATGACCTCACCTATCATTCCACCATGTAATATGATTTAGGAAAGATGTAATATGCTCAAGTGACTTGTCACTAATGGTATTACATGACAATTATTTTTCCTTCCATCCTACTTGTCTTGTCAACACAATCTTCTTGGACTTATTTATGACCACAATGTAGTTGTTGATATCTATCTTCAAGATATCTTTATGTATTTATGGAATTATTGTCAAATTAGGACTTTATTATCATGAAAGACAACACAAAATAATAAATAAATCTAAAAACCCAATATCACACAACACGAGAGGCCCAAAATAAGGTTAAAAAAGGCCCACCCCCAGAATCATACATGATACATTTTTGGGGCCAAAATCACATATTATATGCTTTTAGAGAAAATATTATAAATCCAAGGAAACATGAGGGAAGGAAAGAGGAAAGAGAGAGGTAATTAGGATTAAAATTACATGAGATAGCTAGAACATAGATAAAAATGATCTAATAAGAACTTAATCTATACCACTGATTAACAAACATACTAGTACCCTAGAATAATGTAATTTAATGACTAATAAATAAAACCATAACAAAATTAAGTGTCTACATTAATAATAAGGATGATTTTAAGGTTTTACTTAATTTAACTAAGGTTTTATGAATGTGAGTACATCATGCATGGGAAAGTACAAAGTGATAATGGAATAAAGAGGATGTATACGAGAAGGATGAGATTGAATTCAAAACCTCATTTGGGAAGTTGAAGGATAAATGAATGAATAATGGATAATAGTAATTAGGGTATGGTGATGAATATATCTATGTGATTAATGCCAAATAATAATGAATAGTTTTTATATGGTAAGGTATGGGACTAAATTCAAAACCTACTTAGGAAGATGAAGGGAAAATGAATGACTAATGTATAATAGTGCTTGGGATAAGGTGAGGTATGGTCTTGCATGTGATAAATAATTAAAAGAATAAAGAGGATGTAGATTAGAGGTGGGAGACTATTTAGTCAAAAGCATGATTTAGAAGTTGAAGGGAACATAAACAACCAACAAATAATAGTGCATGTGTATGATGAGTAATAGGTCCATGCATATCATGTACTTGCTTATAAACTAGATGTACTTGGAAGGGTCTATGACAATGTAAGGAAATAGGTAACCATGGTATGTGGTACTCTTAATAATTTACAAATCATGTAATGCAAATTAATCATAACATAGGTAAAACCATAGTATTTTATCCAATTCATGCTTAAAAATGTTTTGGAATGAAATATTGTCACTTTAAATGTTTTCTATGTTGGCAAGGGATAATAATCATGAATGAGTGTAAACCTACACTAGTATTTCCAAAGGATGAATTGGTATGACTATATCACTTCACAAGGTGTCCTAAAAAGGAATATTGACTCTTATGTCCTATTATTATGCATTTCCAACTTTGTATTTGCACTTATCTTACAAAAATTATCTATAAAGGGGTAAAATCAAATAGTATTTGCCTCTTCTCCTACACTTCTCCCAAATGATAAATTGGGCTGGGCAATTATGTACTCTTGAAGTGAATGATATTTATTTTGAAATTATTATAACTTTAAACTTAGACCTATGATATTTATGAATTATAACCTATATTTTTCCTATAAATATTACTTCATAGGTCCAAATTATATACCTTTCATTAACCACGGTCTATTTTTATCTTTTATCTATTTTGTTGTTAGCCTACCTTCTTCATCCTGATATATGAGATCCATATCTACACTATTTATATTTATTTATTCCTCTTAATTATGAAATTATACATATTATACACATTCTTGGATTCCAAAATATTTCATATCTTCTCCCTACACTTTTCTATCTCTAGCATCTTCTACTCTACTCCTACTCCTATTCACAGTTAATTCTAGATTACTCATTTTGTTCCATATTCTCTATTGTCATAGTTCTATTTCTAATCCCATAATTTTAGTATCACTCCATCTCTTCTCATCCTCCATATTATGGGTTTAGGTTCAAGTATTTCTATTCAACTCCACATCATTCACTTCTATCCTACATGTACAACCATGTCACATGAAGTGGCTACTTCATGTTGGCAGGAGTAGGCACTATGTCTTTTTTTGCAACCAAGATTTTGATCAATGTAGGTATTCACTAAATAAACTTACCATATATTTATATGATTATTAATTCTTACAAAACTTTAAAGGCCAAATAACCTTTCACATCAAATTTCATGATACAACATTCAATTATAGTCTAGGTCAAGTAATCTACAACATGGACCCAATCAATATTTATATTTAATAGTATATATAACTTTTATTCCATTTAGACTATACACTATATCCTTATTTATGAGAATTATTAATACTCCAGTCTTGACATCCATGTAGCTAACAATCTAGGTAATTTGTACTAGAAGATTTTGTAAATATCTTTGTATATATGCTCTTAGATCATATCCTTCTCATTAAATTCAAATCTTCTCACATATTCCTCTGTAAACTTTCATATTATCTCATCCAAACATATTTATAAATATTTATATCCTATCAACCATCTCAATATATTTTAAAAATTTATGTGCTCACTGTATCTTTATTAGTAGAGATTATTGGAAAATTCCAAAACTTGCTAATTATATGGATAACTTACATAGTTAATAACCTTAATAGTTTAAATGCAATATAGATATTATGCTATATTTTATTTTTATAATTGATATATATCAGCTATATTTGATATGATGTATGCCATTTTTTATTTAAGTTCTTTGATACATGCCTTACTAGGTAGCTGATATAACTCAACATATTTTCATCTATCTCATTTATTTTTATGACCCCACCTATTATTCCACCATTTAATATGCTTTAGTATAGATGTAATATTCTCAAGTTACTTTTCATTATTGGTATTACCTACCCATTATTTTTCCTTCCATCCTACTTTTCTTGTCAACACCATCTTCCTAGACTTATTTGATGACCACAATGTAGATGTTGTTAGCTGTCTTTAGGCTATCTCTATGAATCAGTCAGTTTGTGATGATCACTCTTCTAGATATGTTATAATGTGATACAATCCAAATATCACACTATACAAACACTCTAATCCTAAAAAAATAAACATAAACAAAAACTATCATTAAACAAAAAACCTAATCTACATGGTGCTACTTGGTACCCTCTTTTTTTGACAATAAGAATGATAGATACTAACGATGACAAGGTTTAAGCCTATATCCATTAATATGCCATAGTAATATAATTATTTACAAATATTTTAACACAA
This sequence comes from Torreya grandis, assembly GCA_037957365.1. Classification (NCBI taxonomy): domain Eukaryota; kingdom Viridiplantae; phylum Streptophyta; class Pinopsida; order Cupressales; family Taxaceae; genus Torreya; species Torreya grandis. The sequence goes on along the minus strand of JARHVA010002106.1, from coordinate 654,032 downwards.
TGGTACCCTATTATGAGACTTCATGAATAATTTAGGGTCCGTTCCATCTAATGGTTAATTTTCTTGAGAATGCCTTAAACCTATTATCATATAGTAGTACCATTTATTTTGGATGAAATTGCTTAGATCTTAAGTTATGATCATGCCATGTATTATAGATTAAATTTTAGATCTCTTACATCCATTATTCCCTTTTCCCTTTTCCTCTATTCTAAACAATTCCCTTAATATTCACTTGAGAGAATATTGGCCACCTATCATCATAACCATTACAATGCACAAACTCAGAACAATGTACTGCATAGGCATTACTACCTCAAGACCATAGATAAGTTAGAAGGGAGTGAAACCTATGACATGATTATAATTTTTTATTTATTCCCAAATAATAATATGAATGTGATCCTCCCAATCATCCCTTTTCACATTACATATCTTATTTAACAATGTTCCCAATACTTTATTCGATGCTTCAACTTGTCCATTTACTTGAGGGTGATAAGACGTGATCTTGTAGTGTGATATTGTAAAATCCTTAGTGAGAGTCTTGATAGTGTTATTAAATAAATTAATTCCTATATCACTAAATATCTTTATTGGGCATTTAAATCTTGCAATAATGTTTTCATATAAGAATTTAGTAGTGTCCTTTAACCATAACTTGGGGCTACACAACTTCTACCCATTTGATGAATTAATCCATCATAGTAATAATATATCGTGCATGAATTCATTTCCATGGGGGACATATAGGTATAAAAAACTAATTTACCACTATTAAACTGGTTTTTTTTTGAGATTTGGTATCGTAAGAATTTCATCATGTTGATTTAGCTTTCCCATTCACTAACACACATCACAATGCTTGTTTACCTTATGTACATCTTAAAACAAAGTTGACCACTAGAGACCACTCTATAATATTTTTATTATATTATATTTACCTATCAAGTGTCCCCTATAATTCCTTGATGTGTTTCTTGAAGAAATTATGGTTGCTCATGCTCTCATGTTACTTTATGTAGCACATCATCTTTCCTAATATTGTACAAAATTCTATTGATGAGATTATATGGGATATCTTGGGTGACCATCTACTTTTTATCCCTTTACATATAATGCATATGCAAAGTTCCTTTCTATAAAAAGTTTGTAATATCCTCCATATTAAATAAGATTGCAACAACCCTAAATAAGTGTGCATGTGGGAACTTGTCCTCTATTTCTTCTAGTTCTTCATCATTTTTTAGCCCACTCAGATGATCAAGTCTAACATTTTATCAACCTAGGTTTACATTGTTTTATAATTCAAATTATTGAAATAACATGAGCCACCTAGATATCCTTCCTCCTAACATTAGCTTATTAACTAGGTATTGTGATGCTTGGTGGTTATTAAAAATCTCAAATGGTGTGGCATACAGATAGTGTCAAAACATTTGTAATGAAAATACCATATCTAAATCATCTATTTCTATCATTTTATAATTATTTTCTATTGATGATAACTACTTTTTGGAAAAATGTATGGGGTGATCCAATTCACCATCTCTTGGTTATACTAAGACAATCCCTATTGTAATACCATAATCATCCACATAGATATGAAATGGATTCTTCCATTCAATAAAAACTAAAAAAGGTATGGTCACCAACCTTTGTTTAATAAAGATAAATGTTTCTTGGCATTATAAGGTCCATTCAAACTTTTTATATTTGCATAGTAGTTTTTTCATTAGCATATATATGGCTACATATCCTTTGATAAAATTTTGATAATACCCCATATGATCAAGAAAGGTACACACTTTTATAGAGTTACTCAGGGTAGAATACACATTATTAAAATAATCCTAGCTTGGTCCACCAAAATGCCATCACTATAAATAACATGGCCTAGAAGAACACCAAAAGGTGTGAAAAATAATCACTTATTTAAATCTAGAGCAATGCACAAAGCTCGAAACCATTCTAAAATTAGTCACAATTTTAATAGATGAACTTTAAATAGAGAAAAGGCATCTCCATCTTCATTAATGAAGACTTTAAATGAAGTTACTACATTTCTAGATAAAATTGTTGGTGTATTATTCAAACCATAAGGAATTACCTTATATGAGAATGATCCCCATTTAGTTTCAAAATTTGTATTATCTTGGTCTTTCTCTAAGATCTAGATCTAGTGGTACCTAATAAATTCATTTATAAATGAGTACACTTTGTGACCTATGACTGGTTCAAGGACTTCATCTATAAATGGTATTGGAAAAATATCATTGATGTATCTGTCATTGAGTGTGCACTAGTCTTCATAAACCTATATCTACCCAAACTTCTTCATTCGTATCACTATGGGACTCACCCATTTTAATTTTTAAACTAGATATATAATTATAGCTTCTTGCATTTGATCCATTTTAGCCTTTGCTTTTATTTTCATGTTGGGGTTTAGTTTTTATGGGCACTTTTTAAAAGGTAGAGTTCACTCCTTCAACTCTATGTTCATCTCCCCCAATGATATATCTACACATTTTAAATTAGATAATTTAGTTGATAAAACATCTTGATAATATTTTAGAAACTTTAATGCCCATGAAATATGTTCCTACCTCCAATAATCTCCCATAGTCACAAGCTTAAGAACTAAATTTGTTATAATGTTTTCTTTGATTTTTTTAGGGGTTCTTGATACACTTTATTTTATGCATTGGGTAGATCCTCTCATAGAGTTTTCTCCCTTCTCATTATGGGATGTTTATATTGCATAATATATTCTCTTAAACTTGTTTTTAACTTTAGAATAATGTTGGTTCAACCTCCCTCTCTAGCTCAAATAATCCTTCTAAATCTAGATCTTTGTCCCTATCACTATATTACATCAAATCATCTATTATTATATTGCAAAAATTAATAAGATCTTATTCTTGATGACTTGTCCTATAATTTTAAAGTGCCAAAATTAAATCATGAGCTAATTCATGTTGTGATGATGACTTTGTTGTAGCTTCTAGCTTATCCATGATATAGAAAGATTTTAATTTTCTATAATTTGTTATGAACCAAAGGGTTATCATTCTAAAAAACAAAATTATAAATTAAATATTGTTTCATTTGTGCCTACTTTTTGGAATCTCTCCCATGCTCTTGATGTATGCACTATGCCGTTGGCAATATTGCTAGTGTGTGGCTAAAAATATGTACCCAATACCTCAGCTCCACTCATTAATTAAACCATATATATACACATTGATGAATGTGCATCTCAATACATTATCATTTTTTATAGAATAATCATTCATATGTCATCATAGGTGGTAACTAAAAACACACATGTAAAAACTCAGATGCTTCTTCCCAATTTATCTCTATATCTCTATGCACTGCCCACCAAGTCCTATTATTACCTTTTAATGCATACATAAGTGTGTTGGATATTTGATCCACCTAAAACACATGGTGTTTTAACTTCAAGATGAATTTATTAAGGTCCTTTATTTCAAACTAATTAGGTAATTTACATTTGGAATTGAACACCATGTATAGAGGTCATATCTTATGATTTCCCCTCACCTAGTTCAACATGTGAGTGTCTGAATCACCACTTATATAAGATGTGTTTCCTATGGTAAAACCCTCTCTAGAGTATTTTAAATATAATACATAATTATTACACCTATATTATATATGACATCACACTGATGGATAAGTACAACCTTCAATTTGAAACTATGACACTGGAGATTTTGTTATTGTTGGTTTACAAGATGGCTACTTTGTTGTCTATGATTACTCCACCTATGGGTTAAAAAATTGATATTGAGAAGCTAATATTGCATTATTTTATGTATGTATGTTTAATTTAAACCAACTATTATAATTATAAGCACATTATGACTCTAGTTCCTTCATAATTATGGAAGGCTTCTATTTCACTTTATTTAAAGGGATGGAAACTATCATGTCTCCTTGATGAGGCTCTAGTTTGTTTCACATGTGTTAATAGTAATTTGACTGTCATAATCAAATTTATTACTAGTTAAGGAAGGGTAATGGGTCTTGACAATATTCATATCAATGACTTCAAATTTTTCATATAGAATTAGCTCGAACACTCTAATGTCTACATCCTTCAGGTTAAAATTAGTTCTACCCTCCCTTAATTTATGAGGTTGAGGCTGACAAGACTTTAGTTTAAGTGTGGCCTACCAATAACTTCCCATATTAATCTCAAGATCATATTCACAATACTCCTAAAGTCAAATAATGTATTAATAATTTCATAAACTAGAAGTTCAATATCCATTGAGGAGTCAACATCCCAAGGCTTCTTAGTTTTCACATATCAGAAAACCTTATCTATATGTTGTTTACCTCATTACACACACTCTAAAAAATTAGTCAAGAGGTTAGTAATATTCTATGATATATCTACATTGTGTAGCATACTAATTAATTTTAGTAAGTCTTTCAAAGTAGTTACAACTCCTTCCTACTTTATTATGTGCAGGATCTATCCATACATTTGCACATAAATGGTTATTATATCTCCTTCTAAAGCATTTTATTGTTGTATATTTTTTATAATTTGAGATACCTAATACATAAAATTCTTATCCTTTATAGGATTAAGATATTTATCAGGTTGAAATTTTATAATTTTATTATCAAATGACATTTCCAAATGAAATAATCGTTATTATATATGTCATTATCTTGTAACTACCTAGATGAATGCATTCTTCTTAGGTTATACATTGATCAAGTTCAAATTATGCATCAGATTATCCTTCATTTTATTATTGGTAATTGGATAGTCTTTCATTTGATTCTAAACTTTAACTTAATAATACACACAGTAGGTCTATCTCTATAGATTGTTAGGGAAATTCTTTGCATAGTGATTGCATTCTCCACACAAATAACATTGCATAGGTGGTTGGGCTTATTAATTATCATTTTTAAAGATTCCTTGATACTCTACTTAGTATCCTCCCCTTTATCATCCTTTGTAGCTACCTATATATTATTATTATTATTATTATTATTATTATTATTATTATTATTATTATTATTATTATTATTATTATTATCCCCACCCTTATGACTATTGTCTAACACATCCTTCTTGCTTATTTTTTTGTTTGTCATACCCCCATATTGTTATTGAAGTGACCTTGGCACCCAAGTATATTGATGTTACTATGGAATCACATTATTCTAAGAAGATCTATACCATTTTTGTGGATAAAATGGAATATAGCCAACTAGACCATGGGGTTGGTATTATGGTGATGAAGGTATCCACGAAGGACTACCTTGTGTCACACTTTTCATGTCCATGTTTAGACCTGAGATACCTTACTTCATAGTTGGTAATTATTGTGTAGCAATTGTAAATACATTATTTTTAATATCTCTTTTTAGCTTTGGTAGAACTTTACAATTTCTCTCATCATCATCTATCAATTTGAAAAAAATTTAGTACATACTCTATAATTTTTGGATATATTGTTATAAAAGATGGCACTTTGAAGGATCATGTCTAACTACTCTAAACATTTCACAAAACATTATTTCAAGCTTCAAACAATCATTCTTGTGGTGTCGTTCTTGACCACATTACATATAACATTAACCTAATTTAGGCTTATCATTCTCATGTATCTCATCCATTATTCTCATAAAAATGTCTAGTTTTGCTTCTACTTTAGAACCTACTACTAGGTCTCCATAATCCTTAATTTTCTTCACTCATAGAGAAGCAAATCAGGTATCATCCTTAGTTAGTAATTAAGACTATGAAATAAAAAATATAATTCTTAGTTATATCCATTATATGAACCAATCAACCTTATCCTTTTATTCTATGATAAAAATAATCTTAATCATGACATCATAAAATCAATGATCATAGCCTCTATCTGATTCTCCTAACTTTTTTCAAATCTCTTTTAGGTCTTTAGTAGTATAGATTGTGCATTTATTCACCTTAAACTCTAATACTAATATATATTTAACTTGTGTAATATCTAGAGAATTTAACACTACTGTTATAAATGAACTCTAAGGTTCAGCTTGACAAATCCCCTATGAGTTCTCATTTATTTAAATCATCAAATGTTACCCCTTTCAATTTCCATTTCATATTTCAAGTTACCAAGTATTACTCAAGATATATATACCCATCATATTACATCAAAGAAATAAACATGCCTTTATTGAGAAACATAGTTGTCACACTTAAAGTTTCTAACACTAGTTTTTGCACACTAGAAACTATGATTGTAGGTGTATGCACACTAGTCACTATGACTATATGTGTCTATGCACTAGTGATCATGACTAGGGACTTATATGAAATCATCTTAACTATGTGTCCAAAAAATTAATTATGACTCTTATGCCCTATTCTTATCTACTACCTAATTTGTCTTTGCACTCAGATTACCAAACTTTTTTTTAAAGTATTCAAACTAAATTATATCTGCTTCTTCTCCTACACTTCTTCTCTCAAATAATAAATTGGGCTCGACAAATGTGTAATATTTAAGTGAATGATATTTATTTTGTTTTTATTCTAACTTTAAACTTGAACCTATGATAGTTTTATATTTTAACCTAACTTATTCCTAGGAATATTCTTTCCTAGGTCCAAATGATATCCCTTTCATAAACGATGATCTTTTTATATCTTCTAGTTGTTCTATTTTTAACCTAGCTTCCTCTTCCTACTTTATGAGATACATATATACACTATTTTTATTTATTTATTATTCTTCATTGGGCCCTTCTACATACTCTAAACATTCTTTACTTCTATCATCTTTCATAGCCTCTCCCTACACTTTTCCATCTATAATATATTCTACTCTATTACTCCTATTTATACTTTTTATGGATTAATCATTTTGTTCCATATTCTTTATTGTCTTAGTTATATTTCTAATCCTATAAATTTATTCTCACTCTTGATATTCTTATCCTACATATTCTATGTTTAATTTAAAGTTTCTCAACTCAACTCTACATCATTCACTTATATCCCACATGCACCCCCATGGTGCATGAAGTGACTTATCCATGTTGGAAGGAGTAGGAACCATGGCCTTTTCCCAAACCAACATTTTTATCAATGTATGTATTTAATAAATAAACTTACCACATATTCCTTTAATAAATATCTCTTATACAACTTCAAAGGCTAAATAAAATTACACATCAAATTCTTTGATACAATTGTCAATTGTAATCCAAATCTAATAATCCATAACATGGGTCTAATCAGTATCTATAGTTCATAATATATCTAACTTTTATTCCATCTATTCTATACACTTTATCCTTCTCTATTGGAAATAATAAAACTATAGTCTTGATATCCATGCAACTAACAATCCAGGTAATTTGCACTAGAAGATTTTATAAATCTCTATGTTTATATGCTCTTGGATTATCTCCTTCATAGTCACTTAAAATATTATACCTTATTCATTTGGAAATTTTCATATTCTCTCATCCAACCATATTTATAAATCTCTCTGTCTTATAAACCATCTCAACATATTTCAAAAACTTTCATGCTTATGACACCATTATTATCAGAGGTTTTGGAAAAATCTAAGGCATGCTAATTATAGAGATAGCTTATGTAGTTAATAACAAAAAGGAGTAGTTGTAAAAAATTCATAATAAATGACACCATTAAATACTAAGTTTATTTTATTATATGAATACATGTAAAGTTAATGTATAGAGAATAATTGACATAAACTATATAAATAATAGATTAAAACATCCATAATATTCACTACGTGTAAATAAAAATAAAAATTTATATAGGAAAAATATTGAGAACATTTTATTAATATATATCACATATGGAACCATTCTTAATTACAATTAGATTATATTTATAAACTTTTATAAAGCAATGTCTCTTCATCTTCCAACCTTTTAATATGTTAGAAATAAAAGATTCTTTGCATTCTAAGATCAACTACTATTCTATCAAAGGACAAATACATAAAAAATATGAAATAGATTAATTCGTATATGTGTTTATCAAATAAACTTTGAAATTTCAATTAATCCCATTATTCATCCAATAATCACTCACATTATTTCTATAATGTAGTTGTATCTCCTTTGTAAAATCATACGAGGTGAGAGTGAAAGCCTTTTTCTTATTTTATGAACACAACCATCGATACCAAATTAATTTTATGGTTATATATATATATATATATATATATATATATATATATATATATATATATATATATATATATATATATATATATATATGGATACCATGAATACATTTTTAACACATGGAATATGGTGTATAGAAAAAAATTCTCCATTTGGTTTACCCAAGTGACGATATCCTTCCCATCAAACTTTTACATTTCCACTTTTAAAATCATGTTCCTTAGATGCAAGGTACTTGGATTTGGACTGAAATAGCTAAAATATACACTTTGGTTGGGTTTTAAAAGGGTGATATTTAGTTAATTTTTATTAATATTCTTTAAATTTATCAATATATCTTCGAAGGTAGATTGTATGATCTTCATTTTAAAATATATGCCTTGCACATCAAATTGTATGTCATGCACATCATACTCAAGTTAGATTAATTTGTGATCTATCATATTAAATACTTTTAAAATTATCCAATAAATCCTCTTTTTGATTCTGGATATTCTTTATGTAGATTTTTGATTGGATTCTCAATACCCTTACCTTGGCCCCTAGTTTACAGTCTTACCATAATAATGTTTGACAATGTTGATCTTGATTTTCATATTTCGTTTCAAGTTATAATAATAAAATTACAAATAATAAAACCTCACTATAATTTTTAATCTTTCCAAAATATTAAATAAATCTAAAAAATCCTCAAAATGTGGCCTCTACTAAATGGAAAATCCTAAATCAAAAATAACTAGCATGAAATGCATCTCCAAAGCCTAAATTTGTTATTGATATGTCCTTAAATGATCATAAAACTCTAGTCAAATAATTTAATATAAATTCACAATTGACTCTCTAATATTAGGGTTTCACACACTCAATGACCCAAATTGACACTCTTATACCAATTGTAAGGAAATTACTACACTAAATAAGTATAATAACATAAATAGATTACAATATTACTAAATAAATTAGAATATGAGTAAATGATAAGCAACTTTGAGGGGGCAACCTCCATAACTTGTAATAATAATATAATTCATAATATGATGATAAAATATTAATCCCTACCTCCTCTTTATAGTCTTCTTAGGCTATGGTAACTCCATAAGCTGACCTTTTTAACCAAATAAGATGATAAAGAAATTAAATATGATAAGTGTTTATGTAAGACATAATTTAGCTATAAATATTCCAACACACACTATAGGGTAAGGGAATAGTAATTTATAGGTTTCATAAACACCATTTTTAAAGATAATTTTTTGGGGTAAGAGCAAAAAGTTAGGGGAAAAAAAGTTCCTACTCATGGACATTTTTTTCCTATTTTTTTTAGAAATTTAAACTTTTATAGATAATTTTAGATAGATACACACAAACTTTGAGGATGGTGTAAGAACATGACTTGTAGAATTTTGAGTCTAGTTTCTAAGACACTATTTTTTTCAAAATTGCTTAAGGATAACCATGTAAAACATCTAAATTTTAAATATTAACTCCTATTTTTTAAGGAAAATAGATTATATATTCGATTGTGTGATCCCTCATTTTTTGAGCATCATTTAATATTGTTTAAAACCATTTGGTGAAGATTTAGATAACCTCATCTATTTTGTAGCTTATATTTTTTAATATTTTTTTTAAATATATATGTATATACATTTTACAAGTTAATATATCCTAAAAAATGACAAAAAATGGATACCCAAATGTGCACCACCCCAACTACCTCAAGAAAAACCAAAAATATTTTTTTATTTCAAAATACATGTAAAATTAGGCCTAGTTTATGACCATTTATTATTTTTGCATTTGGATCAATAAAAAATATACATGAACATATATAGGGATGTATAATTAGAGAATTTAGTGGCCTAAAAAAATCTATAGTTATAAATCAACATAGATTGAAACCTTAAAATAGTCTAAAAATTATAAAATTCACATATTTATAAATAAGAGAGCATGTTTGCCATTATGGTAATAATTTTATGAAATTTATCATTTAATTTCAAAGTTTATTTTGTGATTTAAGTTTAATTTTTTTATTTTCTATCAAAACTTTCATATTCATCTATGTGTTGACACGTACAAGCCTTTTACTTAATAATTCAAACCATTTTTGAGCCAAAAGACTTGGTTTTTGAATTCAAACTTTCCATTACGCATACAAGTTATGTAATGCATATGTGTTATGTTATCATATCATTATGAATATTTGGAATTAAGTTAAATTTATTTTTACCAGAAACTCACATATTTAGAGATGCCATGTATATCTTAAATTTACATAATGTATCAATCAAAAGTTTGACTTGATTGTGTTTAAATGAACATCATGTATATGGTAAACTATTAATCATATGTTTATTTTTCCCTTGTAACTATTTTATAAATAAATATATCTAATTAAAATTGCATAACATTTTTCCATAAACATTGTAAATAAACCTAATCAAACTTAAGAAAACAAAACTATATCATATGCATACTTAATTTTTTAGTTAGAATAAATGAGAAGGGAGGGGTTTAAAGGAATATAAAATTTCACACCAATTGAGAAATAATCATTAGGATTAGATAATATATAACAAGTCAAAAAAATAAGGTAAAGCAAAAACATATAATTCAAATAAATATTTTTCCAAGAACCATATAGGGACTTTTGAAAGAGTAGGACAATTCATGAAGCCATGAGGCCAAACATGACAAATAAAAAATTATGAAAAAATGATTTGAAAACTCTTTTATCCTAGTCTAGTAGTCCAAAAACTTCACTAGCCTTTATAAAACTTTGTGCATATCTATGTGAAACTAATATTCTCAAAAAACCTAACAAGGAAACTAAATCTATAAATGGATAAGGAAAATGGTCATTTTGGGGCTTGAATTTTTACACATTGACTACTTACCAAGTCCCTTTACACATCAAAATATTTAAAGCAATGAACCAAGTATAAATAATGTTATCAAGGAAATCCAATGATGATAAAGTTTACTTTATATGACTTTTAATGTTTTAATTAATGTTTATTTCACTAATAAATGCTTCAAATTTCCTTAAACTATTGAATCACTACTCTAAATGCTTAAATTTATTACTTTCACACATTAACTAGATATATATTTAATTTCTTATATGTTAATACATTTATTTTATTTATAGATTTATTGAATTTAAATTAGGACACTATTATCATGCAATCCAACACAAAATAAGCAAGAAATATGAAAAACTAATATCAAACTACCTGAGAGGTCTAAAACAAGGGTAAAAAATACCCATCCCCAGAATCATACATATACACTTTTGGGGCTAAAACCACATAGTGTACATTTTTAAATAGAATATTATAAATCCAAGGAAAATTTAAGGAAGGAGAGAGAGGAAATAAATAGGTAATTAGGGGTAAAATGACATGAGACAAATAGAACACAGAAAAAAATGCTCTAATAAGAGCCTAATCTAGACCATTGATTGACAAACCTACTAGTGTCTTAGAATAATGTAATATAATGAATAATAAATATATCCATTAAAAATTAAGTGTTTACATTAACAATAAATTTGGTTTTAAGGTTTCCATTCTCAATTGGACTAATGATTTGTGAATGTGAGCAAGATAGGCATGGGAAAATACAAAGTGATAAAGAAATAAAGAGGATGCATATATCCATGTGATTAATGACAAAGAGGAATAAAAAGTTTTTAGATGGAAATGGATATAACTAAATTCAAAAACCTACTTGGGAAGGTGAAGGGAACATGAATGAATAATGGCTAATAGTGCTAGATATGGTGAAGAATGGGATCAAATGTGATAAATGACTAAGAAGAATAAGGAAGATGTATATGGGAGGTGGGAGACTATTTATTCAAAACCATGTTTTAGAAGGTGAAGGGCACATAAATGACCAACACCTAATATTTCATGGTTATGGTGAGGAATAGTCCCATATGTATCATGTAATTGATTATAACTTATGTGAACTTGGAAGGGTCTATGACAATGTAAGGAAAGAGGTAACCATGGTAGGTGGTACTCTTACATAACTAACAAAGCATGTTGTATCCAATTAATCATAACATAGGATAAAACATGGGATTTTATCCAATTTGTGCTTAAACATGTTTTGGAATGAAACATAGTTAATGTAAATGTTTTATATGAAGTCAAGGGATAATAAGCATGAATGACTAGAAACCTACACTAGTATTGCCAAGGGATGAATTGGTTTAACTGTCTCACTTCACAAGGTGTTCTAAAAAGGAATCCTACCTCTTTTTTCCTCTTTTTATCTATTTCTTGCTTTGTCTTTTCACTTAGCTTACGAAACTTATCTATAAAGGATTCAAACCAACTTGTATTTGCCTCTTCTCCTACACTTATTTTTCTCCCAAATGATAAATTGGGCTAGGCATATGTGTAATCTTGATGTGAATGATCCTATTTTTAACTCATTATAGATTTAAACTTAGGCCTATGATAGTTTTTCATTCTAACCTAACTTATTCTTAGGAATATCCCTTCACAAGTCCAAATAGTATCCTTTTCATTAACTCTAATCTAATTATATCTTCTAACTATTTTAAAGTTAACCTACCTTATTATTCCTACTCCATGAGATCCATATATGCATTATTTCTATTTATTTATTCCTCTTCATCAATCCATTCTGAGTACTCTATGCATTCTTTGCTTCTATCATCTTTCATTAGCTCTCCCTACACTTTTCCATCTTGTTGGCTAGATATTTTGTAGGCTATAAAAAGTACCTATATAGTCATGGGAATAAATCCCCTTAATTTAATAGTGAATATCCTATATTTTTTATGCTTATTTATTCTAAATATTCACAACTTTTGGTTATTCACAATTTATACAAATTATTCACAGGATATGCACAAGTTATCTTATTTTGGGGCATTATTTTAATCATAAAATTCATGACCAATATTAGAGATACTTGGCAACAAGTATCTATTTCAAATAATGTGTAAATAAGTTTTGATAAGTAGATATTTAAAGAAACAAGAATACATGAGAAGAAATAAGTTGTACTTCACAACAAGTAGTTTTATAGAGCTTATTGTATCTATATAAATAGATAAAAATTCAAGAGGTGATAATTCTTTCAAAAAATGAGTAAGAAAAACTTAAATTCATATTTAGATTTAAAGATAACATAAAGTTTACCATTTTAATCTTCACAAAACACACCAAATGATCTCCTTAGATGCAAATTTTCATAGAAATCAACTTTCTTCGTATTAACTTTGAACCAATTTCATACAAAAACATTCAAAAATCTAAACATAAAGTTTTAGATTACTTATACTTTATTTCTTCAGTTATAATTGCTTTCTAAAAATTACCATCCTTTTTAGCATGTAGGCCTTCACTCTTACACTATTTTAGATGTCAAAATCAATTAGGAGAAAATGCCTTGAATTCCCATGTATTACATTAAAAACTAAAAACTATTAAGAGATGTTCTCCTAGAATTTCTCCTTCTCAGTTTCAGTATTTTGATCAAATATAATCTCTTTACATGATACATAAAGCTTGATTAAGTAATTTTCTTTTTAAAAATAACTTAAAGTAATGGCGTCTAACCAAGTTACTTAAGTCTTACATTTTAAAAATTAACTTAATTTTTTAAGTAACTTCAGTAAATGACATTAATTACAAAGTAATTACTTAAAACAAAATTACACATATACATTTGTGAATAAAATATAAGAAGATAGAGGTTGTTTAGAAGAGAAGAAATAACAATCATTCCAATTCATGAAATTCTGATCTATACTTTTCTCTTTACTTGATGTGTTGAGACATCATGAACTAGATAATTACATCATCTGATTTGACAACTAATTACCTTTCTATTTCATATCTCAACAATTCCCTTTCTAGCTTCTTGTAATAATATTTTACCTTATCAAGCCTAGGTTTAAGCCTCTTGACCTTTTTTTGACTTTTGATTAACTCCTTTATAGATTTTATTGTGAAAGGAGTCATGTCCTTTTCAATTAATTACTTAAATTACTAAAGTAATTGCTTAGGTATCCCTAGCATTTTCTTAGACCAAATATTAGTGAGGTAGAAGATGTAGTCCTCCATATCTACTTTTACATTGTGAGCATCTTCTTCTAAAGTCTTCATTTCTTTGAGCATTGTTCCAAAAATACATGTGCAAAAAGATAAAAGGTGTTCCTCTTGTTTTTATTTCTTTATTAATCCTTCTAGAATAATATTTTATTAAATTGAAACCTTTTCACTTAAATAATTTATTCACTAAAGGCTCTTTTACTACAATTCAAATATTCCATTCTCATTCTCAATATCTTTCATCACTATTTTTATCTATGTCGATTTATTTACAATGTCAGCCAAAGTGTTTGGGACCTCATAAAACCATTTGTATGCAGTTTACAACATCTTCTCTATCCATTCATCAATTACCTTAGCTTTGTCCCTAGTTTATTCTACCTTATTTATTTTTTGTTGATCAAATGCACCTCCTAAAAGTAGTGATCACTAAGGAGTAGATCTTTCCACCTTGGCAATTATTTCACACAACTTAGAACTACACTCCTTCAACTTAGCTTTATCAAATTTCTCTTCATCAAGATTTTGGAAAAGAGTATTGATCAGGGTCTACATGTCCTATTTTAAGCCCTTTGTAGTGACTTCTCCAAGGGGTACCTTTATGACTGTTAAGTCTTATTTAGTGACTTCACCTTTATCCTTACCTTGTGGAGGAACTAATATCTCTACAAGTTTCTAGCCTATAGGTTCAACTATCAAATTTGAAGTTGCTTTAGCACTCTTGGGATTTTTACTCTTATGATCAAGACTTCTCAAAAGTTATAAGTCTATTTCTACCAAGTTGATTTCTTCTTTCATTTCACGAGTAATTCTCAAAGCCAACCATGAATAAAAATCCATACTAGTAGAAGTGGTTGAATGAATTACCATTTGTTGTTGATTAATTCTTACCTCTAACTCTTGATAAGTGGATTTTTATGCATCTAAAATATCTTGAACAACATTAAAAATTACTTTCTCATCTTTCTCTTTCTCCTTCTCTTTTTCTACATCTACCTCTTTCTTTGGTTCTTTCTTTACCTCTTCCTCTATCTCTTTGTCCCTAGGTTCAGTTATTACTTGTTGTTGAGATATCTCCTAAGATGTAGTCACCTATCCAACAATTACCTAGTTTAGATATTTTTAGACATGAATATAAGGATTGGTGGGATAATCCTCAGAAGGAGGTGGAGTAGTATATATAGTGGATGAAGTTGGAAGAGGAAGAACATTAATCTCCTTTTGAATAGGTTTCTCAGGAGGTTTGAAACATGAATATTTTGGGGGTGGCATAAGTGTGGAAAGATCAACCTCTTTTACTATTGGTTGTGTGTTTTTCACTGGTAATGAAGATGAAGATCTAATGGGTGTGGTAGTAATGGGAGTGGTAGAAGTAGGAATGGTTATCGAAGAGACTAGAGGAGATGTATGAGTAACTAGCTGAATTGGTTCCTTTTATTTTACCATGAAGTATGTATCATTAGCATCATTATTTAGTTTAAAATTCTTTTTGGGTTCTTGGTTTTTTTCTCCTTGCACTAATTTTATCTTGTGACATAATTGGTGCATTTCAATCATTAATGGTTCCTTCATATAGTCGCCTTTACCAAGAAGCCATGTCAAACTCATAGTGAGAACCACTAAAGTTCTTTCAATAATAATCTTTACTTTATTCGTCTTAAAGCCAATCTCTAAAAGTGGAGCATTATCCCCTCATATTACATGATAAGCATCATGAATTACTTTCTCATCATCCTCCATATGTTCTAGAATTAAAACAAAATCAAAAGAGTGGATTTGCTCAATAATCATCCTACTGTTGTCTCTTCTTCTCACTTCAAAGTCATCTCTACAATCAATATATAAGTCTTCAAATGTATAAATATAAAAATACTCAAGAGAAAATATGTTTTTAGCTATGCCTCTATAATAATTTTTTTCTCTAACTTCAAAATATGATTGATTGCAGTTGTGATATAATTTTTTTTACATTCTTTGCCTTGTTAATGCTTATACAGTGATAGTGGTCAATAAAAATAGGAAAACTTAATATAGGAATGGTGAATCTTTAACTGTAGGTCATGTAATGCTACCAACTACCTACATAAATTCATAAGAATCCATTTGTCAGTAGGGTACCTTGGTAATTTTAGAGGTGTCCCTATGAAACCTCCAACTTCGATATATGTGAAATTCAAAAATTGAATGAAAATATATCCAAAATAGGAAACTACCTCCAAAACTACATTTGATACTCTCTTGGCTTGTAAGGCAAAATTCAATTTACAAATGATTTCATAAAATAATCCATCATTTACCCTCTTGTCGTACTTAAAGTATTTAGATAAAGTTAACTAAGGGTAGTATTCATATATGGGCTCTATTGACAACATCCCTTTTGGAGTTAGCTTAGAAAATGTTCCACTAAATGTTGTAGCATATACTAGATATGAAGTCATCTTGAAGTAAAAGGTCTATAATACATTACTCAACTAGTGATCAATTTTATCACTTATCATTCTTGACCATTCAATCATTGCATAACTCTTATTAACATCAATATCACTAATGTATGCATACATCCAGGTAGAAAAGCACTAGGCATTCTTCTCCCCATTAATTATACATAATAATTGAGTGATTTCATCCACTTCTTGAACCAAATTAGATATTACTATTTGATTTAGAAACCTTGAAGGCTACTTTAGTTTCCTTAGATAATTAATATTCATTATTTTGATGTAATCTGATGTCTTGTTCTCCCATTAGATTTTATCTTTCTCCATTGATACATTAAACACTTTATTCCTTGTTAGGATATTCAAACAATAATCAAAATATTGAACATATAACCTTATCACCACATTTCTAACAATGTCTTTTACTATCCTAGTAAGAGAATCATAGTACTTAGCACATTCTAGGATAAACTCATAAAGTTTTGTAAAGCTTGGGAATGCTACAACTTTTAAGATCTCATTATTGGTCATTGCTTACATTAATGGTGTCTTGATAATGGATTTTAAACTTTCTAATAGCTCAGTTATGGAAACATGTCCCATGTCAATATCACTTATCTCAGACAACTTAGAAGCAATACAGGACTCAATGGGACATCCTATTTATTCATACTTCATCTTTACTTCCCCTAACTTAACAACTCTTTTTATTTTCTTATCCTCTCTTGCTCAACCCTAGAACTTCTTCAATTGTTAGCTTAGGAAATTATTCAATCAAAGTTACTTCTTCCCATCTTAAAATTTGTTGTGACTGGCATTATGAAGGATTAATGAATGCTCTTGAAAACTCAATAATTACTCCTAATGATTTAAGAAAGGCTGAACAACTATGTCAAGTTATTATCCTTAGTAACAATCTTAAACAAGATTCAAGTTATAAAGAACTTCCAATAGTAAAAATATTTGAAAAATCTAAAAAATCATGCTAATTAATAGGGTGTTGTAACCCCATGAAGATCTAGGGAATCTCTTAAGTCTTCAAAAGTAGAAACTCCAAGTGAGTGGTAAGTATTTACAACTCTGAATTTCTTTAAAATAATTACTTGATTTTCTATGGATAAGTTGGGTTGGAAAACTTGATAAAGAATAATTAAGAGGTAATCAAAACTCCAGGTAAGTAATGCTCTTTGGAAACTCTATTAGACATGAAACTAGTTGCTTGAGTTTCTTAAGACTAGTTACTTGGGTTTGGAACTCTCGGTAAGTAGTAAGTCATGAAGGGTCTACTTAGATCTAGATCAATGTTAGGGCATTTTATAGATAAATTTAATGTTTTAGACTTTTGCTTAAGATTTTCACATGCAAAATGTTCCTAAGGATTTTATAAGGTTTTACAACATCAATACATGTAAAAATAACAAACAAAGTTAGACAAAACAAGAAAAGATAGAAAAACCTTCAAGGTAAAAAATGAAAACTTACTAGAAGAAAAATAGAGCCAAACACCCAAAAAAGAGACATGAAAACAAAGGGGAAATCATCTACATATCTTGAATGCAAATGGGTCAAGAATAAATTGCCCAAAAAATTCTTCAAAATCTCAAATGCTATCACTCGAGATTGATAGGGGCAATAACTAGGTCAAACAACTTGAAATCCAAGTAGGAAACGAGGTGAATTTTTTAATTATTTATATTAACCCATGAATTAGTGAAAACTAAGTGACACATGGGAATAAATACATGTAAGCACTTTAACATTTGTCAAGTTTTATGAATTGCTTTGCTTGAGTTGGTCTACAAAGTCAAGTACCTTCAAAACCTGGTTTGGTCTAAACTAGTGAATACTTTGGACTTATATACTCTAATTTATTTTACTTGTGACTTTAAACAAGTGAATTAACTTCAAAAAATTAAGTTCTTTTGAATATTGCTTTTCTTTACAAGTTTACAAAACTACTTTACTTTGGCTTTAATGAGAAGTAATGTCGTTGCATAATTCTGATTTGAACTAGATAGTGTAACTCAGGATTATTGAGATAGCTTACTTCACCTTTGAAAAGTAAAGTAATATTGAGAACTTGAATTGGCCTAATAATGAATCCCAACACTTAGATTTTTAAATCTCTTAGAAATATGGACAAAATGGGTTTTATGAGAATGACCCAAGTAGACATTTTTCAACCTTCTAGAGTAATTTGAAGCAATTGGGAATGAAATAAATCATAAAGAAAACTACTAAAATCTAAGTCTTATTCAAGGGATTAATTTTTAACAAGGACAACTAACTCATATAAGACAGAAGGAAAAAATTTCAATAGGGGTAACCCAAATTTACATATGTGAAATTTTAGGGACACTAGCTAACTCTAATTGGAGACATATTTGATTCTATTAGAAAGAAAGAAATAAGGATGAGATCCCAATATATCTAATTTTGAGTCGTGTCTATTGGGTATAGAGTCATGTAAAAACTCAATCATGAAAAACTATAAAACAAACAAGTAAAAAAAGAAAAAGAAATATACAAAATAAATAATGAGGAGTTATTTATATGCATACAGGTGTTACCCTAATACTCAATTCTTGTAAAGCTTCAAGTGTTACCCATTGTAAGACAATGGCAGTTCAATTCCATCCTGATAAGTTAGGATGAAACTATATTTTCTAGTAACTTTATTTATTGTTAATGGCCCTTTCCACAGTTAATAAAAAATTTTGTGCAACCCTTTTGGTTCATGTCACTTGTCCCATAATAGGACTAGGTCATCAAATTCAAAATTTATGTCTCTATCCTTTTTGTTAAAAATCATTTTCACTTTCATATAATGATTAGTTAAATGTTGAGTAACTTTAGCACCTACTTCTTTTAGTTTAGATAAAATCATAATCCTCTTATCCAATGAATCTTGATAAGTTGTATCTTAAATGGCCTTGGATAGTTGTAAAGAATACAACTCTATTGTCATTGGTATTTTAGCATCCATTTCATACAACAACTGAAATGGTGACATGCCAATGAATTTCTTTGGAGTGATTCCATCAGCCCACAATGCATCAAATAACTTCTTGTGCTAGGTACATTGATTATCATCTACTAGCTTATGAATGATTGTCATCAAATTTCTATTACTTGACTCATCTTGGACATTCCCTTGAGGATAGTAATTTGAAAGGTGAACTAATTCTATTTCATGTAACATAAATGAGTTAGTTCATCTAAAGAATAATTAGCTACATTATCTATTATTATCTTGTGAGGAACACAAAACCTCACTATAATGTTTTCCTTGATAAAATTGCATATAACTTTAGAAGTGGCATGATTTATAGGAATGGCTTCTACCCACCTTCTAAAGTAATCAGTGGTGGTTAAGACATAGCAATGGCCATCACTTGAAGAGGGGTTCAACATGCCAATAAAATCTATGCCCCACTAATGAAATGGTTAATTGATAATGACTAGTTTTAAAGGCAATGTTGGTAGCTTTGGATGTCCCAAAAATTGTTGACATGCTTGACATTTAAAAACCCAATCCAAAGTATCCTAGAAAAGAGTGGGCCAATAATAACTTGCTTGAAGGATTTTATGTGTTGTAACTCATGCTAAGAAGTGACCTCCACATTATCTATCATGGAACTACTCTAGAAGTCTCTTTTATTGTTATTTGTCCACATAATGAAGGAAAACACCATAAATTCCTCTTTTATAAAAAACACTATCCCAAAGGACATAAATTTTTTATTTCATCTTGATGGCCTATTTCTCCTTATGTGTAAGATGATCTAGACATTCTCCATAAGTTATGAAGAAAGCAATCTTAATGTACCATTCATCAACAAAATCAACAAAAAGAACCATGGGCAAATCTTCATTTGATTCATATTGAAGTAAAGACCCCATTGTATCTATATCATCTAGCTTACTTTCTATCATTAATTGGCACAAGCCTCTTCCTCTCACTAGATTTGTTGGTTTGATATTAAGATGAAAATATTTAACTATAGCCACCCAAGTGCCTCTTAGCAATCTCAGATCTTGTTGTGTTAGAATAGATTTCACTATAGTTTTAGGTACATAGACTTTAGTATGTAAATACAAGATGTAGTACCTGAAGGCTTTGCATGCTTTCACTATAACAAAGGATGTTTATCCATTTATGTGTACTTCGGTTCATAATTTTTCAATGGATGGCTCATGAAAGCCATTGGAGATTTAATATCTTCACTATTTTTTATAGAAGTATGGCTAAAATGGTGTGCTCATAAGAATAATAATAAAGAATGAGTTCCTTACTAAAATTTAGAGAAATCAGTAGTAGAGATTGAGCTATGGCCATTTTAATCCTTTCAAAGGCAAACTTACCTTCAAAATTTTACTTGAAGTCTTGATTATTTTTATCATGTTAGAAATGTGGTGAGTCAACTTAGCAAAATTAGGAATGAATCTTTCAAGGAAGTTAATCTTACCGAAGAATGAATGTACTCATTTATTGTATGTAGGCATAAGTAAATTTTGAATAGATTTCACCCTTTCTAGATCAATCTTCATTCCTTCCTTTGAGATGATGTGACTCAAGGAAAAAATTAATTTCTTGGGATTCAAGATATCTCATGTTTCCTATAATGAATAATAACTTCTTCCAAATCATCTAAGTGATTACCTTTCTTCTTGGAGAAGACCATCAAGTCATCAAGATATACAACTATTCTCTTGTTATTTAGATGTACAAATTCCATATCCATTACTTATTGCATTAACCAACCCAAAGGGTTTTTTTTGATAGGTAAGTGTCCCTCATGGCATTGTGAAAGTAATCTTGTATTGATCTTCTTTAGCCACTTTTATCTGATTATATCATAAAAAACCATCTATCATGGAAAACATCTCTAAGCTTGTAACTAATTTCAAGGTATGATCCATAATTGGTGACAAATAGTTATCTTTTAAAGAAGCCTGGTTGAGATTCTAGAAATCAACACAGAAATGTATTTCTCAATTTTTATTTCTCACTAGGACAATGTTAGCTAACCATTTTGAATGATGAATAGGATAAGTAATTTTGGCATCAAGTAGATTATGTATTTCAACAAAAATAGTACCTAAGATTGTTGGATTATGATGGAAAAGATTTTTCCTAAATGTCTTTATTTCTAACTAAAATGGAATGTAATGTTGTACCTCTTTTGGTTTAAAGGTCTTCAAGTTTTGTAGGACCAAGCAAACACATCAATGTATCTCTTGAGAAGCTTAATGAATGCTTCTTTTTCTTATTGGGAGCAACATATTCCAATTTTGACCATTTTGGGATCTTATTCAATTACCAAATTACTCTATTATACTTATAAAGAAGAAATCTCACCATACTCTTTATTTTTATTCAAAAACTAATCATGCTTATCAAAATTTTATTTTAAAGAAACTAACCCTTTAGGGATTTTTATTTTGGATTAATACTGAGGAAATATTGGGTCCTCATCCCTATCAACAAAAAGGTTAAAAAATAACATCAACAATTTGTCTTAACATTTATCTTTGTTAAGGTATTAGACCACTAATAGTTACAAAAAAGGTTTTTTTTCAAAACCATAATAGATAATGAATAGTATACTACCTATTAACAACTATTGACAAACAAAATAGACATAGATCAAATAGACTACAACATATTACTCCAAGATAACTAATTCAACCAGTCTACCATTATTAGGAATTAAGTAGCTTGAAGCTACCACCTACTCAGACCCATGCCTACTAATCACCAAGACATCCCATCCCTTCACTGCTTGCATAAAACTAGTCTTAGTTTTCTTCCTTCCAACCAACTCTCTTGTCAACTATGCCATTAAAGAAAAAATCAAATGCTTCTTCACCCTCTTAGGATCCTACCATAGTTGTAACTACTTTCCCTTCCACCAACGTGGAAATTTAAATGAGCCATGAGAAACTCCTTTTCCCAAAGTGTTAATGGTCTTCACCATTTTTAGAGATTGCCTTAGTGCCCTCCACTCTTCAAACCCTATAATTAGATTCAAAAAATCTTCTATAGCTGGCATGTTAACCCCTTGCTTCTAATAAAAATCCATTTAGGCCAAGCACGTGACCTCCACATCTTTAGCAAAGTTAACTAAGGACAAAAAATGAGAATCTAGCTCACAAAACATGGACAAAGAAATATAACCCAAAAAATCTCTTTTTGAGAATGAAAGAGTTGGAGAAGGCCTAAGGGGTAGGCATCCATTTTTGACATAAAATCTAATCGATATAGTGGAAAAACAAAAAACTCAACCATTATTTGAATTTGATCCCTATCAGATATTTTTAATAAAATATTTGATGTGAAGAGATAAGACAAATTTGAGTTTACCCTAACATGCCTACTATCTGGCAAGATTTTCAAATCCAACACCTTTTTAATGGCCTTTACCACCTCTAAATCTAGAATCCAAAAAATTTGAGCAAACGTGTTATAGATACCAACCTAATGAAACCCATCTCCCTACTATTTTCACATCCAAAAAATAGTGGCTAGCCTACTGATTCAACACTAAAATGATCCTTCCTTCCCCTGAGCTAGATAAAAAAATCTACAATCAAATGAAACCAAACTAAGCACCCTATAGGAATAAATTTCATAGGTATTTCAAAAACAATAAAATCCCTTACTAAATAATTGAGAAAATCCATCATGAAATGGAAAGGCCCATCCTATTTCTTGAAGCCCAGAAGACCTACACCATCAAAAACCCCTCCACATGCTCCACTCTATGTCAACCACTCCACCTAATGACAAGATGGCCCAATGACCAATATGTCTTATGCAAATATAAAATAAATATTTTATTATTTATTAGAAAATCCAATAATCTTTATTTAAAAATATTTTTTTTCAAAAATATTTTGAAATACCAACCATTGAGCAAAAAAATATTTTAGATGAAATAAAAAAAAAAGATAATTTCCTCTACTAAGAACAACCAATATACCTAAAAAACCACCCACAAGTTACATGAGACAAATTAAAATTCAATCTGCTCAAAATTCAAACCATCTATCCATCTATTATTGATAGTATCCTTCCTTTATTTTTCTCTTTGATCAATTGCCACATTTACTGAGAAATTTATAGTTTTATTACTTTCTCAAAAAAAGTGAGAGCAATTGTAACCTTCAAGAGCTGCCAACTTGGGCCAAATGACATCTAGAATATTTGAAATCTCCTAGGATTTTTCCCTTAAATTGGTCAATGTATGAATTGCCATCTACTAATCCCCTTCAATTTCTAAAAAGGTGATTCCACATTCCATAGCAAAATTAACCCTTGTAGTTAAGGCTTAGGCTTTAGCTTCATTATTTATGCCATAAAAAAGTTTAAGGGATAAAGCTCTAATTAAAGAGTCTCTATAATATTTTATTACACAACTTACCCCTGAGGCTCCTGGATTACCTCTACAAGCCCCATCAAAATTAAGAATGAACCACTTGAGTTTAGGTGGAATCCAAACTGCATCTTTTCTTTTTTTTCTTATTTTTTATCTACTATTGTGCTCTTAATGGGAACCCTTTAGGGATTTTATTTCCCTTTAATTGAATTAATTTTTCATTATCATCATGCTTAGGGTTAGTATTACCTTTCCTTGTCTGGCATGGAAGTGAACTACTTCAAAAATAATTCTTCAAAATTGTCTTGCTACTCAAGGAAGTAGCTATCTATTTATCATCATTGATGATTTTACACTGATTGACATTGTCTAAAACCTTTAGAAGGAAAACCATCTCTACTCTATAGTCACCTTCTCAAAAAAGTGTACGCTACTAATTTGGCCTAAGTAGAGCTATAGTAATTGCAAAAGAATCATATCTAGATTTATGATCATGAGGAATGAAATTTATTGACAAGGCTAAAAAATTAAGTGTTACACTTAGAACTCAGTTATGATAGTGCCTCAACTTATCCTTCTTCACTTAGTATTGTCCAAACATTTTCCTCACTATCAACTCAACATCTCCTTATGCTTTTAGAATTCTGACTCCTTTTTATTTTGATTATTCCAATCCTAACAATAGAGTTTCATATTTTTTTGTGTTGCTAATATTTTTAAACATAAGCTTGTAAGAGTAGGGATATACCTTACCATGAAGTAATATCAATATAACTCAAACACCTAAAGCAAGAGAACAATAGCTACTATCAAATTCTAGAGTCCACATTTTTTCTTCTTCTTCTTGTGTCTCTGGTTATTATATTTCCTTGGCCATCTCAAGGTAATAGACTCCATGATCTGATTCTTTAAAAATAATCTGTGATCTTGGACCATCTGACTTGGAAACTATATACTTGGATTTCTTCTCAGGCTCAAGATTTTGATTTACACCTTTGATTGAAATGTGAGCTCAAGACCAATCCATTTTGAATTTTCCCCTTATATATTTATAGAATTTCCTACTCAACAACATTATATAATAAATAGGAATATTTGCTACCAGAATTATCATTTTAAGTCTTTTATCTAGAAAGGTTACTAGAACAACTTAAGCATCTTTGATTTTTCCAATCAAGGGAACCTATATTTCCATCAAGTAACATCTCTCTATTGACATAGTTAAATTGAGGCCAAGGGAATTAGATATTTTAGCTAGCATGACATTATCAGAAGCTCTAGAATCCAAGATATAATTATTTAACTTGAAATCATTGATCAAGAGAGACACATAGAAAGGATCTATCCTTTCGGATGTGGAAGTAGATTTGGGAGAAGTAGTTGTAAAATTATTTTTGAAAGGGACCTATTTGGGAGTATTAAAGATACATTTTGAAGCATTGGGTGTATTTTTTGGTCCTTTACTTTGAACATACTTGACTAGTCTATTCAATTGATATGGATAAGACCTCAAGTATTCAACTTCTGACATTTAAATCTTGGTTTTCTTGATATAGACATAGTAGGATTGTCTTCAAAAGTATTAGTTACTAGATTATGAGGTTGTGAAGAAGAGGATATTGCATTCTTATCTTTTATATCAAGAGAAGCAGGTAAAGGACTAACCTTTTTGAGAATATTGACATCTAGCCTAGACTCTTCTTTCTCTTTCCCTTGTTCCTTAGAAGATTTTTCAAAAACTTGTTGAGTCTAAGACCTTGAAAACACTACAAAAGAGTGACTATGACCATCTTCAATAACTTATTCATAATCAATTTTTGATTGATATTCAAGGTATCCTGTGTTGGAGTAACCACCAAGATCTACAAAGTCATCTTTATCAACAAATCCTTGATCAAGGTCAATATCCAAATGATCTTCTTCATTCATTTTAATGTGATTATTTAGAGTATCTTCAATTGCAAATATTTTTAGAGGTCAAACAATATGATTCTAGTTATGATTATTGAAATTACATGTAAGTTCATTCCTAGTAGGAATAACATGAGCACCTTGAGAAATTTGCCTTTTAACTTATAGTAAGTCATTAGCTAGTTTCTACAACATGGGATCTATTGTGGTTTGTAATGTAGTCAAAGGGTTGTCTACCTAGAAAGTTGTATTATTGATCTTTATGACCATGATAAGGTCATCTTTAACCTCTATATCAATGTTTTGAGATATTACTAAATCAATAAGATGTGCTTTTCATAACTGGTAGGTAACCTTTGGTAACTGAGCATTGATTAAAAATCACTTTTGGTTATCATCAGTGGGTTGATCAACCTAGGGTATTTTGTATAGAAATATATTAAATTTAGCAATAAAATCATGCATGTGCTCATGTGGATCTTTTTTAAGCTGAGTCAACTAGGTAAGAAATATGTGTGAGTATTCAATAACTTTAAATATTTTTTCAAATCTCTCACACATAGTGGCCCAATTGGTTATGGTGCTCGATGTTAAATTGTAGATCCATTCTACATCTAATTCATGCAAGTTTTCAATGAAGAGTCTAACTAAGACATCCTCATGCTCAATGCCAGTCACTCCATAGGCTACAAATAAAATAGCTAAATGCTTATCTAAATTCTATTTTCCATTTCCTATAAACTTAAAAATTTTATTTCTTGACCCCTTAGGCAAGTCATGGATAGGAAGATTTAAATTTAATGTACTAATCATTTCCCCATAAGGGATGGGAAGTTGTGCCATTCTTTTAGGAATAAGGAGTTGAAGATTAGTGAGTTGGATTATTCCTAAAGAATTGTGTTGTAACTAATTCATAGGAGTTTATACTTGTCTCATAGGTGAAATAGTTACTCTTCTTATTCTGGTTTGAGGAGAAAGTATGAAATTAAACTATTCTTGCAACTAAAAGAAGTCATCTATTTGGCATTGACCTCTTCTTGTTCTGGTCAAAGATCAATTTGCCAAATTGAAATCTCTATGATTTTCTAAGGATTTCCTTAATTTATTTCAGATTTATAAGCAAAGACTTGGTAAGCATTTCTATTGACATGTAATGACTAAAGACAAATAAAGCATTTACTTAACATGTAGTGACTCAAGGTAAGCAAAGCAATTACTTTTAACAAGTAAAGCAACTCAAGATAAACAAAGTGATTACTTGACATGCATGTATTTCAAGTCATAAGTGTGCCTTAAATTTTACATGCAACTTCTTATAAAGTAGTGTTAAAAACATGTAATTTTAGATAACTAAACATTATTCCATGCCTAGCATACCCTAGAGTGGATATTATAATTTTAGTTGTGGTAATGTTCATGTTCTCCCATAAAGTCACTAAAAAATATTGTCTAGATATTTTTCAAGCTAGCCAAAGTACCTAGGTCATCATGGGATTAAATACCCTTCATTTAATGGTGAAAATCCCATACATTTTATGCTTATATATTCTAACTATTCACAACTTTTAGTTATTCACAATTTATAAAAATTATTCATAGGATATGCACAAGTTATCTTTTTTGGGGTTATTACTTTAATCACAAAATTCATGAACCATAACAAAGTAATTTTATAGTGAGTAAGTAGCTATTTTAGAGAATGTGTAAAGAATTTTTGAGAAGTAGAGATTTAAAGAAACTAGAATATGTGAGAAGAAAGAATTTATACTTCACAACAAGTAGTTTTATAGAGCTTATTGTATCCATAAAAATAGATAAACATTCAATAGGTGATAATTCTTTCAAGAAATGAGTAAGAGAAACTTGAATTCATATTTAGACTTAAAGATAATAAAAATTTTACCATTTTAATCTTCACAAAATTCACCAAATGATCTCCTTAGATGCAAAGTTCCACATAAATCAACTTTCTTCTTATTCACTTTAAATCAATTTCATACAAAAACATTCAAAAATATAAACACAAATTTTCAAATTGCTTAAACTTTCTTGCTTCAATTACAATTTATTTCCAAAAATTACCACCCCTTTTAACATGTAGGCCTTCACTCTTATACTATTTCAGATATCAAAATTAATTATGAGATAATGCCTTGAATTCTAATATGTTGTGATAAAAATTGAAAACTATTGAGAGACATCCTCTTATAATTTATCCTGTGTGGTATGAAATGATTGATGACATGTAGGAATTATTAGTTTCACTATTTTGATCAAATACAATCTCTTTGCATGCTACACAAAGCTTGTTTAAGTAATTTGTTTTATTAAAATAACTTCAAGTAATGGAATCTAACCAAGTTACTTGAGTCTTACATTTTACAAAGTAACTTAATTTTTCAAGTAAATTCACTAAATGACATTACTTATAAAGTAATTACTCAAAACAAAATTACTCAAATACATTTGTGAAGAAAATAGAATAAAATAGAAGAAGATAGAAGAAGTTATTGAGAAGAGAAGAAATAACAATCATTCCAATTCATAAAATTCCGATTTGCACTTTTTTGTGTACTTGATGTGTTGAGACATCATGAAATAGATAACTACATCATCTAATTTGGTAATTGATTGCCTTTTTGTTCCATATCTCAATAGTTTATTTTATAGCTTCTTACAATAAGCTTTTACCTTCGCAAGCCTAGGTTCAAGCCTCTTTACCTCTTGTTGACTTTTAATTAACTCCTTTATAGATTTTGTTGTGAAAGGAGTCATGTCCTTTTCAATTAATTTCTTTAATTATTGATGCCATTGCTCAGGTGTACTTGGTATTTTATCAGACCAAATATTAGTGAGGTAAAAGATGCAGTCCTCTAGATCTACTTTTACATTGTGAGCATCTTCTTATAAAGTCTTCATTTCTTCGAGCATCATTCCAAGAATACGCATGAAAAAATATATAAGGTGTTCCTCTTATTTTTATATATTTATCAATCCTTCTAGAACAATATTTTCTTCAATCAAAATCTTTTTTCTTAAATAATTTATTCATTGAAGGCTCTCTTGTTGCAATTTAGAGATTCCATTCACATTGTCAATCTCCTTCATCACTATTTTTATTTGTACAAATTTATTTACAATGTCAACCAAAGTGCTTGGGACCTTAGAAATGATTTTTGTGCAATTTGAAACATCTTCTCTATCCATTTATCAACTACCTTGGCTTTGTCTCCTTTTTATTCTACCTCAGTTATTGCTTGTTGATCAAATAAACCTATTAAAAGTAGTTATTGTTGAAGAGTAGATCTTCCACCTTGGAAATTATTTTGCACAACTTAGCAATTTGTTCCTTCAACTTAGCTTTATCAGCTTTCTCTTTATCAAGCTTTTGGAAAAAGTATTGATTAGGGTCTATGTGTCCTATTTCAAGCCCTCTATAGTGAATTCTCTAAGGGGTACCTTTGTGACTATTAAGTATTATTCAGTGACTTCACCTTCATCCTTACCTTTTGGATTAATTGGTATCTCTACAAATTTATAGCTTAAAGGTTCAATTATCAGCTTTGAAGTCACTTTATCAATCTTCGACATTTTATCCTTATTATCAAGACTTATTAGAAGTTATAAGTCTATCTCCTCCAAGTTAATTTATTCTTTCAACTCAAGAGTAATTTTCAAATCCAAACATGAATAAAAATCCATACTAGTGGAAGTGGTTAAATGAATTACCATTTATTGCTGATTATTTATACCACTAATTCCTGAGAAGGGGATTCTTGTGCATCCAGAGTATCTTGAATAAAATTTGAAATTAATTTCTCATATTTCTCTTTCTCCTTCACTTCCTTTACTTCTACCTCTTTGTCCTTAGGTTTAGTTTTTACTTGTTGTTAAGATACCTCTTGAGATGAAGTCACCTCTCTAATAGTTACCTTCTCTAGTTATTGTGGACATGAATAGAAGGAATAATGGGATAATCCTTAGAAGGAGGTGGAGGAGGAGTAGTAGGTGGAGTGTATTAAGGTGTAGGATGAGGAACATTAATCTCCTTTTGAATAGGTTTCTTAGGAGGTTTGAAACTTGAAGGTTTTTGGGGTGGCATGAGTGTAAAAGGATCAACCTCTTTCCCTACTAGTCATATGTTTTTCACTAGTAATGAAGATGAAGATGTGATGGGTGTGGTAGGAATGGAAATGGTATAAATATGATTTGTAGAAGTAGGAATGGTTATGGAAGAGACCAGGGGAAATACAGGGGTAACTAGCTACATTAGTTCCTTTTCTTTTACCATGGAGTATGTATCATCAACATATTCTTAAGTTTTAATTTATTTTTGGGTTCTTAGCTAATTTTTACCCACACTATTTTTATTTTGTGACTTACTTGGACCAATTTAGTCCTTACTAGCTCATTCATGTAGTATCCTTTACCAAGAAGCCATGTTGAAGTCATAGGGAGAACCATTGAAGTTCTCTCAGTAATAGTATTTACTTGATTCTTCTTAAAGTCAATATTTATAAGTCAAGCATTATCCCCTCCCATTGAATTATAATAATCATGAATTAATTTCTCATCATCCTCCATATCTTCTAGAATTATATCCAAATCAAAAGAGTGGATTTTCTCAATAGTTATCCTCCTATTGTCTCTTCTTCTAACTTAAAACTCATCTCTATAATCAATCTAAAAGTCAAGTGTAGGAATATGCATGTACTCAAGAGAAAATATGATTTGATGTATTCCTCTACAATCAAAATTTTCTCTATATTCAAAATATAGTTGATTGTAGTTATCAAAAATTTATATTTGTACATCCTTTACCTTGTAAATGGTTACACAATGATAATGGCCAATAATAATTGGAAAACCAATAAAGGAATGGTGAACCTTTGATTGTAGGTCATGTAATTCTACCAACTACCTACATAACTCCATAATAATCCATTTATTAGTAGGGGACCTTAGAAATTTTACTGGTGTCCCTATAAAACCTCCAACTCTGATATATATGAAATTTAGGAATTGAATGAAAATGCATCTAAAATGGGAAACTGCCTCCCAAGATGCATCTGATACTCTCTTGGCCTTTAAGGCAACATTGAATTTATAGATGATTTCATAAAAGAATCTATAATTTACCCTCTTTTAGTATGTGAATTATTTATACAAATTTAATTGAGGGTAGTATTCATATATGGGCTCTGTTGGCAACATCCCTTTTATATTTAACCTAGAAAATGATCCACTAGATGTTGTAGCATATACTAGATATGAAGTAATCTTAAAGTCAAATGTCTAAAATACATTACTCAACTAGTGATAAATGTTATCACTTATCATTCTTGACCATTCGATCATTGTAGAACTCCTATTGACATCAATATCCCTAATGTATGCATACATCTAGGTGGAAAATCACTTGGCATTCTTCTCCCCATTAATTATACATAACAACTGAGTGATGTCATCCACTTCTTGAACCAAATCAAATCTTATATGGGACTCAATGGGATATCCTTTGTATTCATACTTCATCTTTTCTTCCCTTGAATTATCAACTCTCTTTGTTTGGTCTTTCCTCTCTTACTCATTCCTATAACTTCTTCAAGTGTTAGATTAGGAAATTATTCAGTAAGAGTTACTTCTTCTTCGCCTCCTAACATTTGTTGTGACTGACACTAGGAAGGCTTGGTGAATGCTCTTAAAAACTTACTAATTGCTCATTCTAATTTAGAAAAGGTTAAACAACTATGTTAAGTTATTGTCCTGAGTAACAATCTTAAGCAAGATTCAAGTTATAAGGAACTTCTATTAGTATAAAGATTTGAAAACTCTAAGAAACTCATGCTAAGTAATAAGGTGTCACAACTCCTTAAAGATCTAGGTAATCTCTTAAGTCTTCAAAAGTAGAAATTCTAAGTGAGTGGTAAGTATTTCCAACTCTAAATTTCTTTAGAATAGTTAATCAGGTTTCTATGGATAAGTTACTTGGATTGGAAAACTTGATAAAGCATAATTAAGAGGTAATCAGAACTCTAGGTAACCAATGCTCTTTGGAAACTCTGTTAGACATGAAATTGATTTCTCAAGTTTCTTAAGACCAGTTACTTAGGTTCGGGACTTTAGGTAAGTAGTAAGTCATGAAGGGTTTGGTTAGATCTAGGTCAATGCTAGGGCATTGTATAGATAAATTTAATGTTTGGGAGTTTTGATTAAGATTTTCACATGTAAAATGTTCTTAAGGATTTTATAAGGTTTTACAACATTGATACATGCAAAAATAATAAACAAATACAAACAAAACAAAAAAAGATAGAAAAACCTTCAAGGTAGAAATTGAAAAATTATTAGAAGAAAAAATGAGACAAACACCAAAAAATGAGACATGAAAACAATGAGGAAATGATCTACATACCTTTAATGCAAATGGGTCAAGAATAAATTGCTCAAAAAATGCTTTAAAATCTCAAATGAAGTCGCTCGAGATTTGTAAGGGCAACAAATAGGTCAAATAACTTGAAATCCAAGTAGGAAATGAGGTGTATTTTTTAATTATTTATATTAAACCATGCATTAATGATAATTAACTAACACTTGGGAAGAAATATGTGAAAGTACTTTAACATTTTTAGGTTGTATGAACTGCTTTGCTTGCATTGGTCTATGAAGTTAAGTACATTCAAAAACCAAATTTAGTCTAGGCTAGTGAATACTTTGGACTTACGTACTCTAATTAATTTTACTTATGACTTTGAGCAAGTGAAGTAACTTAAAAATCCTAAGTTCTTCTAAATAGTGCTTTGCTTTATAGGTTTACAAACTACTTTACTTTGGCTTTAACAAGAAGCAAAGTCATTACATAATTCTAATTTAAACTAGATGGTGTAACTCAAGTTTATTGAGATAACTTCACATTTGAAAAGTAAATTAATCTTGAGAACTTGAATTGGCCTAACAAGGAATCCCAATACTTAGCCTTTTGAATCTCTTGGAAAGATGGACAAAATGGGTTTTATGAGAATGACCTAGGTAGACATTTTTCAACCTTCTAGAGCAATTTGAAGCAACTGGGAATGAAAGAAATCATAATGAAAACTACTAAAATCTAAGTCTTATTCAAGGGATTGAGTTTTAATAAGGACAATTGACCCACATAAGATAAAAGGTAAAAATTTCAATAGGGGTAACTCAAATTTACACATGTGAAATTTTGGGGACACCACATCTCTAACATATTCTACCCTAATCCTACTCATATTAGTAGTTAATTCTAGATTACTCATTTTGGTTCATCTTATCTATTATCCCAATTCTTTTTCTAATCCTAGAATTTTCTTCTCGCTTTAGCTATTCTCCTCCTCCATATTCTAGGTTTAGTTTCAAGTTTATTTACTCAACTTTGCATAATTCACTTCTATCCTACACACATCGTTATAACATATGAAGTGACTACTCCATGTTGGTAAGACTATGCACCATGACCTTTTCCACAACCAATATTTTGATCAATGTAGGAAGTGTTTTAAGAAGCTTACCATATATTCCTTTAAAAAATAGGTCTTACATAATTTAGAAGGCCAAATAATATTTCACATAAAATTACATGATATAGCCATCAATTATAGTTTTAGTAAAGTAATACAAATCATGGGTCCAATCATTATCTAAAATTAAAAGTAAAACTAACTTTTATTTCATCTAGACTATACACTCTATCCTTCTTTGATGGAAATAGTAATACTCTAGTCTTGATAGCCACACAACTTATAATCTAAGTAATTAACACCAAAATATTTCATAAATCTCTTTGTATATATGCTCTTAGATTATCTCCTTTACAGTCACTTCAACTCTTCTCACTTCTAAAAATTTTAGATTCTCTCATCTAACCAAATTTCTAAATCTCCATATCCTAGAAACCATCTAAAAATATTTCAAAATTTTCCATGATCACTACACCATTGTTAGTATAGGTTCTTAGAAACTCTAGAACATTTTAATTATATGGATAACTTATGCAGTTAATAAGTTGACTATTTTAAATGCATTGTAGTGATTACAAACAAGTTTACTTGCCCAATTCATATCTATTGGCTTCTATTTGATCTAATAGATACCCCTTTTCATTTTAGTTATTTGATACATGCCTTACTAGGTAGCTAATGTGACTCAACATATTTTCATTTATCTCATTTCTTTTATGACCGCACCTATCATTCCACCATGCAATCTACTTTAGGAAAGATACAACCTACTCAAGTGCCTTATCATTAATAGTCTTAAATGACTATTATCCATCCTTCAACCATACTTGTCTTGTCATCACCATATTCTTTGACTTATTTGATAACCATGATGTATTTATTTCCAATTGTATTTAGACCATCTCTATGAATCGATCATAATTTGTGATGCTCACTCTTACAATAATGATTTGATGTGTTGTGATCCAAAGATAACACTATACAACAATCTAATCCTAAAAAAATTAAAAAACATAAAATAAAATTAGATAAAACCCCTAATCTATATGGTGTTACTCAACACCATTTCTTTTTAGTATAAAGAATGACAAAGACTAATGATAGCAAATCTTAAGCTTACATCCATTAACACATCTTGGTAATATGGTTCCCTAAAGAAATTTTAAGACAATGGTACCCCATTGTGAGACTTCATTATTAATGTAGGGTTCCTTATATCTAATGCATATTTTTCTCAATAATGCTTTAAACTTGTTATCATATAACATTATAACTTATTCTAGATGAAATTAATTATATCACAAATTGTGATCATGTCATGCCTTTTAGATTAACTTTTGGATATCTTATGTCCATTATGCCATTTTAGAATTTCCCCCATTCAAACCAAGTAAATTAATATTTTTTTGAGATAATTTTAGTAACCTGTCCTCATAGTCATTACAATGTGCAAACTTAGAACAATGTACTTCATAGGCATTACTACCTCAAGACCATAAATAATTTGGAAGAGAGTGAAACTTTTGGCATGCTTGTAATTTATTTTGTATGCCCAAAGAATCATAAGAATGTGATACTCAAAATCATCCCTTTACACATTATATATATTCATTTAATCTTTTCCAATACTTTATTTGATGTTTTAGCTTGTCCATTTGCTTGAGGGTAATAAGCAATGCTCTTTTGGTTTGATATCATAAACACCTCAGTGAGAGTCTTGATAGTGCCACTAGGGAAATGTGTTATTTTATCACTAATCAAATTGATTGGGAATATGAATCTTATAATAATGATTTCATATAATAATTTGGTATTAACTTGGGGTTACAATAGCTTCCACACATTTAGTGAAGTAATCCATTGTAGTAATAATATACTACACATGACTTGATTTTATTGGGGGACTTATAGGCATGGAAAAATCAATTCACCACTATTAAAATGGTTTTCCTACAAGCATTGGTACCAAAGTCATCTCATTATGTTGATTTGGATTTCGTATTCACTAACACACATCATAATGTTTGTTTACCATATGCACATTATAAAATAAATGGGACCACCAAAGACCAATTTGTAAGATTTTTCTTATAGTGTACTCACCTACCAAGTGACCTCTTACATTTCCATGATGTGATTATTGAATAAGTTATGGTCATTTGTGCTCTAATGTGACTTTACACAATACATCATATTTCCTAATCTTCTATAGAAAGTTATTTATGACACTATAAATAATAGATCAAGAGACCATTTTATTTTTATCCCTTAACTTATAATGTGTATGGAAAGTTTTTCCTCTAGAAATATTGTTATTTCCTCCATAGTAATTGAGATTGAATAGCCCTCAATAAGTGTGTATCATTTATTTTAGGTCTTCAACATTTTTAGCCTATTTAGATGACTTGATCTAACATTTTATTAACCTAAATTTACATTGATTTAGAATTGAGACTCTTGAAATAATATGAGCCACCTAAATATTTGTCCTACCAACATTGGCTTATTAACTAGGTATTGTAATGCTTGGTCGTCATTAAAAATCTCAAATAGTATGGATAATAAATAGTGTCAAAAATTGTATATGCAATTACCATAGTTAAAGTCTCTATTTCTATCTTTGTATAGTTCTTATTTACTAATGATATCTTCTTGTTGGAAAAATGTATGGGGTTATCCAACCCATCATATCTTGGATATACTAAGATAACCCATTCTACAATACCATAAGCATCCACATGGACATGGAATGGCTTTTTCCAATAAAGAAAAATTAGAATAGGTGTAGTCACCAACCTTATTTTAAGACCAATAAATGTTTCTTGTCATTTTGAGGTCTAGTCAGACTTTGTATCTCTGTGTCATAATGTTTCCATTGGCACATATACGACTATGTATCCTTTGATAAAAAAATTATAATATACTATATGACCAAGAAAGGTATGCACTTCTATAGATTTGCTCCACCAAAATGCCATTAGTACAAATAACATGGCCCAAAATAACACCAAAAGGTGTGAAAAAATGACATTTTTTTAAATTCAAAGCAATGCACAAATATTTACACCATTCTAGAATTAGTCATAATTTTGATAGATGATCTTTAAACATAGAAAATAAATCCTAGTCATCTAAATATACTTCTAAGAAATCATGAATGAAGTCTTTAAATGAAGTTACTACATATTTAGATAAAAACACTGGTGTATTATTCAAATTAAAAGTCATTTACTTATATGTGAATGATCCCCATTTATTTTCAAAAGTTATATTTACATGGTATTCTTCTATGATCAAATCTGATGGTACCTACTAAATCCATATGAGAATGAGTAAAATTCATGACTTGTCATTGATTCAAGGAATTCATCCATGAATGGTACTAGGAAAATATCATTTATGTAGGTTTCGTTGAGTGTGTGATAGTAACCATAAACCCATATCTCCCTAGACTTATTTGGTTATATCATTATGGGGCTCACCTAGTCTAATTTTTCAACTAGATATATTATTTTAGCTTATTATATTCAATATAGTTCATCTTTTAATTTTAGTTTCATGTTAGGGTTTAGCCTATATAAACACTTTTAAATGAGTTGAGTGCACTCTTTCAACTCTATGTGCATCTCCCCCAATGATTAATTTATACTTTTTATTTTAGATAATTTGGTTGGGAAAACATTTTTATAGTCTTGTAGCAATTGTAGTGCCTCTAAAATATGTTCATGTCCCCAGTAATCTCTTATGGTCACAAAATTAGGAATTAACTCTATTTAAATGTTTTATCTAGTCTTTTTAGGGGTTATTTATATTATCTATTTTATTCATTGGGTAGATCCTCTCGCAGAGTGCTCTCCCCTTCCCATTCTAGGATGTTTATATTGTGTAGTTTATCCTCTTGAACTTATTATGTGCTTTGGGCTAGTGTTGGTTCATCTTCCCTTTCCAACTCAAATAATATTTACAAATATATATCTCAATAACTATCTCTATATTCCATCATGTCATTGATTATTTTATTACAAGTCTTAATAAGAGCTTATTCCTAATGACTTGCCTTGTAATGATGAAGCACCAAATTTAAATCATGAGTTACTTCCTACTATGATGATGACTCTTTTGTAACTTAAAAATATTTTGTTCATCCATGAAATATAAATATTTTAAGTATTATAATGAATTATGCACTAGGGAATTAATTTTTTAGTTGCAATAACTGACAAGGGAGGGCTTTAGATGAACATCAAGTTTGACACCAATCAATAAATAATCATTAGGAGTAGACAATATAGAAAATGTTGAAATAATAAGGTAAAACAAGCCTATAAAATATAATGAAAATAAAAATTAATCCAAGAACCATACAAGGACTTTTGAAAGAGTAGTAACATTCATGAATCCATGAGGCCAAACATGACAAATTAAAAAAGATGAAAATTTTATTTAACTTTCTTTGTCTAGTTTAGGGGTCCAAAAACTAAACTATAATTTATAAAAATTTATGTAGATTTATGGGAATATAATATCCTTAAAAACCCTAATAAGGAAACTAAACCTTTAAATGGGTAAGGAAAAGGGTCATTTTATGGCTTATGTTTTTAAGCAATAACTACTTACTAAGCCCCTTTAGACACCACAACAATATAAGCAAATAACCAAGTATAAATAATGTTAGTGAGGCAATCCAATGATGATGGAGTGTAATTTATATGAGTTTTCATGTTACAATGAATGATTTTTACTAATAAATGTTTCACATTTAATTAAACTCTCAAATCACTAATCTAAATGCTTGAATTGATTTCTCTCACACATTCATTGTATATCTCTTCAATGTCTTATATGCTAATATATTTATTGTATTTATAGACTTATTAAATTAAATTACGAATGTATTATCACACAATCCAACACATAACATCAATAAATCTATTAAACCAAGATCACATGACATGAGAGGACCAAAACAAGGGTCAAAAGGGCCCATAATCTTAAATGATACACTTCTAGGGCCAAAACCACACAGTGTATATTTTTAAACAAAGTCTTATGAATCTATTAAAAGTTGACAAAAGGAGAAAGGAAATAGAGAGGTAATGATGGGTAAAATGACATGATATAGTAAAAACATGGAAAAAAATCTCTAAAAAGATACTAATCTAGACTGTTAATTGATAAACATACTAGTACCCTAGAATAATGTAGCCTAATGACTAATAAATACACCCATAACAAAATTAAGTGTCTACATTAACAAGAAATTTGGTTTTAAGGTTATCCTGATTAATTAGACTAAGGTTTTATTAATGTGAGTAGGATAGGCATGAGAAAGTAAAAAGTGATAAAGGAATAAAGAGCATATATATGGGAGGGAGGAGATTGAATTCAAAATATCATTTAGGAAGGTGAAGGAGAAATTAATGACTAATGGATAATATTACTTAGGGTATGGTGATTAATAAATCTATGTAAGTAATTACCAAGATAAATAAAGATGTTATATGTGGGAAGGGATGGGACTAAAGTCAAAAACCTACTTGGGAAGGTGAAGGGCACATGAATGACTAATGTCTAATAGTACTTAGGATATGTTTATGAATGGGATCACATGTGATAAATTACCAACAAGAATAAAGAGTATTTATATGGGAGTTAGGAGATTGTTTAGTCAAAATCATGCTTTGGAAGATGAAGGGCACATAAACGACTGAAAAATAATAATGAATGGGTATGGTGAGGAATATGTCCATGTGAATCATGTAATTGTTTATAACCTAGATATATTTATAAGGATCTATGAAAATGAAAGGAAAGAGTTAACCATGGTAGGTGGTATTATTAAATACTTTACAAATCATATAGTTTCCAATTAATCATAACATAGGTAAAACCATATGATTTTATCCAATTCCTACTTAGACATTTTTTGGAATGAAACATTATCATTGTAAATGTTTTATATGCATTCAAGGGATAATAAGCATGAATTAATGAATACCTACACTAGTATTAATGAGCAATGAGTGGGTCAAACTATCTCACTTCAAAAGGTGTCCTAAAAAGGAATCCTAACTATTATATCCCCTTATTATCTATTGCCTACTTTATCTTTGAACTTATCCTACAAAATTTCTCTATAAAGGAGTCAAAACAACTTGTATCCACCTATTCCCATGCACTTCTTCTTATCCTAAATGATGAATTATGTTGGGTGCATGTGTACTCTTAAAGTGAATGATCTCTATTTTAAACTTCTTCTAACTTAAATCTTGTACCTTTGATAGTTATGTATTATGAGCTAAATTCTTCATAAGAATATTCTTTCCCAAGTTGAAATGATATCCTTTTGATTAACTTTGGTCTATTTTTATCTTCTAGTTATTCTATTGTTAACCTAACTTCTTCCTCCTCCATGAGCTCCATATCTACACTATTTCTATTTATTTCTTCCTCTTCATCAAACCCTTATGCATAATTTATACATTCTTTACTTCCAACATCTTTCATAACCTCTCCCAACACTTTTCCATATCTATAATCTTCTACTCTTCTCCTACTCCTATTCTTAGTTAATTCTAGATTACTCACTTTGTTCCATCTTCTTTATTGTTGCAGTTCTCTTTCTAATCCAAAAATTTTCTTCTCTCTCTATCTATTCTCATCCTCCATATTTTAGATTTAGGTTGAAGATTATCTACTCAATTCCTCATTATTCAATTATATCTTTCATGCACCCTCATGGAACATAAAGCAACTAATCCATATTGTCAAGAGTAGGCACCATGGCCTTTTCCACAACCAACATTTTGATCAACATAGTTATTTTATAAATAAACTTACCATAGATTCCTCTTAAAAATAGGTTTTATGTAATTTCAAAGGCAAAATAACTTTGCACATCAAATTATGGGATATATCCATGAATTATAATCTAGGTTAAGTAATCCACAACATAGGTCCGATCATTATCTATACTTCAAACTATATCTAACTTTTCCTCCATATAGACTATACACATTATCCTTATTAGATGTAAATATTAATACTATAGTCTTGATAGCCACATTACTTACAATCCAAGTAATTAACACCAAACTATTTCATAAATATCTCAATATATATGATCTTAGATTATCTCCTTCACAGTGACTTCAACTCTTCTCACTTATTCCTCTAAAAAATCTTAGATTCTCTTATCCAACCAAATTTATATATCTCTCTATCTTGACAACCATCTCAATATATTTCAAAAAGTTCCATGCTCATTGCACCATTATTAGTATAGGTTCCTGAAAAACTCTAGAACATGCTAATTATAGAGATAGCTTACATAGTTAATAAGTTGATTAGTTTAAATACACTACATTGATAATGCATGAGTTTACCTACATAATTAATATATATCAACTACTATTTGATATGATGACTACTCTTTTTCATTTAAGTTATTTTATACATGACTCATGAGGTAGCTAATCTGACTCAATGTATTTTAATTTATCTCATTTCATCTATGACTCCACCTATCATTAAAACATGTAAATGCTTCACAAAATATGAAATATACTCAATTTCCTTATCATTAATGGTCATGCTTATCTTTCCTTCTATTATACTTATATTTTTAGCACCATCTTCATAGACTTATTTGATGACCATAATGTAGTTGTTACCAACAATATTCAAACTATCTCTTTGAATTGATCATAGTTTATGATCCTCACTCTTCTAGCTATGCTATAATGTGTTACGATCCAAATATTTCACTATAGAATCACATTAATCTTAAAAAAATAAACAAAAATATAAAACAATATTAAACAAAAACCCTAATCTACATGGTGTTACTTGACACCCTCTCTTTTTAGTAGGAAGAATGATAGAGACTAATTACAAGAAGGATTAAACCTACAACCATTAACACTTCTTGATAATATGGTTCTATTGAGACCAACATACCCTCATTTTTTTGCTTTTACTGAAAGGGGACCCTTGTGAATGTTTTAAAACATTTGTGCTCTAGATTGAATGTGAAAGGTTTATTCTCTCTTAAAATTTAAAGACAATTCAATTTCAAGAAAAACATGAGCTTCGGTGTATCTATTTGTGATTATGTTTCATGGACTAATGTTTCTAATGATTATCTTTGAGGTGATTAGTTATAGGTTCCATGGAGAATGCTAGGGTTCCTAAGTAGTAAAACTAAGGGGTTTGAATTCAAATAGTTATTTTAAAAGTATAGCCAAAAATTTTATTTCCTTTTAATTAAAAACCCCTAAGATTAACTTTATATTAAGCTTATATTATGTTTTTCAACATGACCAAATGTTAATATAAAATTAGGACTTGGATCTTTTTTCCCTTTTAAAACTTGAGAGCCCTTTTGTATTAACTAAGTCTTATAAAGGTTTAAATGTATTTGTATTTGTAAGCACGCACAACTTTTGAAGGTCTAAACCTCTATACATATTGGTTTTTAACTTAAAGCTCATGCACTTTTGTAGATCTGATGCTTCTCGCTCAATCAAAGATTTTGATCTAATGGTGTGAACCAAATTTGACATTGAAATGGAAATCAATCACTATAAATCACTTATATTATGTTTTGATAGTCCTCACTACCTCAAAATATTTAATCTAATAGTGTGCTTTGACCCTGAAGCCTCAAGAATTCCTAAAATCCTAATGTATGGCACTTAGTCATTGGACCAAAATAATTCTATTGTCTTAAATTTGATAATTTGATCCCATCATTTGACATCTATGAGGATGTATTTCATGTTACTAAACCCATAAAATTTAACCTCAAAATCCTAATGTGTGGCACTCAGTCATTAGACCAAAGCAATTCCATTATTTTTAATTTGACAAGTTTTCTCCCATCATTTGACATTTGTAAGGATGTATTTGGTGTTATAAACCCTATCAAATTTAACCTCAAAATATTTATGCATGGAACTTAGTCATTATATTGAAGAAATTCCATTATTTTAAATGTGATAAGTTTGCTCCTGTCATTTGAAATCTTTGAGGATGTATTTCAAGTTATCGAACCCATCAAATTTAACCTGGACAACTTTTCAAACCCTAAACAAAGGGGGCATTTCTAAAGACCCTTTCAAGGAATTTATAGTATCTTTACATAGGAAAACTTAGCATAAAAGGTTTTAGCCTAAGTTATTTTGTGTTTATTAACATAAAAGCACTTTGTGAACATCATTTTAAGTCTAAGTTTATATAGTCATGGAACTAATTAAAATGTGTGCATCTTACAGGATCCAATGATGATTGCTCACTCATTAGATTTGATCCATTGGTGCATCAAGCCTAAAGAATTTTCAAAGTATTCATGAGCTTGAAATGTGGCTAATTTACATCCTAAAGTCATGTAGTTAATGGTCTAAACCTTTTAAAAATAAATGGTGATCACTTGCTCACTATATTTGATCTAATTGTGTGTTGAGCCCAAAGACATGTCAAAAGTATTTATGAGCTTGACACATGGCATAACCATGGCTAGGTTAACTAAAAAATAAACATATATCCCCATGAGTAGGATGAATGGTGGATTTCAATTTGAATGATGAAAATATGATGAGACCCATTTAATAAAGGTGCTCAATTAAATGACTTGGACCTTGTAAAAATCAATGGCAATTACTCACTCACTGGGTTTGATCTAATGATGTGATGAGATCAAGGAATTTTCAAAGGCCCCATGATCTTGACACATGGCATGACCAATAAACCTAAGGATAAAATGACCAATGAAATGCAAGGACCTAGATTCAAATTTTTAGAGTGAAGTAAAGAAGGCTTTTGAAGGCCAATGGCTAGTCTCTAACTAAAATTTATGAATTTTACCATGAAAGGCATGGAGTCATGCCACATAGGCTCCATGTAAGCATGTAAGATAAAAACAAAAGATATATTAAGCTTGAAAATATAGAGGGAATGAGAATAAGGTCCCATCAAATATAAGGCATGTATAAGATTAAGAGCTAGATATTTCTACTGTTAAAGATAAAAAACCCTAAGCCCTCTATAAAGAAGACTCAAGTCAACTCAATTGATCATAAAGTAATCAAAATAGTGCAATTGAATATTGAATCAATTACCCTAGTGAAACCTTTAGTGACCTTGAAAGTATAATTTAGTGTCATCAATAGTGGTAGGTAGGTAATAGATGAAAATGGAAGCAAAGCTTTATTTGACTTCAGATAGTGAAGGAAGGATCTTCAAGGACATAGAGTTGGACTTGGCAACCTTGAATGTGCATGGAATTGGGAATTAGTATAATTTATTCTTCCTTATGGAGGAATTGTAACCAATTTCCTAAGAGGAAAAGAGGAATGCTACTATGCACTATATATATAATGACATAGTCTCAATTTAGCAGGTGGGGCTTCACCATGTTGCACCCAAACTAGAGGTAATGTAATGTATCAACCTCCTTACTCCCATTTTCATTGATTTTAGAATATATTGGGAATAGATAATTCAAGAGGGAAACACTAATAAGGT
Organism: Torreya grandis; assembly: GCA_037957365.1. Lineage (NCBI taxonomy): Eukaryota > Viridiplantae > Streptophyta > Pinopsida > Cupressales > Taxaceae > Torreya > Torreya grandis. The sequence goes on along the minus strand of JARHVA010002106.1, from coordinate 609,981 downwards.
TGCATGCATCACCCCTATGGCTTTTGAAACATATTACAAGCTCCCCTTTCCTCATGTTGATCTCCCATCCTTAAGAGAATAGACAAACACCGAAATCCTAGATTCAATACTCACACCTTGGTTAATTCAAGGCTCCCATGTTTTTAGGTCCCTTGATGGTGGGATTCCTATTTTTCATTTTAGGGAGGGTGTTAGGATAGCCATGACCTTATTGAATAGAGCCTTTGGTTCCCCTTCCACTTCTTATGTGAGCAAGGTTTGGGTATCTTACATCCACTACATGTTGGAGCAAAACTTAACCCCTCCCATTAGATACCCAATAATATTTTTCTTGGCCAAAAAATTCATAGCCATCAATATAAGGACCTCCAAGAAATTATTTATGATTTCCTACTTTCTAGATTCACTTTTGGCCTTTGTATATTTCCTTGGCAGCCAAAATTAGTCACCTAATGGCAGGACCACTACTCTAAATTACATGTATTCAAATACAAGAACCACATGTAATTTATCTATGATGTTGTTTTTCTAACTATATATGAGACAATCACCAATGTCCCTATGCCAAGACTCCACCCTTTAATCAAAAGACATGAAGAAACCATGGGGGATGTATGGTTCTATTCATATTACACTATAATAAGAATAGAAGGAATCATGATTCAACCATATATATTACCCATTCATGTCCCTAATAATATTTCAAAGCAAGAGATAGATTATCAAATCATGTAAGGAGAGGATGGGATATGAAAGAAAAATAAGAAGGCTTAAGTCCACCCCTTTCCACTAGATATTGGTAGGGTTATGATCAAAGATTGGAAGCAACTGGAAATTATGGTGATCCATAAGAATTATTTTGATTTCTAATTAGATTACCTTAAGATGTGGGACCCTAATGACAACATGGCCAACCACATATAGGATAAAAAGGTCCCAAATATTGAGTACAAACATCAACTAGGTATGGGAGATGGTATTTACACAAAGGCAAATAACTTTGAAGAAGTCCTATCTAGGATTAAGGGGTACAACATTGAAAGATATGAAAACTACATCCCTTGCATTATCACTTGTTGATAGGACCATCTAAGACTACTTAACAGGTTCCACCTATTGGAGGACAATCTTCTGAGCCTCAATGTGTATAATTGACACAACCACCCTAGGTTGGTCAACTTGAAGATATAAAAGGAAAGGTTAAAATTATGATTGAGGATCCAAGGATAAATCATAGAATTAGTGAAGGTCCTAAACCCTAAGCATCCCTATAAATCCCTTCTTCTCTAGTGAAGGTCATTAGTATGATTACCTTGGAGGTAGGAGAAATAGTGGAGAGTGCCCTTGTTGACATTACAATTTCCTATGGTCTAATAAGGAGGAAGATCCATTTGATACAACAAAAAATAATTTATCCCATTAGATGGAGGAAAAAGAAAGTAGAATTGGACTTGGTACCCCTAACACCTAAAAATAAGCCTAGGTTAATATTCACTCACCCTACCAGTGAAGTTAACCTTTTCAGTGATGAGAATACTATTTATGGACTAACCATTCTTGACTAGTTTGTTTATGGGAAATTACTCCCATCTCTTTCTCCATCATTGGATTTAATTCAATTTGGCATAGATGATCAAGACAATATCAAGTCATGGATCTAAGACATTGTGAATAGACAAGCAAAGAAAAGGATCCAAATCCTTCACAATAAAGAGAGCCAAGGGATTGACACCCCAATAGCCTCTAGGAGTTCAAATGTAGAAGTTCTTGAGTAGCTACAATTAAAGGAGTCTAACCCAAAGGTCTAATTCAATCCAAACAAATCAGGTCTTGAGAGAGTAGTGACAAAGAAGTCTAATATTGGCATTGAGGAGTTCACCTTTTAAAAGGTAGAACCATTTGTGGGCTTAACTCCCATTCAAGGGTGAGCAACAAGAGAACATCCTATCTTTTAGGGGGATGTAGCTTGTTGATTAATGGCACAATAAATAATGAACTTGGATAGAATCTAAAGAATGAAGTAGAGGATCCTCAACTTGGAGAAGGAGAAGCAATATTTAGAGGCTTAGGTCCTACTTTCAATTCTTAAGGACATACTACAAGTGTTGAATAAATCTTTGCTCAATACATTTGAGAATTTAAAGAACATCAAGCTTAGATTACATGATTTAAACCATCAAGATGAGATGGCAGAAACCTTAACCACCCAATGGTAGGATTCTCAAAATTAGATGATAAAACTCATCAAGGTGCATAGGTCAAAATAGACCTTGGATTTCAAGATCATCAAGCTTAGACATTTAGATATCCTCATGGTATTTTTGATGGATAAGTAAGAATATTTGATCACTTGATGTAGAAATGTCAACAACTCCATCAAGGAAGATAGGGTCCTGGTAACCAAAATGGAGAAAATTTTGGGGAACTTATTGGATAACCCTTCTCAAACCACTACTATGGACTTGATCAGTGATGAAGAATTCAAGTAAAGAGTTGGTGTCCACATCCAGGGCATTAAAGACAATTAGGGACATTCTACCAAGGATAATCAAAATATCTTAACATCATTATTACTATAGGGAAGCAAATTGTAGAAGAATAATGTATCAAGGAACTCATGGATAAGGTTGATAGTGAATTTAAAAAATTAAAAAATCAAGAAGAGGATCGTCTAATGAAGCCTATAGTAGATTTTAAGCTAATCAAAGAGAAATACACCAAGGTGAAATACTTCCTCAGATAGGGCTAATTGAAGGACCCATCAATGTAATTTGTAAAGGAAAATTCCTTTTGTAAAATATATACTAGTATATTAACATATACTTATTCTTGTCAAGTTGGCATGAAACCTTTCACATTATTTCTTTGTATTAAGGACAACTGTCCTTATCTTGCATGTGGATATTTTGAGAAAGTTAATTGGTGAACCACTTATGTTTCCTATAAATAGGTAAGGAGTACCATTTTTTAAAAGGGAGAGATATTTTGAGCAATTGTATACTAGGAGCATTTAATATGACTAAGGAATTCTACAAATATTGTCTTGATAGTTTGTTAAATGTCAATGTTGTCTCTCAATTACATATTGTCATCTTGAATTTGAATCATTCTCCTTGTTTTGAGTCACATTCTCTATCATAGGGTTGTTGATTTTTGCTAATGTTAGATTAACTATAAATATCTCAAGTATAATTCATTTGGTTTGCTCTACATTTGAATGTGCTTAGCCTTTTAAGACTACAATAGTAAACATTTAAAGTAAACTTGGTTCTTACTTATGATTTATACATTTCCTCTAAATTTTCCTCATTTATGATTTAATCTCAGTTCATGCTATTTTTTTATCATAAATTGGTTCATCTATGCTCAAAGTAATTAGATTTTTGTCATAATATTTGAGATGAAAACTTGTAATCACGTTTCCTTTTTACCTTACCCTTCTCTTTTCTTATTATTATCAAGACTCACTTTAGCTTAAATATCATTGTTAATATTCATTTAGATTAGTCTAAAAATTTCCAAATTCATAAAGATCCAAAGATTTTGACCCTAGTGGCTCCTAACCACCAAATTAAACAAATATTGTGGACAATTCTCATACTCTACTTCTATTTCACCACATACATCATCGAATTATCACAAACTACAACTCATGCCTTGGATTTTTTAAATCCTAAAATTAAAATTGTTCATCAACACTAAAGAGAAATTGTATTATATTTTTAAGCATCAATATGAGGCTCTGATGGTGCTAGAAGGAGGGCTATAAATATTTAAAGATCTTTACTAGTTTTGGTGTATTTGGTCAAAGATCACTCTATATTTTACATGTTTTTGTTTTTTAGCATAAACTATGTAAAGATTGGTGACCTTTATGGTTTTAGACTGGTCTTTAGGTATACTAAGATAAAGAGTGATATTCTTTGAATACATATGCTTAATTCTAGTAAATATGACTTCTAGTGCTAAGAATTCATTAGTATTTGAAATCAAGATGGCTTGTTCTAGTTAAAATTGATAATTCTTTGTCAATAGAAAGTTTATTTGAGTCATAAGTTATAAATAATGGTCATCTTTACATAATTCAATGTATATTTGAGGTCATTCAGTCAAAGATTGATGTCCTTTGTCCTTTTATGAGAAAATCATTGCAAAATAAGATATACAAGTTTATTTTTGATTATCTATGAAGATCTAACTTGAATGATCATATTTTAAACAATATCTTTAATCTTCAAGCTATAATTTCCAAGGATAAAGACTAGATCACATTCAAAGACTAAGGAACCCTTACTCAAGCTAGAAATTCATAGAAAAACTAGGAAATATGGAGCAAAGTGTAGGCATTCTAAATCTCTACCATATTCACCCTTGCAAGGAATTAATGTGTTCAATATTAATCCAAATATGACATGGATTGGAAGTTCCCCTATCAATATACTAGGTGTAGTTCATGACTTACCATGTAATCCTAAAAAATATTTACCAATATTTAGTCTAACTAGTATTGAAACTGTGGAGGAACATCTTAAATCTTTCAAGGCTGCATTAAGATTTTTAAATGTTATTCATGAAGATGTAGCATGTAGTTTGTTCCCATTTACATTCAAAGATGTTGTATATGAATGGTTCCTTAATTTTCTTGACAATTATTTTATCTCATGGAATAACTTTAACACTATCTTTATTGATTAATTTGGAAAGATGATAAGCCCCTATGTCATCTATCATCAATTCACAACTATTAAGAGAGACAAGTGAACCTATTAGGTCCTTTAATGCTAGGTTCCAAAAGATTTTTAGTCAGACCATAGATCCATATAAACCTAATGAAGCTTTAGCTTTGGAGGTCTATAAAGATGCTATTGACCCCATGAATTATATATTTCTTAAATGAGCTATCCTAGTTATCATCACATTAGCTCAAGACTTTTCTAAAGTAATGGGTATTAATGACCAAATGCAACCCCAAGGATAGATGGATTATTTTATCCCAAATGTTAATCCTTAAATGATTACATTAAACCTTTTCCCAAATAATAAACAAAATACTCTAGGATTAAACCAGTTCCCTACATTGAATGTATTACCTATTAGCCATGCTACCCCTAATCAGAACCTAGGTTTCTTGAGCCATCAAGCTACCAATGGATCTCATATCAATGACCAAAAGTCTTTAGTGCCTATAATTGGCATTAATAATAGCCAAGGTTAACAATTTTAGACTCTAAAGAATGAGAATGAATATATATTAAAAATGGTCTAAAATATCAACATAGACTTCTTACAATTACAAAATCAAGCTGGCAATGCTAATGATAACTCTAGAAGGAACTTCACTTTCCAAAAGTTTAACGGGACTAAAAATAGATTTTAGAATGAAAGTTTATACAATAATAAAGCTAATGAGCCTTCCTCTAGCAAAATGACTATAGTTATAAATTTCACTGATATTGCCTTACCAAACTATTGAAGGGTGCATGCTACCTCCAAGCATGGTGAGATTGACTGTATTGAAATTTTTAAAGCCTTTAAAGCTTTACAAGAGGAACTTGACACATTTGAAGTGGTTTCAAACAAATATGGTATTGAAGGTATTTCTGAATATAAACCATCTGACCATGTGCATAAGGTAGAAACTTTTCAATTCCCTTTTCAAGAAGATAATGAGTCTGAGAATATCCTTGAAGAGATTCAAGTATTCAAAAGTTCTTAAAGATAGATCTTCTGAGAAATAAGGAGAAAAAGTAGTGATTGACCACTTCTACACCTAATAACTATGGAACCCCTCTAGACACTATATCAAATAATAATCTTGAACCTCCCAAAAGAAGCTCTTTCAAACCTACTACTAATCCTTCAAATAAGACTAGCTACAATATTATGGAAGATATGAAAAGGATTAAAGCCAACATCACTCTTCATGAGCTGACTCAAATTATAGAATAAAGAGATTTACTCTTGGAATCATTATCCAAAAAACTTGGGAAGCCCCCTAAAAGTGACAGTGCTAATTTAATTATGAAAGTAACAAAAGTAGAGTCCCCACCCTTCTTACTTATATTTAGGATATTTGGGAAGAATCTCCATAATTATCTTTTAGATTCTAGAGTCTTAACCAACATCATGCCTATTGGGATATGTGAACACCTTGGGTTAACACCAATTAAGTCTAATAGGGTGGTTACTCAATTGGATAAATCCATAATCAAGGTCATTGGGGAACTATTATATGTGCATATGCAATTGGCTAGTGAACCAAGGGTTCAAAAATTCATTGACATATAAGTGGTAGATATTCCTAATGCTTATGGATTGCTCTTGAGTATAGAATGGACTAAGGCCTTAAATGGGTACATGTCTACTAATTGATCACACTTTTGGCTACCTTGGAAATGTGTTTCAAATCAAATAAGAATAGAAAGGGAACCCAGAATGAAACACATGATAACAAAATACAATGTTGTCAATGAAAGGGTAAACTTCCTAGATTATGATCTAGGAGTTAGAAACTACAAAGGAACCTAGTTCTAAGAGCTCTCCTCCAATGCTTGGCCTATGTAAGTTATATTTTGATGGTGCCAAATGCAAATTAGGATTAGGGTCTAGTATTTTATTGATAGACCCTACAAAAAACAATGCCATGCATCTTTTAGGTTATAATTCCCCTACACCAATAATTTGGCTAAGTATGAGGCTCTCACTTAGGATTATAGCTTGCCATCAAGAACAAGGTCAAGGAACTCATTGTTTATGGATATTTTGAGCTTGTATTTAATCAATTAAGTAGCAAGTACTAGTGTAAGCTATCTTACCTTAAGAGGTACAAATTTAGAATTTGGGACTTGGTGGAATATTTTGATGCCTTCAATATCTTGTCTATCCCCAGGGAAGAAAACAAAGTTGCTAATGAGATTTCCTCTACTATATCTAACATCATGCCTAATCATGATTCTTAGAACCTCAATATTGAGCATGTACCATATCTCTCAGTCCCTGATAACATAAATCATTTCCAAGTTTTTAATGATGATCAACAAATTATGGAATTCTTGACTAATTCTAGATATTTTGAAGCTCACATTATTGATGATTTTGATGAAACTTTTCCTCAAAAGGAACTTAATGGTAAAATCATCCAAGTGAAAATAAGATACCTAAAGGGATGATCTCATTATAAAGATTATTTGATCTTGATAAGATTTTTGAAGCACCTAAGCAACCCAAAGTAAGTAGTAAGGACTATTATGCAATGAAACTTAGCCCACATGATCATCCTAATATGGTAAATATAGGTAAGGCTTTCACTAAAATGGAAAATATAAATCTAGAGAGATTCTTACAAAATATAAGGATGTAATTTCTTTGTCATATGAAGATATAAAAATATTTGACCCAAGGGTTATTACTCATACTATACCTCTTCAGAAGAATTGAAAGCCCTTTAGATAGAAGTAAAGACTAATTAACCCTATTTTAGAACCCATGATATTTAAGGAGGTCAAGAAACTAATAGATGTAAGGATTGTGTTTCCTATTAGGCATTCCACTTAGGTTGCAAACCTAGTCCTAGTCAGAAAAAAGAATGGAGAAATAAGATTATGCATAGATTTTAGAAATCTAAATAATGCATCTAAAAAGGACAATTACCCCTTGCCTTATTTAGACCAAGTTATCCAAGATATTTTAGGATCTTCCATGGTGTATTTTTTGGATGTATTTCTTGGATATAACTAGGTGCTTATTTCTCCAGAAGATAGGATGAAGACAACTTTTACTACTAAATGGGGAACATATACTTACAAGAGAATGCCTTCTAGATTAATTAATGTAGGGGAAATTTTCTAGAGGGACATGGACCATTTTTTCCAAGGTATAGTGGGGAAATTCATCATCATATATATGGATGATCTCACAATATTCTCTAAAAGTAGAGAAGAACATTTCATGCATTTGAGACAAGTATTTGATAAATGTAGGAAGTATGGTGTATCTCTTAACCCCAAGACAAGCATATTCTATGTCATTGAAATAAAATTGTTGGGGAATTCCATTAAAAAATATGGGATCTTCATATAGCTTGATAGAATTGAGGCCATTTCTAAAATTACGATACCTAATAGCTGAAAATAACTAAAGTCATTCTTTAGCAAGATTAACTTCATGAGGAAGTTTATTTCAAGCTTTGCTAAGATTGTAAAACCTTTGAATGATATGATTAATAAATATTATAAAACATATTGGAATGAGTAATTTAATATATCAATTTCTAACATTAAAAGAGCAATTAGTTAGGCCCCAGTCTTGATAACTCCTAACTTTTCAAAGGACTTTTATTGTATTCATTTGCTTCTAACCATACCATGGCTGCTATCTTAACTCAAAAGGTTAATGGGAATGATTACCCTATAGAATTTATGAGAACTAACTTCAAAAATATAGAGGTGAACTATTGTATCATTGATAATCAATTCCATGCCTTGGTAAAGGTAGTAAAAAAGCTTAGACATTACCTCCTTAGAAACAAGGTGCATGCCATTTTACCTAACCCAGCCATAAAGCTTATGTTGATTCAGAATGATCTTGAGGAAATAAGAGGCAAGTGGATGTAAATCCTAAAATATTATGATATAGAGATGAAAATTTCTAAATTAGTGAAATGTCAAGGCTTAGTTCATATGATTGCCAATATTGACCCCAAGCTCTATGTCATGCAAGTAGATCAACATGACTTCCAACCTAATGAATGGTATGACTATCTAATGCATCTTATTATTAGAGTAAGTTATCCCCCTAGACTCACTAGAGATTAGAAGAAATATTTAAGGCTCAAATCATCCCATTACCTCATCAAAGATGGAGTCTTTTATATAAAATACTTTGAAGGGATTTACTTAAGATGTGTGTCGAAAGAAGAGGCCTCTCAAATCATGTCTACTTTCCATGAAAAGTTGGGTAGTGGAAATACTTCATGGAGAACCATATCCCATAATATTCTTAGGGCTAAGTATTATTAACCCACTATTTTAAAAGGTGCACACAAACATGTGAGGGAGTGTCATTCATGCTAGGTCTTTAACACAAAAGAGCCAAAGGTAGTCATGCCTTTACAACCTGTGATGGTGGACAAGCCTTTTGCATAATGGGGATTATAATTCATAGGAGTGATCAACACCAATTATTTTAAAGGTCATAAATATGTCTTAATTGTTATGTACTATTACACTAGGTGGACTGAGGCAGTAGCCATTAAGAAATGCAAAACATAAGAGGTGATTAGTTTCTCAGGGGAAAATATTTGCACTAGATTTGGAATCCTAGTTTCCTTAGTTTGTGAAAATGGATCTACCTTCATATCCATTAAAATTATGGAATGGGCTTATGACCAAGGCATTTCACTCAATTTTTCCTCCAATAAATATCCTCAAGAAAATGTTGTTTATGAATCCACCAAAAAAAACCTGATGAAAGCCACCAAAAAGTCTATTATAGATAGACCCATAACATGGCATAAACTCCTTAAGTTTGAATTATGGGAATAGAATCAAGATAAAATAAGCCCTCACAGCTTTACCATTTTTTTAGTATATGGTTAGGAGCCTATCTTTCCCATCACCTTGAATTTACCTACATTCATATTCATGTAAGAATACATGGAGGACAACAAGGAACTTGCTAATTCTAGGATATTAGACATCATTAAAATGGAAGATGCCAGGGAAAAGGCATTTGTAGATTTTAGTAGGCACCAATCATCCATTAAAATATGGTTTGATAGGATGTCCAAAGTGAAGGTGTTTAGGTAGGGAGACCTAGTCCTCTTCTGGGACATGTCATCAAAGCCTAAAGGCAAACATTGAAAGTTCACCCCTTTGTGTATTGGCCTATACTAAATTATAGAAATATTAGGCAATAACACTTTCAAGTTGAAGGATATTCAAGGAGTAGAGTTTACTTTTCCCACCAATGGGCAATACCTCAAGCATTAATTTGTTGTTACCCCACCAGGGGTCTTCATGGAATAAATCTATAATATTGTTAAGGTTTGATTAGGTAGGCTACTAGTTTTCTTTATTGCTTTGTTTTTTCTTGATGGGCTTGTATATATTTGTTTGCTTTTGCTTGTCTATTTGTTTATGTTTCATATTTATTACTTAGTGGTGTTCCTTGGTTATAATAAAGTCTCCTAGATTATCTTTGTTTGGAATTGCTCAAAAAGTGTGAGTATGAATCTTAAAAAAGTGAACATGAGGTGGCGATAAATCATCATGATGCAACCAAAGGCATTAGCACATATAGGTCTAACAACTAAATGCCCCACAAAGATTCAAACCTTAATTTGAATCAAAGCCTAATTTTAAGAAGAATCACATGTGTATAATGCGAATTTAATTTGTTAATTCACATTCATGCTTACACTTAAAACACATATTTATCTGGGATTAAAGTTTCAACTAAAGGAGAGTATCCTAGGGAAATGAGTTTAAACCTAGATATCTTGGCTCCCAACCTTTATTTAAAAAAATAAAGACTTAACGCTAAATCAAAAGATGCAAATTTAGAGGTGATTCAAGCAATCTCCACTAGGGCTATGGTTGCATGGCCAGTAGTGGAGTAAGACCATGAGTGGAGCCAAAGGTATCTTTGTTGGGGATATAGACACTTGGTTGGTAGCAGAGTAATGCGCAAGGCTCTGCTAAATTAAGAGTAATTATTCCTAAGAGAATATTTAAATATGCTCAAAGTCAAATGCAATGGAAAAAAGGATATGAACCTAGACATTATTTTTGAAATCTCATGAAAAATAGTAGGTGGAATCAAAACACACACTACATGTTTTTGTTTTAATATCTAGGTTCAAATTTTACACATAAGAAGCTTGTTTTCACCAAAAATCAATTTAAGAGATGCTATATGTCAAAATGGGATAAAAAAACTTATGTACAGGTCTAAACCAGAGCCTTAGGTTCCAACATATTGCCATGTTCCCCCTATGAGTCACCATTTGTTGAGACCAACATACCCCCATTTTTTTACTTTTGCTAAAAGGGACCCTTATGAATTTTTTAAAACATTTGTGTTCTAGATTGAATGTGAAAGGGTTATTCTCTCTTGAAATTTAAATGCAATTCAATTTCAATAAAAACATGAGCTTTAGTGTATCTATTTGTGGCTATGTTTTAAGGACTAGTGTTACTCATGATTGTCTTTGAGGTGATTAGTTGCAGATTCCATGTAGAATGCTAGGGTTCCTAAGTAGTAAACCCTAGGGGTTTGAATTCAAACATTCATAAGAAAAGTCTAGCAGGAAGTTTTATTTACTTTCAGTTAAAAACCCTTAAGTTTAACTTTATATTAAGATTTGATTATGTTTTATAACATAACCAAATGTTAATATAAAATCAAGACTTGGACCTTTTTCCCTTTTAAAACCTAAGATCCCTTTTGGATTAAATAAGTCTTATTAAGGGTTAAATGTATTTGTGTTTTTAAGAATGAACAAATTTTGAATGTCTAAATCTTAGGCTAAACCTTTATACATATCAGCCCTGAACTTAAGGCTTGTGTACTTTTAAAGATCTGATGCTTCTCACTTGATAAAAGATTTTGATCCAATGGTGTGAACCAAAGCTGACACAAAAAGGGAAACCAATCACTATCAAGAACTTAAATTATGATCTAGTGGTCCTCGCTACCTCATAACATTTAATGTGATGGTGTGGTTTGACCCTAAAGCCTCAATAATTTTGAAAAGATCGACATGTGACACTTGGTTATTAAACCAAAGTAATTCCATTATTTTAAAATTAACAAGTTTACTCCCTTCATTTGGTGTCTATGAGGAGATATTTGAAATTATGAAACTCATCAAATTTAACCTTGAAATCCTGACATGTGGCACTCAATCATTAGACCAAAGAAATTCCATTATTTTAAATTTGACAAGTTCACTCCCATTATTTTATGTCTGTGAGGACGTATTTGGCGTTACCAAACCTAGCAAATCTAACCTCAAAAGCTTAACACATGGCACTCAGTCATTAGATTGAATCAATTCCATTGTTTTAAATTTGAAAATTTTATTCCCATCACTTGATGTTTGTGAGGATGTATTTGATTTTATCAAAAACATCAAATTTAACTCAAATAACTTTTCAAAGCTTAAGCAAAGGGGGCATTTCTAAAGACCCTTTCAAGGAATTTTTAGCATTTTTACATAGGAAAACTTAGCATAAAACATTTAAACCTAAGTTATTTTGTCTTTATTAACATAAATTGACTTTAGGAACATTTTTTAAAGTCTAAGTTTATATAGTCATAGAACTGATTAAAAAGTGTGCATCTTGCAAGATCCAACTATGATCTCTCACTTGCTAGATGTGATCCAATGATGCATCGAGCCTGAATACTTTTCAAAGGCTTTGAGAGCTTGACATGTGGCCAATGTACATCCTAAAATAATGTAGTTAATGATCTATACCTTATAAAAATCAATGATGATCACTTGTTCGCTAGATTTGATCCAATGATGCATCGAGCTTGAAGAATTTTCAAAAAGATTCACAAGATGGACATGTGTCATAACTATGGCTAGGGTAACTGAAAAAGGAACATAGAGCCCCATGATGAGGATTCATGGTGGATTTCCATTCAAAGGATGAAAATATGATAGGACCCATTTAATAAAGGTGCTCAATTAAATGATTTGGACCTTATAAAAATTAATGGTGATCACTCACTTATTGGATTTGATACAACATTGTGATGAGCCCGAGGAATTTTCAAATGCCCCATGAGCTTGACACATGGAATAACTAATGAACTTAAGGATCAAAGGCTAATGAAATTTAAGGACCTAGATTCAAATTTTTAAAGTGAAATAAAGAAGGCTTTTGAAGGCCAATGATTAGTCTTTAACTAGCATTTATGAATTTTACCATGAAAGGCATAAAGCTATGACACATAGGCTCTATGTAAGCATGGAAGATAGAAATCAAATATATATTAAGCTTAAAAACATATAGGATATGAGAATAAGGTCCCATAAAATCTAAGGCATGTATAAGATTAAGAGCTGGATATTTTTACCATTAAAGCTCAAAAACCCTAAGCCCTCCATAAATAAGACTTGAGTCAACTCAATTGATCATAAAGTAATAAAAATAGTGTAATTGAATCTTAAAGAAAGTTCCCTATTGAAACCCTTAGTGACCTTTCAAGTATAATTTAGTGTCATCAGGGGTGGTAGGTAGGAAACAAATGAAAATAGAAGTAGAGATTTATCTAACTTTAGATAATGAAGGAAGGATCTTCAAGTACATGGAGTTAGACCTGTTAGCCTTAAATGTACATGGATTTAAGAATTGGTCTGATTTATTCTTCCTTATGGATGGATTACAACCAATTTCCTAGGAGGAAAAGAGGAATTTCATTGTGCACTAGAGATACAATGACATAGTCTCAATTTAGTTGGCAATCCATCACCATGCTATAGCCAAACCAGAGGTAATGCATTGTATCAACCTCCTTGCTCCCATTTTCATTGATTGAAAAATAGATGGGGAATGGATTATTCAAGAGTGAAGTAATAATAAGGTTTCATGCATCACCACTATGGCCTTTGAAACTTATTACAAGCTCCCCTTGCCTCGTGTTGATATCCCATCCTTGAGAGAATGGACAAACACCCAAAGCTTGGATTTAATCCTCACACCTTTGTTAATCCAAGGCTCCCATGATGGTGGGATTTCTATTTTATAATTTAGGGAGGGTATTGGTATAGCTATGAATTTACTGAATAGATCCTTTGGTGCCCCTTCCACTACTTATGTGAGCAAGGTCTGGGTATCTTACATCTACTACATGTTTGAATAAAACTTAACCTCTCCCATTAGAGACCTAATAAGATTTTTCTTGGCCAAACAATTCATAGCCATCAAGAGAAGGACCTCCAAGCAATTATTTATGATGTCCTATCTATTAGATTCACTTTTGGCCTCTGTAGATTTCCCTGGCATCCAAAATTGGTCCCCTAATGGTAGGACCACTATTCTAAATTAGATGTATTCAAATAAAAGAACCACATGAAATTTATCTATGATGGTGTTTTCCAAAATATCTATGAGGCAATCACTAGTTTCCCTATGCCAAGACTCCACCCTCTAATTAAAAGACAAGTGGAAACAATGAGGGATGTATGGTTCTATTCAAATTGCACTGTAATAAAAATAGAAGGAATCATGATTCAACCATATAGATTGCCCATTCATGTTCCTAATAAGATTTTAGAGAAATAGATTGCTTATCGAATCATCCAAGGAGTGGATGGGATATGTAAGAAAAATAATAAGGCTCAAGTCCACCCCTTTAGAATGGACATTGAAAGGATTATGATCAAAGATTGGAATAAACTATAAATTATGGTGATCTATAGGAATTATTTTGACTACCAAATAGATGACCTTAAGATGTGTGACCCAAATTATAATGTGCACAACCACATCTAGGATAAAAGGTTTCCAAATATTGAGTAAAAACATAAACCAAGTGTGGGAGATGGTATTTACACAAATGCAAAGAACTTTGAAGAGGTCTTATCCAATATCAAGGGATACAACATCATATTAGAGCATAGGTTGGTTAGAGATAGTAATCCCTCAGGAGAGATCTAAAAACTATATCCCTTGCATTGTCACTTATTTCTATGACCATATAGGATTACTCATCAAGAGCCACCTATTAGAGGACAATCTTTTGAGCCTCAACAAGTATAATTAACACAACCACCCTAGGTTGAGCAACTTGAAGATATAAAATGAAAGGGTAAAGTTGTGAATGAGGAGCTAAGGATAGAGCATAGACCTAGTGAATGTCCTCAAACCCAAGCATCCCTACAGAGGACTTCTTCCCTAGTGGAGATCATTAGCATGATTGCCTTGGAGGTAGGAAATAGTGCAGAGTGTCCTCATTAACATTACAGTTGCCTATGGTTCTGATAGGGAAGAGGGTCCCTCTGATATAACAAGCAAAGATTTAATCTCATTGGATGGAGTAAAAAGACTAGTAGAATTGGCCTTGGTGCCCCTGATACCTAAAAATAAGCCTAGGTTAACCTTTACTTACCTTATTAGTGAAGTTAACCTTTTCACTGATGAGAATCCTCTTTATGGACTAGACATTCCTAATTGGTTTGTTTATCATAAATTATATAAAATCCAATCTCTATTTCCATCATTGGCTTTAACTCAAGTTGGCATAGATTATCAAGATAATATCAAGCCATAGATCTAATACATTATGAATAGACAAGTAGAGAAAAGGATCAAAATACTTCACAACAAGGAGAGCCAAGGGATTGGCACCCTAAAGGCCTCTAGGAGTTCAAATGTAGAAGTTCCTAAGAAGCTATAGTTAAAGGAATCTGACCCAAAGGTACACTTAAATCTAGACACATATGGTCTTAAGAGAGTAGTGAAAAATAAGGCTACTATTGGCACTAAGGAGTTCACCTTTCAAAAGGTAGAAGCATTTATGGGCTTAACTCCCATTCAAGGGCAGGCAATAAGAGAACATCCTATCTTTTAGGAGGATGTAGCTAGTTTGGTAATGGCACAATAAATAATTACCTTTGTTATAATCTAAGGAATGAAATAGAGGATCCTCAACATGGAGAAGGAGAAGAAAAATTTAGAGGCTCAGGTCCTACTTTCAATTCTTGAGGACATACTACAAGTGATGAGTAAATATTTACTAGATACATTTGAGAATTTCATGAACATCAAGCTTAGATTAGGTTCTTTAAACCATCAAGCTAAGATGGCACAAACCTTAATTTCCCAATGATAGGATTCTCAATCTCAGATGATAGAACTCATCAAGGTGCATAGGATAAAGTAAGCCCTAGACTTCAAGATCATAAAGCTTATACATTTAGATATCCTCATGGTAATTTTGATGGATAAGAAAGAAGATTTCATCATCTAGTGCAGCAATGTTGATAAATTCATCAAGGAAGACAAGTACCTGATAGTATGGAGAAAGTTTTAGGAAACCTATTGGACAACCCTTCTCAAACCACTACTATGGACTTGATCAGTGATGAGAAATTCAAGCAGAGAGTTGGTGTCCACATCTAGGGCATTAAAGATAATCATGGCCATTTTTCCAGGGATAATTATAAGATCCTTGACATCATTATTACTCCATGGAAGTATATTGTAGAAGCATAATGTATCAAGGAACTCATGGCTAAGGCTAATACTGAATTTGACAACTTAACAAATCAAGAAGAGGATTATTTAATGAAGCTTTTAGTGGATTTCGAGATAATCAAAGAGAAATAAACCAAGGTAAAATAATTCCTTAGACAAAGCTAATTGAAGGGACCACCAATGTAATTTTTAGAAGAATATTCTTTTTGTAAAATATATGCTAGTCTGTTAGCATGGAATTATTCTTGTCAAGATGGCATGAAAGCCTTTCACATTTTGTCTTTGTATTAAGGATTGATATCCTTATCTTGCATGTGGATATTTTGAGAAAGTTAACCAGTGAAATGCCTATATTTCCTATAAATAGGCAAGATTACCATTTTGTAAATGGGGAGAGAGATTTTGAGCAATTGTATACTAGGAGCATTTAATATAACTAAAGAATTCTAAAAGATTATCTTGATAGTTTTTTAAATGTACATGTTGTCTCTCAATTACATATTGTCATCTTGAATTTGAATGATTCTCCTTGTTTTGAGTCACATTTTCTATCATAGGGTTGTTGATTTGTATTAATGCTAGATTAACTATAAAAATATCAAGTATACTTCATTTTATTTGATCTGCATTTAGATGTGCTTAGCCTTTTCAGACTAAAATAGAAAAAATTTAAAGTAAACGTGGATATTACATATGATTTATACATTTCCTCTAAATTTTGCCTGATTTATGATGTAATCTAAGTTCATGCTATTTTATATCATAAATTGGTTCATGTGTGCTCAAAATAATTAGAATTTTGTCATAATATTTGAGATGAGAACTTGAAATCATGTTTCCTTTATACCTTACCCTTCTCTTTTATTATTTTTATCAAGACTCACTTTAGCTTAAATATCATTTTTAATATTCATTTAGATTAGTTTGAAAATCACCAAATTCATAAATATCCAAAGATTTAGACCCTGGTGGCTCCTAACCACCAAATTAAACAAATATTGTGGAAAATTCTCCTACTCTACTTCTATTTCACCACAAACATCACCAAATTTTCATAAACTATAACTCATGATTTAGATTTATCATTTCCTAAAATGAGAAGTGTTCATCAACATTGAAGAGCACCTGTAGTACATTTTGAATCATCAATAGGTTTCCTCTAGATATTTTAACATAATGGTACCCTGTTGTGATACTTAATGAATAATGTAGGTTCCCTTCCATCTAATGCATAATTTTCTTGGGAATGCCTTAAAAAATCTATCATATAACAATATAACTTATTCTAGATGAAATTATTATATCATAATTTGTGATCATGCCGTACCTTTTGGCTTAAATTTTAGATCTGTTACATCCATTGTGCCCTTTGTCAACTTTATTTGATTTTAATCAAGTCCATCAATATTTTATTAAGATAGTATTGGTAACCTAACCTCATAACCATTGAAATGCTCAAACTCAAAATAATGTACTCCATAGGCAGTACTACCTGAAGACCATTGGCAAGTTATAAGGGATTGAAACCTATGACATGGTTTTAATTTAATTTATATTCCCATTGAATCATAGGAATGTGATCTTCCCTATCATCCCTTTGCACATTACATATCTTCATTAACATTTTTACCATTACTTTATTTTATGCTTTAACTTTTCCATTTGATTGAGGGTGACAATTCATGCTCTTGTGGTGTAAAATCATAAACTCCTTAGTGAGAGTCTTGATAATGTTATTTAGGAAATGCCATCCTCTATCACTGACCAGCTTGATTGGCATCTGAATCTTGTAATAATGTTTTCATATAATAATTTAGTAGCATACTTCACAATAAAACTTGGTATTACAAAAACTTCCACACATTTTTAAAGTAATCCATCATGCTAATAATATACCATGCATGACTTCATTTGTTTTGGGGACTTATAGGTTTGAAATAATAAATTCACCACTATTCAAATAGTTTTTTTATGAGCATTAGTACTGAAGTCATATCATAATTTTGATTTGGATTTTCCATTCATTGACACACATCCCAATGCTTGGTTACCCTATGCACATCTTGAAATAAAGTTAATCACCAAAGACCACTCAATAATATTTTCTTGTGGAGGATTCACTTGTGAAGTGATAACCTACAATTCCCTAATGTGATTCTTGAATAATCTATAGTTGTTCATGCTCTAATGTGACTTTGTGCAACACATCATATTTATAAATCATGTATATAAATCTATTGATGAGATTATATGAGCTAGCTCGAGTGACCAATTTTTGTTTAATCCCTTTCCATATAATGTGTAGGAAATTTCCTTACATTATAAAGTTTGAAATGTCCTCCATATTATTTGATATTATAGTAACCCTAAATAAGCATGCATCTAGGGACTCATCCTCTATTTATTCACCATTTTATAGCTTGATTATATGATCTAGTCCAACATTTTATCGACCTAACTTTACATTGATTCAGAATTGAAACTATTGAAATAACATGAGCCACCTATATATCCAACCTCCCAAAATTGGCTTATTGAATAGGTATCACAATGCCTAGTGGTCATTAAAAATCTAAAATGTTATGGCCATTAAATAGTGTCAAAACTTTTGTAATGAAAATACCATATCTAAATCCTCTCTTTCTATCATTGTATAATTATTCTTTATTATTAAAAACTTCCTATGAGAAAAATGTATGGGGTGATCCAACCCACTATCTCCTAGCTGTGTTAAGACAACACCTACTACAATAACAAAAGCATCCACATGGATTTGGAATGGCTTCTTGTAATAAATAAAAACTAAAATAGGTGTGGTCATTGACCTTTTTTTAATATTGATAAATGTTTCTTGGAATGTTGAGGTTAATTCAAGTTTTGTATCTTTGCACATTAATTTTTCCATTAGCAAAGATATGGATATGTATCCTTTGATAAATATTTGATGGTATCTCATATGACCTAGAAAGGTACATACTTATATAGAGTTGGTCATGGTGGAAACCCAAATATTACAACAATCTTAGCTTAGTCCACAAAAAAGCCATCACTACAAACAACATGGACTAGAATAACACTAAAAAGTGTGAAAAATAACCACTTATTTAAATTATGAATAATTTTTAGAGCTTGGCACCATTATAATATTAGTCAAAATTTAGATAGATGTTCTTTGAATAAATAAAATATAGCCCAATCATCAAAACATACTTTTAGGAAATCATGAATGAAGTCTTTAAATGAAGTTACTACAGCTCTAGATAAAACTATTGGTGCATTATTTAAACCAAAAGGAATTACCTTACATGTGAATGATACCCATTTAGATTCAAAATTTATCTTATCTTGGTCCCCTTATATGATCAAAATCTGATGGTACCTATTGAATCCATCTATGAATGAGTATACTTTGTGACATTTGACTGATTCAAGGACTTCATCTATGAATGGTATTAGAAAAGGATCATTGATTTGTTTGTCATTGAGTATGAGATAGTATCTATAGACCCATATATCCTAAGAATAATTTGCTTATATCACTATAGGACTCATCTAGTCTACTTTTTTAACTAGATAAATGACTTTGGTTTCTTGCATTTGATCTAGTTCAACCTTTACTTTTATTTTAATGTTGGGGTTTAGCCTATTTGGGTACTTTTTAATGGGTTAAGGGTACTCTTTTAAATCTATGTGCATCTCACCTAATGACTTATCTACACATTTTATTTTAGATAATTTTTTTGAGAAAACATCTTGATAGTCTTGTAGCAACTGAAATGCTTTTGAATTATGTTCCTTCCCCCAGTAATCTCCCATAATTACAAGCTCAAGAATTGACTCTACTATAATGTTTTCTTCAATAAATTTATGTCAACCATTCTAATCTATACATCCTCCAGGAAACCAATCAGTTATATCCACCCATAATTTTTGAGGCTAAGGGTTACATGACTTTAGTTCAAGTATAGCCTAATAATAACTTCCCATGTTGATCTCAAGATCATATTCACAATACTCTTGAATTCAAATACTTCATCAAGAATTTCATAACCTGTAATCTCAATATCCATGCGAGATTCAACACTAGAAGGCTTCTTAGTTTTCACATACTAGACAACCTTATTTGTATGTTGTTGACCTCATTATGCACACTCCAACAAATTATATGATAATTTAGTAATATTATATGATATATCATCATTTTATATCATATTGAGTAACTTTAGTCAGTCTTTAAAAGTAGTTAAAACTCAATCATGCTTTATTATGCATATAATCTATCCATACATATACACATCATTAGATGTTATATCTCCTTCTAAAGCATTATACTATTGTATATTTTGTAGAACTTGAGCTATTTGATACATCAAAGTCTTCTCTTTTATAAATCAAGATATTGATTAGGCTAAAATTTTATAATTACCTAATCTAATGTAATTTCTAAATGTGGCAATCCTTGTTCTACATGTTATTTTATGGCAACTTCCTAGATGAATACATTATTCTTAGGTTGTACAATGAACATGTTCACATTATGCATTATATTCTCTTGACTTTGATTCTTGAGCATTAAAAAGCCTTCCATTTGATGCTATCCTTTAACTCTATATTAAAAATATTAGGTCTATTTCTACAAATTGGTAGGGAAATTATTTTCATAGTGATTATATTATCCACATAAATAACATTGCATAGGTGGTTAGGATTAACAACTATCATTGTTATGATCTCCTTGATACCCTCCATGGTATCCTCCCCTATATCCTCATCTATATCCACCTATATATTACTAGTATCCCCATACTTATAATTTTTGTCTAACATATCCTCACTTATTTTTATGTGTATCATACCCCCCGTATTGGTGTTGAGGTGAACTTAGAGTATAATTAAATTGATGTTACTATGGAATCATATTATTCTAAGAAGATTGATACTAGTATTGTGAAGAAGTTGGAATATATCCAACAACACCTTAAGTTTGGTATTGTGACAATGAAGGTATCCACTAAGGACTACTTTAGATCACACTTTTCATGTCCATGTCTGGGCTTAAGATACCCTACTTCATAGTTGGTAATTATTGCACAATAATTGTGAAGACATTCTTTGTAATATCTTATTTTATATTTATAGATCTCTAAATATTATATAATAATTATTTATTTATTTATAAATTTATTAGTACACACTCTAAATTTTTTGATTATATTACTATAAAACATGGAACTTTGAATTAACATGTCAAACTACTCTAAAAATTTCGTAGCACTTTTTTTTTTAAATTTCAAATAGTCATTCTTGTGGTTACCTTCTTGACCACATTTTATACACCATAATATTAATATAGGCTTATCATTCCCATGCATCTAATCTATTATTCTCATAAAATCATCTAATTTTGACTCTTATTTGGAACCTATTACTGGAATGTTACCATAATCCTCAATTTATTCCACTCATAAAATGACAAATTAGGCATTAACCTTAGTAAGGAATTGGGGTTGCATAATAGAAAATCTATTTCTTAGTCATAACCCTTCTATGAACTAAGTAGCCTTATCCTTGTCTTCTAAAATGAAATCAATATTATTCATGACATCATAAGATCTATGATCATAGTCTCCGATCGATTCTCCTAACTTTTATCAAATCTTCTTTAGGTATTGAATACTCTAGCTTGTGTATTTATTCACCATAAAGTTTGCTACTAATAGATATTTAACTTGTGAAATATTGAAAGTATTAACATTTATTTAACAAATGAAATCTAAGTCTTGACTTGACAAATCCCATATGAGTTATTCATCAAGTGTTACCCCCTTAATGTTATATTTCATATTTTAAGTTACAATTATTAATCAAGATCTATAGATTCAACATATTTCATAAAATAAATAAATATTCCTACATTAAGTGACATAGTTATCACACTTAAGTTTCTAACACTGGTTTTTGCACACTAACGACTATAATAGTAGGTGTATGTGCATTGGTGATTACAACTATATGTCATAAAAATAAAACCTAACTATTATGTCCTCTTATTATATATTACCTTCTTTGTATTTGCACTTAGCTTACCAAATTTATCTATAAATGAGTCAAACCAATTTGTTTCTGCCTCTTTTGCTACACTTATTCTCCCAAATGATAAATTGGTTGGATTATGTGTACTATTAAAGTGAATGATCTCTATTTTTAATTTATTCTAATTTTAAAATGGAACCTATGATACTTATATAATATAATCTAACTTATTCCCAATAATATTCCTTCCCAAGTCTAAATGATATCCCTTTCATTAACTATGATCTATTTCTATCTTTTAGTTATTCTGATGTTAACCTACCTTATTCTTACTCTATGAGCTCCATATCTACACTATTTATATTTCTTTATTCCTCTTCATTGATTCCTTTTGCATACTCCCCATTATGTGCTTCCATCATAGTTCATAGCCTCTCCATACACTTTTCCATCTCTATCATCTTCTACTTTACTCATACTCCTATTTGTAGTTGATTCTAGATTACTTGCTTTGTTCCATATTTTTTTGGGTCATATTTCTCTTTCTAATCCCAAAATTTTCTTTTTGATATATCTCTTCTCATCTTCCATATTCTCAGTTTAGGTTTAAGTTTCTCTATTCAACTATACATCATTCACTTCTATCCTACATGCACCCTCATAGTGCATGAAGTGACTAATCTATGTTGGTAAGAGTAGGCAACATGTCTTTTTAAACAAAAAAATATTTTTATTAATGTAGGTAGTCACTAAATAAACTTACCACATATTCCTCTAACAAATAGTTATTACACAACTTCAAAGGCCAAATAAAATTTCACATCAAATTATATGATATAGCCATCAATTATAGTTTAGGTCGATTGATCCATAGTATGGGTCTAATCAGTATCTAGAGTTCATATTATATATAAATTTTCTTATGTCTATAATATACACTATAACCTTCTCTTCTGGAAATCATAATACTCTAATCTTGATAGCCACATAGCTAAAAATCCATGTAATTCACACAAGAAGATTTCATAAATCTCTCTATATATATGTTCTTTGATTATATCCTTCACATTCACTATAAAACTTCTCATTTATTCCTCTATAAAATTTTATATTCTCTCATCCAACCATATTTATAAATCTCTCTATCTTGGAAAACATATCAATATATTTAAAAAAATTCCATGCTTGCTACACCATTATTATTAGAGGTTCTTGGAAAACTCCAAAACATGCTAATTATAGGGATATATTACGTAGTTAATAACAAAAAAGAAAAATTGTCAACAATTCAAATTGAATGATGCCATTAAAGACTAATTTGATCTCATTATATGAAGACATGCAAAGTTATTTTATATAGAATAACAAGAATAAACTATATGACTAATAGATTAAAACATCCATAATAGTCACTATGCATAAATCATAAGTAAATTTTTTTTAGGAAAACCATTTAGAATATTGTATTAATATATATTACATACATAACCATTTTCAATTGCAATTGAATGTTATTTATAAGCTTTTACAAAGTTTTATCTCTTCATCTTCCAACCTTTTAACATGCCAAAAAGAAAGGACTCTTTAAATTCTAAGATCAATTACTATTATGGTCAAATACATTAAAAAAAATACAAAAAAGATCAATTTTAGCACTTGTCTATCAACTATACTTTGCAATTTTAGTCATCCCTATTCTTTATCTAATAATCACTCACATTATTTTTATAATGTAGTTTCATATCTTTTGTAAAATCATATCAGGTGAGAGTGAGAAACTTTTTCTTCCTTTGAGCACACAACCATCTATACCAAATTATTTTAATAGTTATAAATATATGGATTCCATGAACATGTTTTGGCCACATGGAATCTAGTGTATTTTAAAAAATTATCCATTTCATTGATCTAGGTGATTGAATCCTTCCCATCAAAATTTCACATTTACACTTTTGGAATCATGTTCCTTGGATGTGAGGTACTTGAATTTTTATTGGTATATCTAAAAGATACACTTTATTTCGGTTTTAAAATGGTGATAGGTAGTCTGTTTGTCTAAATATTCTTCAAAGTTATCACCATATCTTCCAAGGTAGATTATATGATCTTCATATCAAATTGTATGCCATGCACATCATACTCAAGTTGGATTAATTTTTAATTTGTCATATAAAATACTTCAAAAAATGATTAAATAACTCCTTTTAAATTTATATCTTTTTTTATGAAGAGTTTTACCTGGGGTCTCCATACCCTTGTCTTGGCCCCTAGTTTATGGTCCCATCATAACTAGGCTTGACAATATTGATCTTGATTTTCACCTTTGGCCTAAATTTGGCCAAAGTTTTTTCACTAATGTTAGGTTCAAAGAATAAACCCTAAATATATTTTTAATATTTCCAAAAAAGTAAATAAATTTGAAAAATTCTTCAAAATGTGGCCTCTAAAGTAAATTTATGGAAACCCTAAATCAATAATAACTAGCACAAAATGGATCTCCAAAGACTATTTTATTATTGATATGTCCTTGAATGATCCTTAAAATCTATTAAAATAATTAAAGATAAATTAATTATTTAATTAAATATATAAGTGATTATCTAATATTAGGGTTTCACACACTCAATGACTGAAATTGACACTCTGATAACACTTGTAAGGATATTACTTCCCTAAATAAGTAAAATAATAGAAATAGATCATAATATTAATAAAATAAATTAGAATATATGAGGAAATTATAATCCACTTTGAGTGGGAAACCTCCACAAATTTTAATAAGAACATAATAGTATGATGATCAAGTATTAATCTCTACCTCCTATTTATAGTCATCTTAGGCTATGGTTACTCCATAGGCTAACCTATTTAATGAAATGAGATCCTAGAGAAATTAAATATGATAATGAAGTGGTTATGTAAGCCATAAATTAGCTACATTTATACCAACACACAATATAGGCTATTGGCATAACAATTTATAGTTTTCATAAACACCAATTTTGATGATAATTTTTTTGGGTAAGGGCATAAAGTTGTGGGACAAAAGGCGCATACCCATGGACATGTTTTTCCTTAAAAATGAGAAATATGAACCTATCTAGATAATTTTAGAGAGATACATTCAAAATTTGAGGATGGTTTAAGAACATAAATTGTAGAATTTTGAGTCTAGTTTCAAAAACACTAATTTTTTCAAAAGTGGTTAAGTATAACTAGATCAAACATCTAAAATATCAATATGAAATCCTATTTTTTTAGGAAAATAAAGTAGATAGTCAGTATGTGACCATCATTTCTAAGCATCATTTTATATTGTTTAAAACCATTTAGTGAAGATTTAGATAAGATGATCTAGTTTGTAACCTATATTTTTAATAAAATTTTAAAGTATATTAATTTTTATTAATTTTAAAAGTAAATAGATCCTAAAAATTGACAAAAAAAAATTGATACTCAACTATGTGCCCTCCAACCACCTCAAAAAATGATTTTTTTTTTTAATGTGTATATAATTAGGCCCAGTTTGTAAGCATATAAGTTTTTTTCAAGTGGATCAATGAAAAAAAGATACACAAACATATATAGACAAGTATATTTGCAGCATGTAGTGGCCTAAAAAAGATATAGTTATAGGTCAACATATATTGAGGCCTTAAAACTATCCAAAAATTATAAAATTCATATATTTTGAAAGAGGAGAGAATTCTCATTATTGTGAAAATAATTCTATGAATTTTATCATTAAAATTCATAATGTATTTGGTGATGAAAGCTTATTTTTTTGGTTTAATATCAAAACTCTTGGATTTAGCTATGTGTTGACACATCTAAGCCTTTTTATCAAGAATCCTAGGCATTTTCAAGACAAAAGTCTTAGTTTTTTAATTCAAATTTTTCATAATGCATATGCATTATGTTGTCATAGAATCATGATGATTTGGAATTAAGTTCAATTTATTTTGATCAAAAAGTTACATCTTTAGAGATTCCACACACACACACACACACACACACACAGATATATATATATATATATATATATATATATATATATATATATATATATATATATATATATATATATATATATATATATATATATATATATATATATATATAATTTACATCATGTATATATTAAATTTTTAATCAAACATTTGGTTTACCCTTGTAACTATTTTATAAATAAATGGATCTAATTTAAACTTCATAAATTCTATTCATAAACATTAAAAATAAACCTAATCAAATTTAAAACAATAGAAATAGATTATATGTATACTTAATTTTTTAGTTACAATAAATGACAAGGGAGGGGTTTAAAAGAATTTCAAGTTTCACACTAATCAATAAATACTCATCATGATTAGACAATATAGAACATGTAAAATCAACAAGGTAAACCTAACTCAAAAAATATAAGGCAAACAAATATTGCTCCAAGAACCATACAAGGACTTTTGAAAGAGTATGACTATTCATGAAGCCATGAGGCCAAACATGACAAATGAAAAATGATGAAAAATGATTTGACAACTTTGAAATACTAGTCTAGGGGTCTAAAAAATTCATTAGTATTTATACAAATTTGTGTAGATCTATGGGAAACTAATCC
The DNA here is from genome assembly GCA_037957365.1 of Torreya grandis. Classification (NCBI taxonomy): domain Eukaryota; kingdom Viridiplantae; phylum Streptophyta; class Pinopsida; order Cupressales; family Taxaceae; genus Torreya; species Torreya grandis. Next base: position 583,119 of record JARHVA010002106.1, on the reverse strand, counting down.
CCTTCAAAACCATAATAAGGTAACTAAACCTATAAATGGATAAGTAAAATGGTTGTTTTGGGGCTTGTGTTTTTAAGCACTAACTACTTACCAAGTCCATTTTCACATCACAATATTTCAAGAAATAAATCAAGTATAAATAATGTTAGGGAGGCAATCTAATGATGATAGAGTGTACTTTATATGACCTTTCATGTTAAAATGAATACTTGTTTCACTAATAAATGCTTTGCATTTCTTTAAACTCTTGAATCACTACTTTGAGTGCTTGAATTGATTTATTTCATACATTCATTTTATAGCTCTTCAATGTCCAATATTATAATACATTTATTATATTTTTAGACTTATTGAATTCAAATTAGGACTTAATTAACAATCAAGCCAACAAACAATAATAAATATATTTTAAAAAATAAGATTAAACAACATGAAAGGCCCAAAATAAGGGTTAAATGGATACACTTATGGGGCCAAAACCACATAATGTACATTATTGGAGAAAATATTATAAATCCAAAGAAATATTGAGGAGTGAAAGAGGAGAGAGAGCAATAATTAAGGGTAAAATGACATGAGACAGCTATAATACAAAGAAAAACTACTCTAATAAGATCCTAATCTAGATCATTGATTAAAAATCATACTAATACCATATAATAATGTAATTTAATGACTAATAAATACATCCATAAAAAAACTAAGTGTCTAGATTAACAAAAAAGTCTTGTTTTAAGTTTTTCCTTCTCAATCGGACTAAGGTTTTGTGAATGTGAGTAGGACAAGAGTGGGAAAGTACAAAGTGATAAATGAATAAAGAGGATGTGTATGGGAAGGAGGAGACTGAATTCAAAGCCTCATTTATAAGGTGAAGGACAAATGAATGATGAATGGCTAATAATACTTGGTGTATGATGATTATTAGATCTATGTGATTAATGATCAATAGGAATAAAGAGGTTGCATGTGGGAAGGGATGGGACTCATGTCATAAACCTACTTGGGAAGGTGAAGGGAACATGAATGACTAATGTCTAATATCTATTAAGATATGGTAAGGAATGGGATCGCATGTGGTAAATGAATAATAATAATAATAATAATAATAGTAATAATAATAATAATAATAATAATAATAATAAAGAGGATGTATATGGGAGGTGGGAGACTATCTAGTTTAAACCATGTTTTGGAATTTGAGAGGCACATAAATGGAAAATAAATAATAGTACATGTGTATGGTGAGGAATAGGAACATGCATATCATGTATTTGTTTATAACCCAAGTGTACTTGTAAGGGTTTAGATAATGTAATGAAATAAGTAACCATGGTAGGTGGTACTCTTACATACTTTACAAATAATGTAGTGGCCAATTAATCACAACATAGGCAAAACCATAGGATTTTATCCAATTCATGCTTAAACATGTCTCATAATAAAACATTATCACTATAAATGTTTTGTATGCATGCAAGGGATAATAAGCATGATTTAATGGAAACCTATAATAGTATTTTAGAGAGATGAATTGGTCTAATTGTCTCACTTCAAAAATGATCATGTGGATGATATTAAGGCAACATGTTATTTATTAATTATTTATTTTATAATAAAGTGTTATATTTGTTATGATATAAGAGATTGATTCAAAGATAACATCTTGGTTTTCATTTGACTCTATTATTCAATTGTTACAACCCTACACCCTAAACCATTATTTTATCAAAAATGCAAACATGAAGGTAATCAAGGCCAATTTAAACCCATTTAACCTAATTAAGAGTGTAGGATGTGAGTTGGGGCTAAATTAACCCATATTTCTCAACATGTTGAGCTAATTAGTTGATTTTTGGAATTAGTGATGTAAGTTGGATAAAATTGAACCCCATAAACCTAATTTTACCTACACATGATGTTATTTAGGGGGTTAATTGACCCCAATATCATAAAAAAAAATATCAAATAGCTCAACAATTTAATCATGATAGAAATTGGGGATAATTTGAGACCCTTCAACCTAACTATAAGAGTAATACATGATTTGGGGATAAATTAGGTTTGATTCTATCATGAATTGATCTAATTAGTCAATTGGTGTAATTAGGGACATGCTTTGGGAAAAACTAATCAATGTGAAACTAATTTATGTGTTAATTGACTGTATAGGATGAAACATATGGCTTAATCAACCCTAATTTTACTACAAATGGAAATATTAAGGTAAGTAGGACCAATTTTAAACCCTTAAACCTAACCATGAGTCTATGATGCGATTATAAGGGATAAATTACCTCTTATTTCTTGACATATTTACCTAATTATTCCATTGTTATAATGATTGATGCAAGTTAAATGAAATTGAACCCCATGAATATAATTTTGACTATATGGAAGTAGTTTTGAGGTCAATTGACCCCAATATCATAACAAAATTAAACATAAAGTAGACTAATTTAGTCAAAAAATAAATTAGGTCCAATTCAAGCCCCTTCAACCTAATCAGATAAGATCAAGAGGTGATTTGGGGCTAAATTAGTCATGTGTTAATTTAATTAGTCAATTAATGTAGTTAAACATGTTTTTTGGGTCAAATTGAGCCCTATGAACCTAAATTATAGCTCAATAAATTATATAAGATGTAACATATTGGTAAATTGACCCTAAAATAGTAATATAACATAGATTTTTATCACATAATATAATAATATATCATAACAATATGATATATGATCACATAGGCATACTATAAATAATGTGTGTATGTTATATTATAACACATACATGTTTTTATCATAATAGACATATTATAAATAACACATAAACATTATATTATAATGCATACATGTTATTTGACTAATAGACAACAAGTCATTTCCAACATTCATTTTTTAGGGTGTTTTGATAATTCTAACCCCATAGGCATTATTTGCATTATTCTATGTTTTCCATGGTGAATACAAGAGCAATCAACTTTTTCTTTGTGTCCTACACCATCAAAATTAATAAAAAAATTCTTCAAGTCCCCACCATAAAAATCAATTTCAAATTGTTATTTATCTAGTCATGGGTGACACAACTCATTCAAATAAGAGGAAGAAATTAATACATAAAACACCAAAGAAATTATAAGAGTTTAGAGAAAAAAATGATGTGAATGCAAGAATTTTGATCGATACAAGGTAAAAACAATATCCCTAATGAGTAAAATGTCATAGATAATGATTACATGACAATAATGAATTGAATAATAATGATGACTATTTACCTTAAAGTCCAAATTATGTTGCAAGTCTACATTCAAAGTATATATTTTTTTATTTTGTTAATGATGGATCTCTGCATAATGATTTACCTATATCAATTAAGATTATTTCATGGAAACACATAGTCATTAAAGTAATAAAAAATAAAATTTCATCCCACAACTAAACAATTAAATTAATAATGAATAAACTACTAGTGAACATAATGATTTTGAAATGCCCTCTCAATAATTTCCACCATTAACAACAACTCCAAGTATTATGCATAGAAAATGAAAGTAATTAATTAAAGTTGATGAATTTTTTTTTAAACCAGTGCATAACAAAATGTTTGACTACCATTCAATATGACTAGCTAAAAAATTTGGGACAATTTCTTTGATAAATTACATTTTGATAGTAAAAAATGTCTAGTGTTTGTTTCATTGATGAAATTTATTAAGATGAGACCTAAAATCAGGCTAAATTTTAAGAGACCATATCCAAAACCCCCTTATATTCATTCAGGTGAATATGATTCATAGAATTGGTGAATTGACAGGTCTAGATTTTTATTTGCTTTCTAGGTTTTCCGTCTAACCAGGGTTTTATAACATAGGTTTCAATTTTTTACACCATGTTTTATGTCCTCTAAAAGTTGAACAACTGGGCTGAATATCTCAGCTAAACAGCTTGGATGAATGGTTTAGCCAAATTTCTCTACCAAATAGTTATGTCAAATGACTCTACCAGATCCCTAAAATAATTTACATCATAGGGTATTATATATATATATATATACATATGACTAATTAAAATACCTTATAAGATAATGTTGTAAAGGGTTGGTGAGCTAACCCCCCAAAAAATATATATCCTTAAAAATTTACCAAAAAAAAAATCTAATAATTGGAATATTCTTGAATTAACGAATATTCACCGCTAAATTTTTTCCTACCTATAATGTACACCCTAGGACTAATAACATCAAACATGGATGATGAAAAGAATTAAATTGATGAAAATTTACATGATGAATATCATATTTTAGGCCCAAATCATGAAACAAATATTTTAATGTTACCCGATGTATAATTATAACTTGTGTAGTAAGTGGTCAAACAAGGAAAAATTATTGATTTCAAAACTAGCTCAGCACTAGACATAAATAGAAAAACATTAATGAAAGAAATTGGAATATGCCAAAGATTTAATGATGACAATACCACTAATCTCTAGGTATTCTCTGATAGACTTCTAATAAGGGATAAGGCTATAGTCAATGATCTTAAAAATTTAATTGCACAATATTAAAAAGACTATATAAGAGTTTCACCCAATACAAGAGATGTAGTAAAAATAAGAATTGGTTATTGTAACCATGAATTGGTTATTGTAACCATGGATTGGATTCAAAACATTTTTTGGATATGACCCAAACATAATTATATTAAAATTATTTGAAAAAATATCAATAAATTTTTATTTATCAAAGATATTTTGAGATGGCCAAACTATTTTATGTAAAAATAAATCACAGATGTACCACTTTTTGTTGTAAGCAACATGTTGAATTTTCAATGCACTATGATGTTTTTCACTATATACATTGTTATTTACATACTAAAAACAATTTTTAGGAGTGTGGTAGAGAATTTCTACCAAAATTAGCCAATGGATTTATTACAACCTTTTTTTTGTGAAAGACCAGATACACAATTATCTTATAATAAAACATGTTTGGATGGAAATTACAACATTTGTGGTGGATTGACAAAATTAAAAAATTGTATACATGAAGAGAGTAAAAGCGAAATTGGATAGGAATTAATTATTTTGAGTAACTACAAATATATGAATTATCAAGTAAAATATGACAAATAATCTAAAATTTATGAGCTTGTTACAAAATAGATACATATTTAAAAATTTATGGTCAAAATTAGGGATATAATTGTTTATTAGTATGCAAGGCAGACATATAGGGCTAGATGGTTGGATGAAAAATTTAAGATAATCAAGGACACATTCCCACTTGGTTATACTATTTTAGTAGTCAAATTTGCTAAAAATTAGACATTCAAACCACAAATGAAAGTCTAGTGATAATATTAAAAACCAATATAGGTTTCCATATTCATGCATGCACCTGATGGTATAGAGTAAGATCAAAAAATATTAAGGGAGTACCATTTTTATGTTAGTGATGACTGATCACATTGTAAAAATTATGTGTAAGGTTGTTTTGAAATGTTATATATACAATTGATTGAGAGGAATATTACTTTAAATCAACATTACATTTAGTAAGATAATTTCACATCATAGTTTAAGAATGCATAGATGTTTTAATGCTTGAGTAGGATGCACATTACCACTAGTGTATAACATGTTTGGAGTTTCACTAAGGTTATCTAGGGAAAAGGGGAATACGATGGTGTTAGATCATGTGTAAAAAGGTCCATTTTAATATAGGAGTTGAAGTTTGAATATGATGTTATTTTGACTAATGTAACAACCATTATTTAATGGTGTAATGATAAAATTGGCCATGACACTCAATAAAATTCTATTAATTGTAGACTTTTTTGGTTGATAGAGGAATAAATCATGGCAAAGTATGAGGATTGAATGACTATAACAACATGAAGTTAGCTCCACTCATTTTATAGCTCAAACACAAGTTATTGGAATATCCATATGAAACACTTGGCATGTTTTTATTCTATATGCATGGACTTTATTTAGAATGAGTGTGAGTCAAAAGAGTGGGTGGATGAATGGAGATGTAAACCTATAATTCTAATAAACACATATCAAGTTCCTATAGAGTTACAACTTAAAAATATGACATCATCATATGCCTTTGAACATATATCTGATATAGTGTAACCAGGTAGAAGATTAATCATTATGTAATATTTGTTTTTAGTATTTATCTTGACAACATCATACAAATTTGTTTTTTATGATACAAGGCACATTTTAATAGCTATTTTTTATGAGTACAAGGAAGAGGGATAAAATTACTACTTATGTCTGAGTGTAGATGAAAATTAAAAATAAAATTCCCTAGTCATAAATAGATAAAACATTGACTATCCCACTAGGTTTATGCTTATCACTAGAACTTGGATTTGAAGATATTCTATAAATTATTCAAATATATGGTTGTTTGAAGACTTTGAAACACATAGTAATATACTACACTATTCAAATTTGGTTCTTAAAAAAATATTCAATTGGTCAGATATAATGAGAGGAAATTAAATAGGAATATATGAAAACTTCATGAGATAGATGATAAAGCTATTATTTCTACTATCAAGATTAGAGTAGATCCTAGTGGTTCATTAGATTGAAATTCTAAGGTATGTTTACTTGTCAAATGTAAATGTATTTAATTTATCCAAATTTTATTGAATTTACAAGTAGTACATATTAATTTCATTTTTAATTACTTACATTTTTAGGTTAGTGGTTCTAAATAAGCTTACACCTTCATGCGGTGGCACTATTAGTAAATAATTTCATATTCTTGAAGCTTAGATAATCTTAATATAAGTACTTAGTTATAACAAAAAGGGAATTCTTGAGGCCATAATGGGTGGTGGGTATCTCGACCAGGCATTATTTAAGGATAAAAGCATTGTCTTAGACATTATCGACCACCCCAAGCATAATAACAGTGTCAGTCTTGAGCCATAAAGCATTGGAAGTGGATTTCTCCAACTATTTCTTTAACTTAGACCACATTTGTTGTTAGTGTTTCCACTCTCCAAAACAATAGTAAAAACATGCATCTAAGTGGATTTAGAGGCTGAGGTGATGGGATAACATGTAATTTTACTATATATACATGATTGAAGCAATGTATTTTCTCTTTGAGGTTCCAGAGTTAGAAATTCTAGTTGGATTATAAACACTTGTCTCTTCATTACAAAAACATTGCATTTGGGACCCATCACTACAACTTGTGCCATGGATTGGTATTGAAGGTTACATAAAATTAATCTAGGGTTAAATTAGAGGGATTTTAAATTCATACAAAGTTTATTTATATTCATGAAAATGAATTTAGTTTCCATTTTATTCATGCCTAAAGTTAGTCTTATAAACAACATTTTTCTTATAATGGGAAGGGTGTTCTTGAGGATGAAATGGGTGTTAGGTCTATCAACCTAGGATGATAAAAATCAAAGAATATGGTATTGTATTTTATCCACCATATTGGATGTGTTGGAATCAAAAAAATTTATCCATGAATAACTAGAGGTGGAGTTCTCCAACTACAACTTCAACTTTAACAACATTTATTGTCAGTGTTTCCACACTCCTCAATAATGGTGAAAATATGTATCTAGGTGGATTTAGAAGTTTTATTCATGGAATAACATGTAATTTGAATAGATATATGTTATTGAAGTTATGTATTTTAACTTGGAGGTCCCAAAGGTAGAAATTCCACTTGGAGGACAAGCACTTGTCTCTTCACTATAAAAATGTTGCATTTTAGGACCTGTCAGTGCAACTTGTAACACACATTGGTATTGAATGTTCCATAAATATGATTATGGGTGAAATTATATTTATTATACACAAATTTTATGGTTATTATGATCAATTCCAATGACTCATGGTTTTCATTTTATGTACACCTAAAGTTGGGCATAAAAACTACATTTTTTTATTTTGGGAAGGGCATTCTTGAGGTCAGAATGGGTTATGAGTCTCTCAACCAGAAATGATCAAAGGAAAATAAAATTGTGTTGTATGATATAAAACATAATTTATGTGTTTAAATTTACAATTTATATCCACAAAGCATCAGAGGTGGAGTTTTCCAACTATAGCTTTAATTTTGACAACATTTGTTATCAATGTTTCCACATTCAACAGTAGTGAAAACATGCTTCTAGTGGATTTTTAGGTAAATATCATAGAATAAAATGTAATTTTACCATAAATATATTTTTATAAGTTATTTTATTTCACTTATAGGTCCTGGATGTATAAATTCTTGTTGAAGGACAAACACTCATCTCTTCACTACAAAAAAACTACATTTCAGGATCCATCAATGCAATTTGTGCCACAAATTTGCCTTGAATGTTAAATTAAAATGATCAAGTGTGAAATTATAGGTATTATAAATTAATTTTAATTTTATTATTATCCATTCCAATTAATTATATTATCTATTTTACATATGCCTAAAGCTAGGCTTAAAACCTACTTTTTTGGTATTGGGAAGGGCATTCTTGAGACTAGAATGGGTGGTGGGTATCTTAAATAGGAATAATCAATGGAAAATAATTTTTTACCTATATGTTATACACCATATATATATATATATATATATTAATTTCCATTTTTTATCCACAAAGAACTGAAAGTGGAGTTCTCCAATTGCAAATTTAAATTTGATAACATTTGTTGTTAGTGTTTCCACACTCCTGAACAATTGTGAAAACATGTATCCATATGGATTTAGACATTTTGGTCATGGAAAAACATGTAAGGTTCCTATATGTACATGATTTAATATATTTATTTTCACATGGATATCTTGGAGGCATAAATAATAATTAGAGAATAAGTACTTATCTCTTCACTATAAAAAATTGGCTTTCAATACCCCTCACTATAACTTATGACATAAATTGGTATTAAAGTTTCCATAAATGTGATTTAGGGTGATTTTATAGGTAATATAAATTCATGATATGTGTATTATTTTTCATTCCAATTAATTATGGTTTTCATTTTATGCACACCTAAAGTTAGGCTTATAAACATTTTTCTTATTTTGGGAAGGGTGTTCTTGAGTCTAGAATGGGAGGTGGTTCTCTCAAAAAGGTATGCTCAGAGGCTAATAATATGATCATAAATATTATCCACCAACCCAAATGTGTTATAAGTTATAAATTTTATCCACAAATAACTAAAGGTGGATTTATCTAATTAGAACTTCAATTTTGACAACATTTATTATCGATGTTTCCACACTCCTGAACAATAGTGAAAACATTCATCCAGGTATATTTGGACATTTTTATCATGGAATAATGTGTGATTTACCTATATATAAGTACTTTAAGTGATGGGTTATGTGTCTATCAATTGGTCATAATCAAAATCCAATGATAATGAAAGTGATAACATGTATTATGAGGTAGAGGTAGAGACAAACATGGTTATTGTGATTGACAGTGAATATAGTAAGTATAAAAATATACATGATATGAACTACTTCATAAGGGTATAAACCACTTCATTTAATTGTTACACTAATCTAGGTTAATAAATATATATTTAAATAGAATTAAATTATGTTTTTATACTAAAAAAATCTATTATACCTACACTAGTTTATATGTTATATATGATTATGATTGTTCTCTTGTTTCATATTGGAGGGTCACAAATATAATGTATTGAATGCATTATAGAAATATATATATAAAGAGTTCATGTATGTTTATATACGTATGTTTTTTATATCTTAGGTATGTGTATATTTTTATTTGTGTGTGTGAGCATGGTTTTAACATATTTAAATTATTAATATCATGCTCAGAGAGACACATACACATAAACATAAGTACATAAATATATGATTTTTTAATTTTAATATACATATGAAAAAATGGTATATCTATATTTGAATCTTGATGGAAAATAAAATATCTCCTTTTTTCAATTTTTTTTTAATCATGTGATGAAAGATAATCCTATACATCTTATTATTTTCTTATAAATACTCAATGATAATGACAAAAATTATATTGGTTTTTATGATATGAAAATTCCCTAGGTTGATTTAAAAAAAAAAAAAAGGAACCTATCATGTAATTAGTAACCTCTACTAGAGGTAACAAAAAGAAGCCAAATTCAATTCATGATAATAAACCATCAAATATAATCACTGAGGTGATTTTGAATCAAAATGACATGTTCAGATCTGATGAAAAGGATCAAGATTTTTAACTTGAAATGCAACCAATTGAAGATGATCATGGATATTTATCAAATGGTGAAGAAATAGTTGTCTCAAGTGATAGACAAACATGAAATAGACAAGCTGAGTACAATGGAGAGGGATAATTATAAAAGAACTATAGCCACCAAAATATTCCAAGGCCTAAAGAGATATGAGAATAACAATCTTGAACTAATTCAAAGGGAAAAAAATAATCTCCAAACAAGAATTCAAATCATCTCCAAATATAGAACATCCCAAAGGAAGAAGGAGAGCATAACCACTTCATCAAACATGCACAAGTAAAATGTATAAGGGCATATAAATAAAATATGCAAGAGATGAGTATTTCATTATTTGTTTCAATCAAGTACTTATAATAGAAATGAAATATGTCTATAAATTTAATGAATTTACAAAACATAAATAATAAGTCCCAAATGATATTAACCCAATGTATCAAGGTTATCCACATTAGAATAGTGATAAATGGTGTATCCCAATCATGAGTGGTACTTCACAATAATATATGACTCTATCTCAATAATTATAATCTTTTTCTTCCTTATAGTTTTAATTTCAAAAAACATTGTAATATGTTAAGTTTGTATTAATAAATTTAAAGAAGGAAATATTAAATATGGTCATATCTAAATATGAACATATGACCATCAAATCTAGTTTTGTAATAACAATGTTATCCAAATTATACATGAAATATTATCACCACAAAATCTAAACATGTGTGTGTGTGTGTGTGTGTGTGTGTGTGTGTGTGTGTGTGTGTGTGTGTGTGTGTGTGTGTGTGTGTGTGTGTGTGTGTGTGTGTGTGTGTGTGTGTCCATAAAATCCATAAATTCATACACAATAATAACATAAAAGAATGTTAGATGAATTCCATATAGGTAAATAATGCAATAAATATGTATATGTGTGTGTATGTGTGTGTGTGTGTATCCATAAAATCCATAAATGCATACACAATAAGAATATAAAATAATGTTTTATGAATGTCATATATGTATGTAATTCCAATAATTCATACATTACCATATAGGCATACAAAAAATTACATCATTTAACAACATAATAGAATGTTGGGTGAATGTCATATATGCATACAATGCCAAAAACACGTACATTTACATATAGGAATACAAACAAATACATCATATAAGATATCTTAGCCATAAAATAGTCTCCCTCTCTTTATTGTCCTAAAATAAGACTCTCTTTGGGATGTTCTGCTCATAGATGAAGATCTCTCAAATGCCTTAGATTCCACCAAGGTGTGACTATGGGTCTTTATATGCTCATAGATAAATTTTATTTGAACCTATTATAATAAAAATATTATTTTAAATTTTACATACTATACATACAACCAAATTAATAAATTAATTTTAAACTAGAATATAAAAATTATTTAAACATGCACTTACTGTAATCTTGTGGTCAAGCTGAATATACACCTAATGCTCAATAAGTTCAGTGATAGGTTAAGGTACAAAAAATAACATGTGAAATGGGGGAAAAAATGATAATGTGCCCTAATAATCATTTGAATGGGACTATCAGATATCATATGAAAACCCTTCATACATAATACATTCACATAAGTTATATTTTCCCAAGTATGTAGTAAAATAATTAAAACAAATATATTTTTATAATTCAAAATTACAAGTTAACATGTACCTCAATGAGTTCCTATGAAAATGACATTACAAAAGTAATGCATGTGTCTATATCTACTCATAGAGATGGAGTGTCTAATATCATCATCAGCTGAAGAAACAATCTCCCTTAGTTTTCTATAGGACTAAAGCTATTTCATAACATTCATGATTCACACATATGGGAATAAACTCAAAGATTTTGAAGATAAGTAGTGGTACTATAGTTAGAAATGAAAATATTGAGTACTTAAGAAACACTATGAAGAAGAGATGATAATCAAGAAAAATATGGAAAATTAAAATAAGTTTTAAAAGGTGAAAGAACACTAAAATTATGATTTAAATAAATAAGAGGAAGAATGTATTTTGAAAAAATATGAGAAATACATCATCATAAATTGAAGGATATTTTTGGTAAGGTTGAATATTATTAGGTTAAGTATTTTATCTATATATATTTCAACACATCTCACACATATAATTTGTATTCAAATCACTATCATTCAAATTTTAATTTCAACATGTATGATTGTTATTCAATAACATACATACATACATATATATGTACATATAGGTACATATATATATATATACATATATATATATATACATACATATATATATATATATAAATGTACACACACACACACATATATATATATATATATATATATATGTATATAAATGTACATATACATATGTATATGTATATATATGTACATAGAGTATAATATTAACTTAAAATTTTACCTCTATATATGTAAACAGTGGCCTAGTAACATCGATAGCTGAAGTAGTGGATGGCTGAGAAACTAACTCTAAAAATGAATATGTAGGAACCATATACTATTGCAACATAACAATTACATATATATTATTCAATTTATAAGTAAAATAATTATTCTCTTGTAAATAAAAATATAAATTAAATTTAACATGACATTTATATAAAAGATACTTGCATGTTTGTAGTGACTGATGTGTGCACACCAAATATTTGTACCAAAAACTAATCACTCATGAGTATATCATCTAGTCTCTCAAAATACCCATTATCATCATCTAAAGGTTTAGTGCATATAACACCATACCATCTTTAGTGGTGAGGTTTATTATCCACATTGGGTGGAGTATTTATAACATTGGTATTAGAAATCCTACTCATATGTTAAATGAGTGTATCAATAAGCTAACTTAGTTCATACAAATTTTGAATCTACATGACCTCTTTCAATATAGAGGGGATCTCAAGCTAAAGTGGCTTTTGGGTAGGGATATTTATAGGTTGATTGGGTGTATGATGTGCACCTAGTCGATCCTACATAGAGCCTTTCCCTTTGCCTTGAAACTCAACATAGTAAAAATAGTTGGGAATATCATTGAGGATAAAATAATAGTAGTGTTTCTTTAAAAAATATATTGGTACCTCATGGTTGTTAAAAAGTGGGTAATAAAACACCATCCACATCGGTCCCAAAAATTGTTTTTAATCAAATTATGTTGACATTGATGGATTGATAAACATTATGTGGTTACTAGAAAATGTGTATTGGTTATTGAGTCGATGAATAAGGAAAAATCTGGTCTTTTGATATTTCTTTTTCCTTCACATCATGTTATGACAAAAAATTTAGCATAGTAATCCCTACATCTATCCTTGTATTATTCCCATCTATAAATTTGACTACTTATCAAGTTAATTTGAAATAATAATAAATTTAAGGTATTGGAAAAATAGGTGTGATGGGTGTTGGTCAATTTAGGGTCCCTCATTCTCCTAATTGTTTGTTCAATTTCTATCTTTTTCCCACTATGTGTGCAACTATATCCTCTTAATTGCCTGGGGGATCTTGTGGAAATTTAGGAGGGTTAGGAGGGTTAGATATAGGTTTTGGAGTATGGATATAATTTTTCTCTCTTTAAATGGAACAATCTATTAAAAATAATAGGATTTATCAATTAAACAATGTAAAAAAAATTGCCAAAAATTAGGGTTCATAGGTCTAGTTTTTGATTACTTACCTCCCCTCTGTGATGGCATTGTTGATTTGATGAGGTTTTGGGTGATACAAGAATGTTTTTGGACTTCTCAAAGTGGAACATGATCATGGTATAACAAAGATAAGGGAAGAGAAAACAATAAAATGAGAATAAATAAAGTGTGTATGTGGGTTATTTTTTATTGTAATTTCAATAATCTATATGCATTATTGAAACACAACACATACGCATTATTATAACATAATAAATATTAATTATTTTTACTAATATTAATTCCAATAATTGTATGCATTATTGGCACTAAAACTATTATTAATATTGTGTACATGTTATGTCTCCATAACGTGTATGCATTATGGCTTGGGAATTTTGAGCCTAAATTCAAATAAAAAGTGCATGTTATGGCCATAATGTATACACATTATAGTAATAACACATATTAATTGGGGTAAATGTCCAAATAATTTTCCCATAAATCCATGCACATACCCTTTTATCTACTTTTATCATGTACACAAATACACATTTAGTAAGAACAAGAATAATTACAGCGTATGATCTTATACTTGTGTAAGGCTAGTTTACACAAGGTATTTGAAGGTAATAGGAATATAATATCAAATATTAAGGTACAATTAGTATTTAAAGTCCATTCTAAGGATAATTAGGTCATATTCCTTACATCTTGAGCTTTACCTACATAATTTCTTCAAAAAGACCCACTTGAGTCAAGGGTGGATTGATGTGTCAATAATTGATCTAAAGGCAAGTATCCATAATGATATGTTCTTTATTTATTTACTTTTATGGAATATGTGTGTGTGAAATCATAGTACACTAGTATGTTGTTATCTTCCATTCTTAGATTAATATATAATCATTAGTACATGTTATATTTGCATGATTTATTTTGTTTGTTAACAAGTATTAGTTATAACCTTAATTTATATACTTTTTGGATATTATCTAATGAAATATATGCCTCTTTATATTACCCATTTTACATATTAGATCCAAGTGAGTATTATTTCATTAATTACTTAGATAGGATTATCATTTATATATTTATTTCATAAGATTATTATTTATATATTTGATATCTCAATTATAAATAAATCTTACTTACAACCCCACCCTATTTTGTGGTGTGACATCTTATATGTATGTTGGATTTGGTATGGTCTTATCCATTTTCTTATATTAGTGTATATTTATATTATTGACTGTATTCACCATACATACCTATCATGCTTCATTAAGTCAATCAATTCCTTAATATATATTATAATCCCATTGCAAATAACTCCAAATATAACTATAACACATTTCAAGATAACACCAATCTTGTTAGGGTGTGGAGCTAAAAGCTTCACCTTAAGGCAAACATGGAGGTTTCTGAGTGTATGCAGTCACCGGCGTCGACAGGCCACAACCGACGTCGGTCAGGGGAAGCACAGAAGGAAACCGGAATCAATAGGATATCAACCGACATTGGTCACCTCCAAGAAGGCAGGGACCGACGTCGGTCGCCTGTGGCAGTCAAAACTGCTATTGATGAACAGTCAATTAAGTGAACACATAGTTTGCATGATGAAGACTAGTTCGAGTCTTTGAGCTGCTTGTCTAATTATTGTATGCATGAGATCTATATAATAGACTCATGGGCTATATTGTTAAGTGTTTAACTTGTAGAACCCAAGTAGAACTTGGAGATTTCTTCCCATGGTGGAATCAAGTAGGATTCCCCATGTATGTAAGATCAGGTTTGATATGCAGGGTGTTGCAGGATCATGGTGGAGATCTACATGTGATAAGTAAGATCAGGTTGGTTTGCAGGGATGTGTGTATATGAGGGTCAAAAGGAGATCAGTGGGGGAATAAGATCGAAGGTGACAACAATACATCAGGAGCAGGATCATGGTGAGATCTACTTGGAGTACCGGTTCGTACTTAATTGTACTGGATGTACAATGAGGTGAACAACAACTTGTGTTAGTTGTTAGTTGTGACCTATGAGAGAAGATTACTCAAGTGGGAAGATTACTTGGAGCCCTTAAGGAGGAAGCCTCACAGAGGTGGAAGAAGAGTGTGATCTCTTTATTGTAATTTCCTTTGTAATGAGTTGAATACAATTATGTGTTGCCTCTCATATTTTGTGTGTTTTCTCATTCATAGTTATTTGTTCTTATAGTTATTTTGGAAATCTTAAGTTGCTTATAAAATGGTAATCATGTGTGCTCTTAATTATATCAAGTGGTATCAGAGCCTTGGGTATAGGTTCAGAGCTTGATATCCAACAAATTGTATCAGAGCGAGGTTGGATGTTCTCAGAGCGAGTTTGACTAACAGATGGCCAGATCTGGCTAGTGGTTTGTTGATTACAGGTTACTCACAGGGGTTTCTGATTGAGTGGGAGTATAGCAATGGCAGAAGAAGGTAAGCTGAGGATGAAGAAAGTCAGGCACAGGATTAACACCACAAGGAGTGTGGTGGGTTGTCTTCAAGTGGGAGCTTGAAGAGGAATACAAGCTAGGATGCAGATTAGACAGAGTACTAGTATGGGTATAGGTGCAGCTGTTTATCTCCAAGTGGGAGATTTTTAGGGTGTGGAGCTAAAAGATTCACCTTAAGGCAAACATGGAGGTTTTTAAGCGTATGCATTCACCAGCATTAGTAGGCCACAATCGACATCGGTTAGGGGAAGCGCAGAGGAAACTGGCATCGACAGGATATCAACCGACGTCGGTCACCTCCAAGAAGGCAGGGACCAATGTCAATCACCTGTGGCAGTTAGAATTGTTGTTGACTAACAGTCAGTTAAGTGAATACATAGTTTCCATGATGAAGACCAGTTTGAGTCTTTGAGCTGCTTGTCTAATTATTGTATGCATGAGATATTTATAATAGACTCATGGGTTTTATTGTTAAGTGTTGAACTTGTAGAACCCAAGTAGAACTTGGAGAGTTCTTCCCATGGTGGAATCAAGTAGGATTCCCCATGTATGTAAGATCAGGTTTGATATGCAGGGTGTTGTAGGATCATGGTGGAGATCTACATGTGATAAGTAAGATCAGGTTGGTCTGCAGGGATGTGTGTATGCGAGGGTCAAAAGGAGATTGGTGGAGGAGCAGGATCCAAGGTGACAGCAATACATCAAGAGCAGGATCATGGTGAGATCTACTTGGAGTACTGGTTCGTACTCGGTTGTACTAGATGTACAATGAGGTGAACAAAAGCTTGTGTTAGTTGTTAGTTGTGACCTATGAGAGAAGATTACTCAAGTGGGAAGATTACTTGGAGCCCTTGAGGAGGAAGCCTCACAGAGGTGGAAGAAGAGTGTGATCTCTTTATTATAATTTCCTTTATCATGAGTTGAATACAATTGTGTGTTGCCTCTCATATTTTGTGTGTTTTCTCATTGATAGTTATTTGTTCTTCTAGTTATTTCCACAATCTTAAGTTGCTTATACAATGGTAATCATGTGTGCTCTTAATTCTATCAAGTGGTATCAGAGCCTTGGTTGTAGGTTCAAAGCTTGATATCCAACAAATCTTCCCCAACCTAAAAACAATCCTCAAAATTAAGATCTAGCTACTAATGACATAAAAACTATAATTAAACTTAACTCCTCAAACCATGAAAAAACATTTGTTCACATAAATGGTATGAATTGCATTATATCTTTTTCAAACCCTCAACTTAAAATTTAACACCCTCCTATAAACACCTAGACAATAGATACCTATCCTACAAGTCAAATTTATGTGTCAACCCCCAAAAACATTAGATACAAAATGATAAAAGAAATATATGACATCAATATCTAGACTGATGATGTTTAATTTTTTTAATATGCATCTCCAACACCATCATCTATGCTAATGATGTTATTTGTGTCTACTCCAATATCATTAGCTAGGTCGATGATGTTTTCATTTTCTATTTAAATAATCATTTGATCCAATGTTTTTGAATATAATAAAAATAAAATAAATTAAAATTAAAATAGTCCTTCTACCAACATCTATGCTAGTCAACATTTTTTTTCTTAATTAAAGTCAATTCTAGTATAGCCTAACTTTGAGGAATGGGATTCCATTGAAAAACTCTCTAATATTCCTATTTGAATTCCGTTACTTGATCTTATGTGTACTCATTTTAAATATTATAATTAATTAATTTAAAATTTATTTAACATGAATGTTGCACAACCACCCTTTATGGTGAAATAAGCTATCTTGAATGGTTTTGATAATATTTTCATGAAATGATGCAAATAATTGTCTATTCATATTGATCAAACTACCAATCAATAATTATCCATCAAATTTATAATTCAACCCATGATTATCAATGAAATCATATTTCATGAGTATGATCCCCAATTTTACATTATCATTTATATTAAATATGTCCAAATAAAGATAACCCTCATTGATAAAGTTTCAAGTAATTGCATTACCTCTTTAGTTTATCAAATATCTTGAATACTCAATAAGAAATGTTAAGAAAACACATAGCATGTTCCAAGGATGTAACCAAAGAAAAGTTACTCCTATTGAAATTATTTGGATTATTATCACAATGATTTATATAATGGTTAAGATGAAATTCATGATATTCAAATTTACCCTTTATTATAACATCTTTCTTAGCCAAACTTGAAATCATTGAATTAGGACCTTAACTTATTATGCATGTCAATGTAAAAAGTTCCCTGTAGAGTAAAATACTCTACATTTTATTTTTTGAGTTTCACTTGTGCACTCCAATTTTTGTCCCTACATGTTTTGGTTTCGAGGCAGTGAAGTTTTTGACACAGAGCATGGGCACGAGTCTCATTTTTGCCTAAATTTTGTTTAAGTATCAAAGTTGTGTAGAACATGCCAAGTGTCATCAGATGGGACACTTATAATTAATATAAGTTGAGAATAACATGCCATGTGTCTTGTTATATAACTCAGTAGAGTGCGACAAGTGTCGACATCCACGTTGCAAGTTTCTTATGAGTTTCAAAAGCTTCTTTTGATAAGCTTTTATCAGTGCATGCAAAGGGTGCCAAGTGGAAACTGCAAAAGGTTTCAATATGTTTTTCTAAAAGTAGTGGAAGCCACCAAGTGTCAACATCCACATTTTCTTCATTTTGTTTCATTATTGAGTAAAGACTGTGGTGGGCCCCAGGTTTTGTTTCTATAGATGAGTGGAAGCTACCAAGTGTCACCATTTGTGTGAATCTAAAATGAGTCCTAAATGTTTCCATAGTGTAGCTAAAGCTTAGTAGAGACCACAATGTGTCACCTTCCATAGGATCTTCAAAAAGTATCTAAAAGCTTCTATAGACAAGCGAAAGCCAACACGTGTCATTTGTTAAAGATATGCAGAAAGGGACACCTGTCCCCATTCCCCTTTTGAAGCTACTTAGGCAAGAAGTGTTGTGGGTCCTATTTTCTATAAGTTGATAAAGTTTTAGAGTAGCGGACTGTGATAGATGTCAAAGATGGAGCACTCCCAATACAAAGACACAGTAAAGAGTATAATGTAGCAGAAAGTGTCGTGTGTTTTTTGTAAGTGCCGTGAAAGCTTCCAAGTGTCATTTTATGGTTCCTCCTAAATAATGAGATGGTTTTCAAGTGAGGTAAGCAAAATATGCCAAGTGTCCTCACATGTTTCATAGTGAAAAGTGTCACATGTATCTAATTCAGCCAATGAACTTGTAGGGAGACTAAACGTTTTGGATCTAGAAAATATCTTATGTTAAACACTTCTAGTTATGTTCCAATTCAGTTATGCCATTAGGATTTAAACTTGTAGAGAGGTGAATGCTATAGATTTGAAAGATATTTTTTTTAAACACTTCTAGTTCAGTTAGAGTTCAATTAGACCATTGGGTTGGGAATGTGCGGGAATTTAGAGCTAGTTTGATGATATAAATATGGGTGCAGGGATGGATCAGTAAGAGATTGCTATCAAGAAGTTTTAGACTTTCTTGCTATGGCCAAGAATATCATTTGCCTTTATTTTATTTTCTTGAGCTAGAAAGTTTGTATAATTGTGCATGTATCTATGTTTTTATGTGACTGGAAAACTAATAAGAAGACTGAGTTCTATGCCTTTGTTGATATTTTCTATGTTATTTCAAAATCATCTAAGTTGTGAGCCATTGATTCTATTTGTTTTCATCTTTTACATTGATCATGCATTGATTTCTCTTTAATTTAATTGAATCCTAAAGATAACTTCACTGTGCTTAGTATTAAGGATCGAATTAAACTCAGGTGCATCACCATAGTTAAAAATTTCTTTCATTGCATTTGTGTTTCTATTTAATTTCTATCCTTTTCCCACAATAATTTTGAGATAAAGAAGAGCTAGCTTCTTTAAAATCTAGAGGTCATTTTAGGTCACAAGTCCCACATTCCTAAAACTTCCCATTGTTGGTGTTGGAAACAACGCAATTCTAAGCATCAATAGTTTTTGGCATGCCTAGTGGGACAATCTTGAAGTTTCTTTCAAGACTATATGAACCAAAGAGCTACGAGAAGTCACATTTTTGGACCAGTACAAGAGCTCAATCTACTATGAACCTAAGTATTCTTTTACCACCATTGATAACTAATTCAAGAAGAAGGGTCAATCAATT
The DNA here is from genome assembly GCA_037957365.1 of Torreya grandis. Lineage (NCBI taxonomy): Eukaryota > Viridiplantae > Streptophyta > Pinopsida > Cupressales > Taxaceae > Torreya > Torreya grandis. Next base: position 562,570 of record JARHVA010002106.1, on the reverse strand, counting down.
TACAGTATCACCAATAGCAAACATGGGAGCACCTATACCCCCAAGGAATTATGCAAGTTGGAACACTGGTAATCCTCTGATTCTCCCAATACCACCAGCCACTTGGGATCCTATTCTAGTAAATGCCCTAAAAGCTTTTCCCAAATTTAGTGGTTAAGATTTCAAAACACCTAAGGAACATCTATAGGATGTGTCTGATGTCTATGTAATACATGTGATCAGACAACAAAATGTGGCTATAAGATTGTTAACATCTTCTTTTAAAGGAAATGCTCTAGACTAGTACAAATCTTTGACCCCAAATATAATATCTACATGGGATCAGCTTGGAGATCTTTTCTTTGAAAGATTTGAAGAAAAGGGTGATAAATCTTCTTTATTACAATAATTGATTACTATCAAAAGGGCACCAAAAGAAGTAATGATTGATTTCAATTCAAGATTTCAAAAGACTTGGGAAAGAATTCCTACTACATCAAGACCATTACTAGGTATGGCTATATTATTTTATCTTAAAGCCTTAAATTTAGATATATTAGTAATGATTCAGTCACTTGGAGGTTAGACTTTGCCAGAAGCCTATGACTATGCAGTTAGACCTGAAAATAGCCTAATAAATGCTAGAAAGTTGCCCCCAAGGCCTCCCATGCCCATGTTTCTAGATATTACATTACCTTTACCTCAAGAAACCCCTAATTCCATATCCCCACTTGTGTCTATGTATACATTTCCTTAACAACCTACTAAAGAACTTGTCCTTGTCCAGTCATCTGAGATGGATGATATCAAGAACATCTTAAGGACATTTTCTAATGAGATAATTAACCTAAAAAAAACAATATAATCCTTATCTTAGACCCCAATATCAAGGCTACCAAGGAAATAGATTTCCACCACAACTAAATTAGTATCAGGGTTCTCAAAGGAAAACTAATCCTTAGCCACCGAGCTAATTAGTTGCAGTCCCTACACCTTCATAGACTATTCCCCCTAATTCAAATAGGGAGATTGTTCAAGGGAAGAATAATTATTTAGATGGCACTAATGCCTAGTGTTTCCCTTGTAATAATTCTCATATGCCCAAAGATTGTCCCATGGGTAATCTACAGCAAAAGATAGTAGAGCAAAGAAGAATGGATAAACAATATGCAAATACTTCTGACACTCAAGCTTACCAATCCCTTGGTATGCAAAATTTAGTCCTAATGGCTTAGATGCAAGGGATGTCCTTACAAAAAGAAGAATAAATAGCCCCTGAGCATGATTTATTTTCATGGGTTGAAGATGAAGAGTCAGTATTCTTAAATGAAGCTTCTACTTCCAAAAAGCTAGTGGTACAATCAGATTACTACACCAGATTAAAGAGAAGGATGATGGAACAACCTAAAGTCACAAATAATGAAGTTATGGGGAATCCTCAATTTCAAGGTCATCAAAACATAGCTAGTAGATAAGAAATACCTTAGCCAGTGCATGACCAAGTAATTCTTGGACAAGTTCAAGAAAAAGCAAGGTACCCTTATTATCTAAGAACCCAAACATTAGGACCAATGAATGTGGTGGATCAGCTAAAGAGGACCCCAGTACATGTGTCAATATGGGACATATTAGCTATTCTTGAGCAAAAGACACTATTATAAGAAGCTCTACAGGACCACAATGCCTAAACATACTGGTACCAAAGAAGGACCTGCTGATAAAGAAAAGCTCAAAGACACAATTCATCTATAGACAACAACCCTTTTGAACAATGTACCAAAGGTAAGTAAATCCAAACCAGAGCCCTTTTATTTGACTTTGATAGTTGGAAAGAAACTATTGCATAATGCAATGATAGACTTAGGTGGCAGTACTATAGTAATACCTAAACAAATAATAGATGCTTTAAAAATAAAGTATGAGCCACTTACTAGAGGAGTTATGCAGTTGGATGGGAAATCAGTGCAAATAATAGGGAAAATTAAACAACTCCTATTGCAATTATATACTTGCCCTAATATAATTGTAAATTAAGATGTGGTAGTCATAGATATACCCCTTGTATTTGACCTATGTTTATCTAGAGATTTCACAGCCAAGATAGGAGGATATATGTCACTTGATTGGTCTCACCACATTCTAAAAACCAAATATGGTTCAAAAATGAAAATACGATCTGAGCCACTTTCTAAGGATCACATCACCAATGAACCAACCCCAAAATTAGAGGCAGCTCATGTTATGCTGAATAAGGAAGAAAGGGTCTTTGTTGAAGAGTTAGGTGACTAGACTAAACATGACCAAGAAGAGGAAAATAACCAGTTGTTAACTATGATGCAAAGTGAGCCATATGGAAATTATGACTCCACTGGTCTAGGAACTTATGTCATATTTGATGAAGACCATGAAATCCCAAATATTTTAAGAGAATAAATGCCAACTACTCAAGAATCTGAAAAAGATTCAAAAATCTGGACCTTAAATTTTGATGGGGCTAGAAGTAAAAATGGTGCTAGAGAAGGAATTTGTCTCATTGCTCCAAATGGTGAGAAAATTTTAAGAGCTATCCATTTCCAATTTCCCTATACTAATAATGATGCTAAATATGAATCCTTAGTACATGGGCTCATGTTAGCCAAAAAAAGGGAGTAAATAACCTAATAGTAAAAGGAGATTTAGAACTAGTGGTGAAACAAATAAGAGAAAAAGCAATAGCCAAAACTGTAAGGATGAGATCCTATAGACATAGAATTTGGGACTTAATAGAAGATTTTGAAGCATTCAATATTGAAGTAGTTCCTAGAACCCAAAATTTTGAAGCTAATAGAATGGCATAGATTGGCTCACAGTTTGATCCAGAAATTAGTCTATTAGTCAACAATGATTCAATCAAAGTTATAGTAAGGCCAACTATCCCAGACAATGATAAAAATTGGCAAGTCTTTGAAAATGATTTTCAGGTACTCTCATTTTTGCAACAATCAGGGGAATTTGCTGATCAATTACAACCCACAATTAAAGAAGCATATGGAGACCAAGTTATTCAATTAAAGACCAATAAGCTTCCCAAAGGCTTGATGACTTTAGAAACCCTATTTGATCCAAAAGATGTAAGCCTAGAGAAGAAAAGGTTTCAATCAAATAAAGTAGATTATTCTGAGATAAAAGTGAGTGAAGGGAGAAAGCTAAAGATTGGAAATTACACAACTCAAGAGGAAAGGGAAAGACTAATTGACTTGTGTAAAATGTATAATAGAGTAATAGCCTGGACCTATGAAGACCTTCATGGATATAACAGAGACATCATTTAGCACACAATAGAACTGACTGAAGGATATAAGCCAGTCAGATAGAAGCAGAGGCCAGTGAATCCAAGGATTGAACTTCTAATGGTGGATGAGTTGTAGAACCTCTTATATTATAAAATAATTTTTCCAATCAAACACTCAACCTAGGTATCCAATCTAGTATCGATCAGAAAAAAGAATGGTGACATAAGACTCTATGTGGATTTTAGAGACCTAAATAGAACATCTCAGAAAGATGACTATCCCCTACCATCTATGGAACAAATTTTATAATCTGTGGCTGGATTAGAGATATTTTCCTTGTTATATGGTTTCTCTAAATATAATCAGATTTGGTTGGCTAATGAAGACCAACGCAAGACTACATTTACTACCAATTGGGAGACATTTGCATATGCCAAGATGCCATTTGGCCTATCAAATGTTGGAGCCACTTTTTAAAGAGCTATGGATGTAGCATTTGGGGAACTCATAAATAAAATCATCTTGATTTATCTTGATGATCTCATTATTTTTTCCAAGAATGTTGTTGATCATTTTGATCATCTAGAATCTATTTTTAAGAACTGTCAAGAATTTAGAATATCCCTGAATCCCAAGAAGTATATCTTTGCAGTACCTCAAGGCAAACTACTGAGACATATAGTATCCAAAGAAGGAGTCTCTATAGATCCAAACTGAGTTGTAGCCATAATGAGCTTGTCCCTACAAGTAAATAAGAAAGCATTTTAGTCCTTTTTGAGGAAGATTAATTTTGTCAGTCGATTCATATCAGACTTTATAGGCCTAGTGAGACTAGTGACACTCTTGTTGAAGAAAGACCTGGTGTTTAATTGGACTACAAAAGGAAGACAAGCCTTTGATGAGGTAAAGAAAGCAATTTCAATAGCCCTAGTACTTAGTAACCCAAACTTTTCTAAGTCTTTTATAATGTATGTTTATGGAGGAGAGTTTAGTATTATTGCTATCCTAACACAGAAAGATGATAGACAAGAGGGAGAACACCCAATAGCCTTTTTCTCAAGGACTCTTAGGGAGTATGAATCTAGATACAACTTTGTAGAGAAATAGGTATATGCTATGGTAAAATCTCTCAAGAAATTTAGGCATATGGTATCAAGAAGTAAGATTCTAATATTTATGGCTCATCCTAGTGTCAGAGACTACATTATGAAAGATGAAATTACTAAAGAAGGAGCAAATTAGATAACAAATATCCTTGAGTATGATGTAGAGGTCAGACCCACTAAGTTGGTCAGAGGTAGGGGGTTGTGCCAATACATGACTCAAGTTATGGACAAGATGATAATTGAAGAAATAGAAAAGGAAAGTGTGTTGAGGATACAAGAAGTTGATCAAAACTCCTAGGTTATAAATAGAATCTATTTTATAAAACATGGGATTTTCTCAAAAGAGCTCTCACAGGACAAGAGGGTATACTATAGGCAGCAAGGGTTCCATTTTGTTTTAATTGACCAAGTTCTTTTTAGAATAAATACTAATGGCATACTTTTAAGATGCATAGAGAAAGATGAGGCTAAGAAAATACTACATGAAATGCACCATGGAGTCTTAGGTGGACATTTTTTTGCAAGAACCACCGCTATAAAGATAACTTAGGTAGGTTTTTTCTAGTCCACTTTATTTATAGACTATTATCAACTAGTCAAAAAGTGCCAATCTTGTTAGTATTATGTGGGGATGAGAAGGAATGCAGCAATGCCCTTTAGTCATATAATTGTTGATGAACCCTTTGCTCAATGTGGTCTTGACTTCATTGGAATGATCAATCTAGTGTCGAGTATGGGACACAAATGGATTCTAACTATCATAGATTATTTTACCAAATGGAGTGAGGTAGTGCCACTCAAAGAAGCAACATAAAATGTGATCCTAGACTTTCTGGGGAATATCACTACTTACTTTGGGCCTCCTCGTACCATAATTTTAGATAATGCTAAGGCATTTTTAGGGGAAAAAGTATTTGAATTTGCACTAAAGCATGGAATCTATCTAAAAACTTCCTAAAATTATTACCCTTAGGGAAATGGTTTGGCAGAATCAACAAATAAGAACTTGATTTGACTTATTAAGAGAATAGGGGTTGATCATCACAAAGAGTGGCATAAAGTGCTTAATATAACACTATGGGATGATAGAATTATGACTAAATAGGTGAAAAAAATGTCCCCATATGAATTGGTCTATGGTAATCCTATTGTAATGCCCTTGATCTTGGAGATTCCTACTCTCTAGTTATTAAAACAAGATAGAAATTGAGGAAAAAGGCCCCATGCAGGTCAGACTTGCTGAACTCTTGGAAGTTCAAGAAAAAAGGGATGCAGTAAATGATTCATTAATGAAGCATCAAAAAATAATCAAAGACTACTTTGATAAGAAACCTTCAAATCCCCATTTTGAACTAGGCTCAATTGTTTTGAAATGGGATGCAAGAGTTGCCAAGCTGGGTCAACACACTAAATTTGAAGCATTGTGGACTGGCCCCTATAAGATTCATGCATGTAAATAGAAATATTATTTTGAGCTAGAAATGATGGAGGGTGAACCTAAAGATATTCTTTTGAATGGGATATACTTTAAACTTTTCAATTAAGTTGTATGTCTACTGTATTATAGTTAGATAGTTTCCCTTTCCTTGTTACTTTGTTTTCCCATTTTTCTTTCCCACTCTTTATTTTAACTAAATGTTCTTTGAACAAGTGGCCATGGCTTAGAGCCTTTTTAAAAAATTTCAAAACTCTCAAATTCATTAAATCTCTCTTAAATATCCAACATTCCCCAAGGTACCTTTATGCAACCATTTCATGACGTGTCTAACTCACTATCGCACATAGATTCAATACAATTTACTAATGATTATCCAGTTTTAATGCCATTTTTGAGACTTAATGGGTCATTAAATACCCCAATAAGAAGAGTTAAGGCTTAACAAGTGTCTCAAACATTCCTATGTCTGCTAGAAAATCTGTGTTACCTACATTTTCAATTCATAGCAAAACCTACTTAGTGAAAGTTCTTTACCCATTGCAAAGCTCCATACCTATTACATAAGTTCACTAATTACAAGTATAGACATAGATATGGAGGAGACACAGTATTCACAATAGGGGTCTAGGATTTATGAATCCACTAATAAGCTTCTCATAAGCAAATCATATGCTTTTGCCCCTGCACAACCCTTAAAGACCTATCTGTGGACTAGAGTCCCCAAAGTTGGTTTTGTAAATGACCCAACAAAGGGGAAGGATTTTGCAGATAGAATCACAAACCCAATCCTTCAAAATTTTGGCAAAGCTCTTTGAGAAGGGGCACACCAAAGATGTATTCAAAGGGCTAAGGTTGGACAATATGAAACATTCACAATGAGGATATGGACTTCCCAACTGGCACAATTCATTATCCCAGGTGTATATTCATGCCCTAACTTGGTTGAAATATGCACTGAATTGTTTCATGCACCCTCAAATACCATACAACAGGGTCAATTCATGGTGAAAATCACACTAAAGGCCATCAGGGACATGTTGGCCCTGTATCATGACAAGACAACCATGTTTCCCACTATTGCCAAAATGTAGAAAACATGGGAAAACATCAATAATCAATTGAGGTTTTTGAGATCAGAGTTTTAATTAGGGGAAGATGGTACCACTATGCCAGTGCTACCAATAGGAAGGGCATAATTTGCATAGGCTAGTCAAGAAGCACTTTCCATGATGGCATTCATTTTTGGAATGAAAGAGGATATAACTATCTATGAAGAATAAATGGCCATTCTCTTCAGGTTAAAAATTGTAGACAAGACTCAGGAGTATCGACTGGATTTCTCTAAGCATATTACATATTCAATGGTTGAATAACTCACCCATTTCTAATCTAAAGGGGTTTTTAGGTACTCTTCTTATCTTTTTCACCTCATGTTGTATCAAAACTTTGGCATCTTTTCCCAATACATGCATCTAAATATGTATGACCCCAATTTTGGTCATAATAGGACCATTCTTGTGTCTGCATGGACACATATATTGTCTGAAGCATCTGACCCATATGAATTTTGGGAGCTTTTTTTTGCCCCTACTTTTTATCACCCGAGCCTAGAGCCTGTTGAACATAGATTAACTCTAAGTGTCAGAGGCCTTATGACAAATTTCACTATTCCTTGTGATTACTTTTTTGGGTCCCATCATACTATCATTAGGGTCCATGATTTTAATGGAGAACTAGTATTTCTACCTAAGATTTTAACCCTTAGGTTATCATTCTTAGAGGTCACCCAACAAGTGTCTATGGTGGATAATGAATATGGCACTAGGAAGAAGAAGAAGAAAATGTATGATATTCCATGGGTATCAAACAACATGGCCCTAGAGGTCAGAGATGATGAGCATGTGTTACTAAGAAAGCTAACTTTCCTGGGCTTCTTTCTGATTGAAGATAAATGGGGATATGACCCAAGTAGTTTCTTAACCTCATGGGTCAATAATAACAAGGTCATCACTAGAATTGTGCACGAGGGCTGTCCCTTTTGGGAAAATAGAAGAAACCCTAAGGAAGACATTCCTAATTTATATGTAAAATTGATAGATTTTCCCCTTTAGGAGGCCAGGCCATGGGAGAATTTTTATGTTAAGCAAAAGGATTTTGATCCTAAAATTAGAATGATTTGTGGTTTAAGAATGGCATTGAAGAACAAAGACTAGAAACCTGAGAAAATAGAAGCTTATTAGAAGTATAGGCAAGAGATTTGTGAGACAACTCACTCTTTTGGAAATGTAGATTCAAATGAGAAATGGGAGAAAATATGGGATGAATGTCATCTATCTCTTATCTTTAGTCCTGATACAAGCAAACTACAGACACAAGGTGGAGATTTAAAAGCCAGAGTAGAATCTACTCATATAGTGTAGACCCTAGGACAAACCTCATCTACAGTCACTGTAATTGTCTAGCCCCAATCTCTTAGTGCCATTGAAAAAAAAAGAGTGTGGTATCCTCACCACCTAAAGCTTCTCCATCAATGTCATCCTTTGGGGTTCTTAGTTTTGTACAATCACCACTAGTAGTAGTGGTAAATGTTGAAGAGAAGGAAGCACATCAAGTAAAAGAAATGCTAAGGAAACATAAGAGGTTGAAACTTCAACCTAATTCAGAAGAGGATGTAGAACCCTCACAACACCAACCACATAGTAAATCAATTGCTCCTTAGGTACGTGTTATTTCTCCTTATTCTTCTCAATCTCTCTTCTTCTATAGGGGTGACAATCCCATCTGGCCAAATAATATCCCCTACCACCTCTATTGTGCCAATTTCCCAGTCTACCCCACCTATTACTACTCAGGCCACATCATTGCCTCACTTTTCCTCCTCTATCCCAAAGAGAATACCTCCTCAGATTCCCCCTAAACAACATTTGGCTATTCCCTATGGCTTACCACAGGGTTATCCTTTTACTGGTGGGCATATTGCCTCTCCCTCTACCTTCTAAACTCAAGCAGACACTGCTAAGAAGGCTAGGGAAGCCTGGATGCATAAAAAGAGGATGAAAGATAATAAAGCTCTAGCTACACCACATATGAGGTCATAATTTGACCCAATCCAATAGTAATTAACAATGACCCATTTGTCACCTAATGTAGTCAAGCCAAATGAGTAGATGTAGCCTAAAGATTATACAATGAATGCATTGGCTATGGATATGTCACTTTTCAGACCACAAGACAAGGTTGAGCTATTGAATGAATCCACTTCTACTATGGCTATTGATTATTTGAAAGTATCAAAGAAGTTGTAGAAGATGGAGGTTGATCTAGCTCAAGAGAAGGAAAATAGTATCAATCTAGCTACAAAGATCAAATCAAATAATGATGAAATAGATAGTCTCAACAAACAGTTGCAAGATACTATTTCTTTTCAGACTCACTAGGCTATGCAGGCCCAAAATGATTCTTTGAAAGAAAAGCTGACATAGGAGAAAGTTGTAGTGACCCCCCTAAGGTGAGAAAAGGAAACATTATAGGAAAAATGTGAGGAAAACCTACAACAAGTTGCTCAGTTCCAATATAAGCTACTGAATGAGTAAAATAATACCACTGCCATATAGGCCCAAATTTAAGTTGAGCAATAAATAATAGAACAATTGACACTTGAAATATATAGTAAAATACTCTACATTTTATTTTTTGAGTTTAAGTTGTGCACTCCAAGTTTTGTCCTTGCATGTTTCAATTTCGAGGCAGTGAAGTCTTTGACACAGAGCGCGGGCGTGAGTTTCAATTTTGCCTAAATTTTGTCTAAGTATCAAAGTTTCATGGAACCTACCAAGTGTCATTAGTTGAGACACATTATAATTTCTATAAGTTGAGTGGAACATGCCATGTGTCCTATTATATAACTCAATAGAGTGCGATAAGTGTCAGCATCTGTGTTTCATGTTTTTTATGAGTTTCAAAATCTTCTTTCAGTAAGCTTTTCTCAATGTACACAGAGGGTGCCAAGTGGAAACTGTGGAAGGTTTCAATATGTTTTTATAAAGGTAGTGAAAACTTCCATTTGTCCCTAGCTAAAGCTTAGTGGAAGCCACCAAGTGTCAACATCCACAGTTTCTTCATTTTGTTTCATTGTTGAGTAAAGACTGTGGTGGGCCTTGAGTTTTGTTTCTATAAATGAGCAGAAGCTACCAAGTTTCACCATCTGTGTGAATCTAAAATGAGTCTCGAATGTTTCTATAGTGTAGCTAAAGATTAGTGAAGATGGCCACGTCTCACCTTCTATAAGATTTTCAAAAAGTATCTAAAAGCTTCTATAAACAAGTAGAAGCTAACACGCGTCATTTGTTAAAGATACACAAAAAGTGACACCTTTCCCCATTCCCTTTTTGAAGCTTCTCAAGAAAGAAGTGTTATGGGTCTTATTTTCTATAAGTTGATAAAGTTTTGGAGCAATAGACTGTGATAGATGTCAAAGACAGAGCACTCCTGATACAAAGACACAGTAAAGAGTATAATGCAGTGAAAAGTGTCGTGTGTTTTTTGTAAGTGCCATAGAAGCTACCAAGTGTCATTTTCTAGTTCCTCCTAAATAATGAGATGGTTTTCAAGTGAGGTAAGTGGAAGCTACCAAGTGTCCTCACCTGTTTCATAGTGAAAAGTGTCACGTGTATCTAATTTAGCCAATGAACGTGCAGGGAGACTAAATGTTTCAGATCTAGAAAATATCTTCTGTTAAACACTTCCAGTTAAGTTCTAGTTCAGTTAAGCCATTGGGATTTGAACTTGCAGGGAGGCCAACATTAGAGATCTAAAAGATATTTTTGTAACACTTCCAATTTAGTTAGAGTTTAGTTAGACCATTAGATTGGGAATGTGCAAGCAATCTAGAGCTAGTCTAATGCTATAAATATGGGTGCAGGGATGGATCAAAAATCATCATTAGAAGAGAGAATTTTCTATAGGATATTTCTATCAAGAAGTTTTAGACTTTATTGTTATGGCTAGGAATATCATTTGCCTTTGTTCTATTTTCTTGAGTTAGAAAGTTTGTCTAACTGTGCATGTATCTATGCCTTTTATGTGACTCAAAAATTAATAAGAAGATTGAGTTCTATGCCTTTGTTGATATTTTTTGTGTTATTGCAAAATCATCTAAGTTGTGACCCTTTAATTCTATTTGTTTTCATCTTTTACATTGATCATATATTGATTGCTCTTTAATGTAATTGAATCCTAAAGATAGCTTCACTATGCTTAGTATTAAGGATCAGATTAAACTCAGGTGCATCGCCAAAGTTAAAAATTTCTTTCATTGCATTTGTGTTTCTATTTAATTTCTATCCTTTTTCCCACAATACTTTTGAGATAAAGAAGAGCCAGCTTCTTTAAAATCTGGAGGTCATTTCAGGTTGCAAGTCCCACATTCTTGAAACTTCCCATTGTTGGTGTTAGAAATAGCGCAATTCTAAGCATCAACATTCCCCTACTTAGGAGCTATCTATAAGGTCAAAGGTGATATAATTCCTTAAAATTTTGAGTAATTTCAACATGGTTTTACTAAAATACCCACCCATAAATATCCCCCAAGTATTCTCTTTCATGAAAATCAACACTTTAATTATTCTATTGTTTCATTGTGAGGTTATAATGGCCCCTTGAGCTTGTAATGAGCATTAAACAAAACGTCCTTGAATATGATGATAGATCAATAAAATTAACCTTAAAATAAAAAACAACACCCCACCTCGCATTATATCTCAATTTCATCCTACCTTGCAAACTCATTATCCTAAGAGGGAAATTGAAGAAATCTATGTAACTACAACATTCATAAAGAACCTATTACTAATAATTCCTCTCTAGTGACATCATGGTTGAATCCTTTCATTTATATTTAACTATTTATGATTATGATGATGCTTATATGATATATGATCCCTATTTGTTTAGATATGCCTAATAAGATCATGTGGAACATATATGATACCAAACTTCCCATTAATAAACACAATCAACATATTCCAAATATAATATCAATATGATCATTTTTTATTGTTTTGACATACATGATAGTGATTTACTTTCTTATGATGACTACAGTGGAATATCTAACAATTACAACACTTATGTGGTCACTTATATTATGTTACCACTATGAATCCTATTGTTCTTAGTTGGATGCTTACTCCAAAACCACACCCACAAATACCAAATCATTTGATGAAAGATTTACATTATCACCATCTAGATAAATATTTCACATGGGATACGTATTATAGGAACAATGCTTATAATATTAAAGTATATAATATACACTTATATTTAAAAGAAATCATTTCATGAAATCTAGACATATTCATAAAAATATAGACTTAAAGTATCAACATTTTTAGTTTTATAATTATTTAATTTGGATTACCATATTGCTATTATTGGTTTTTAACTAGTGGGATATTGGATACCAATATTTTTATTATTGATTTTAATTAGTGTGATATCATATTCTAATATATCTATTATTGGATTCTAAATTATAGTGTGGATTCAAATTTGAATATATCTTAAATGACTTTTCACATTTAAATTCATATTTAGGGTAAATAAGACAATAGTTGAGAATCCATACAATAGTTAAAATGGGTCTTAATAATTTAAATAATGTGACCCCATAGTTGTCATACTATTTCCTAAATATAGTTATTAATGTAATGTTTCATATTTATCCAAAATTTACCATTTATTAACCAATCATAGCATGACATGGAACATTTAAAAATATTAGTATGACATTACAAAACACATTTACTATCATATTTTACATATATTAGACAAGACTTTTCATTACCCATGTGCCTAATGTAAAACATAATTATCATTATTCTTAATAATATTATGGTAGATCAATTTAGAGGTCATTATTGCTATCTCAATGTGTAGAATGGGTATGTGAACATTCTACCAAAGATAATAATATAAGCCTCTATTTATCATATTATTCCTATAGAATTGAATAGAATGGGAATTTTATTATAAAACCTAAGATGGTTACCACATACATTAGTCAAAATCTCAAAAGTTCACACTTTATGTACTAGTATATTCCTAGATATAATTAATCACTTCATATCCACATCGATGTGATTGAAATAGTTTATCTAATGTTTATTTATTAATTAATAATGTGTAGTGAAACCATTAATGTGAAGGAGAGATAATTATATTTTATAACTTGTTTTTCTATGTTTTAATAATCATCAAACAATCTGGATATAATGTTTCACCTTCTTCTCTTCTAGAAGGTTTCAAATATTGAAAACTCACCTTTTTAGCCAAAAACACATCCATCAATGGATTTAATGTCTGTATAAATAAAATTTTAATAATTTTTTCTATCTATTAAAATCCCCCAATGGTTTAATCTTCTTGGGGTTCTAAGCTCTAGAACACTTCCACTTGGTAGCTTCTTGGGCCCTCATAACCTCAGAGGCATTAGGGGATTAGAACCTAATGGTTTAATGCTTTATGGGTACCAAGGACCCAAGGATATTCTAAGTGGTATCATCCTAGAGCTTAAATTCTTGGGGAGATGGGAATTTATAATTGGACCTAGGGTCATGTAAACATGATAAGTGGCATGTCCACAACCCCAGTGGAATAAGATTAAGTAGACCTGAATTATCCATGTGGTGTCCAAATGCATTAGACATGGTTTGGACTAAATTTGATAACCAAAAATTTAGAATTTTAACATGATAATATTGTTCTTTAGCTTGCAAATTAATCCTTAGTGTTCATGGATGAATGATGGGAACTCTTTGGCCTCTTGTTTTATGGAAAATGACTAGTAATTGAATTGTGGTATTTAGCATGAATAATGATCACTCAAAAATGATTTATATCAAAGTTCATAAATTTAAATTTAATTCCACATAGTACATGTTATCTTAGTGACTAATGGACCTAGTCACATTTTAATGTGAAATCCACAAATTCACATGTCCACAAAAGTCCCTTTTATTTTATAGTTAACATATGATCCCCAATATGTTAGAATATAATTATCAGAATTAAAAGTTGTAAATATGGAGAGATAAAGTGTTCTAAAAGTTTCAATTGATCCATACATTTTTTTGATGCCACATGGAGAAGAAAATAACCCTTGATGATTCCATGGATTCCTGATGACCCAATCCTAAACTTGAAATAATTTCCTTGTATTTCAATGCTTCATAAGAATATAATCCTCATGTCACTAACTTATTTTGTTTTTTAAACACATATTATCAAATTAGTGTGACATAAACTGAAAATTTATAGTGATGCATCACTACTAACACATCTCTAATGAACTTAAGTGGAATAATGCTAGTAAATGAAAACTATTTGAATTTTTTTATTAAAGACTTCAACATTAATGAAAATATATTATTAACTATGCATAATTATTAAAAAATAATAATCTTAAATTCATATTTAATAAAAAATATGGTTGCCTCGATAATGGGTCAATAGTAAGAAGCTTGAATAGAAGTAGGGCTAAAAAGGTTGAATATAAGCTGGTTAAAAAGATAAGCAATAAATGCCAATATTCAATTCATATTAAATAATTATAGTAAAAATTGAAGGATAAGTTATTGGATCTTGATTTGGAATATAAATTTTAAAATATCCACATCCCATACTAAGATGATATCACATATTAATTTATGACCTTCAATAGTTTCACCTTAGTACTCATTACCATGTTCAAGTAGTGCAAACTATGATTCAGTAGCCTCATTTCCTTTTTCAATAATCTCAATTGATGCACCTTTATATTTTTAATTTAGTATCCATACCTAGATTATTCTATCCACATTAATTTATTGTTTAATTTCATCTAAGTTGATCCATGTTTTACTAGGTGTTAAACTATCTTGATACAATGCTTCACCAACTTATCTCCTTCAAGGCTTCTAATATTGAATCTTCACCTCTTTATCCACATTCTCACATTTTGGTTTAAGGTAAATATATCCATATATTTTTCCCATCAATGTATTTTAATTTATTGGTCTTACTAGAAGCATTTGTCCCATATACACATTCATAAATGGATTGAATGCTTGTTTAGATCTTCCATAAATAGGCCCAACATAAATTCATTATTACTTGGACTATGTTCATTAATGTAATATTATATGTGGAAATGAATGGATACTTTTTTGGTATATATCATTCTCTTGTATTTTGTGGTAAAAAACAAAGATTAAACATCTTGATACAATTCACAAATGGTCTATCCAAAACATACAAAACATTTTCCCAATATGTTATCTTTGGAATCCATTATTATCTTCCTCCACCTATTACACTTTTCCCTAATATTAAATATATGAATTTATTCCATTTTATATCTTCCCTTTCTCTAAGCTATTTGAATGGTGTTAGAGGAGGCATATCTTTTTGTAAGTTTGGTTCACCATTATCCTTTGTACACTAGATTGGGATTGGATGAGACCATTTGAGATATTTTATTGTTGATTTATATTCCATCACTGATATTTCATCCACAACATCTTATATTTGCTAATACCCACTATATTACAGCTTCCATCCTACAAGTGTGGTTTCATGAAGTATTTAAAGTCATAAACTTCCTCAATATGGTAAGGAGTGAATGTACTTGACCCCTCTTGGCATGTTATATAGGTTTCCATGATATGTGGCAAAAATAATATGTCTCATTCCCATAATGTTGTTGCTAATGTACCAAAAGTACCATGTATATCCTCATGGGTGTGTCCCACTAGGAGGAAGCTTACATACACAGTGTTGAATACCATTCTTATTATCAATATAGATGCAAATGAAAATAAGGTACAATTCTCATTGTCACTCGAAGCATTATTTAATTACAAGTAGGGGATTGGTGGTTATTTTTTTATTGAATTATTTGTACTAGTAAAACTATTAATTGATTCAATATGGAATTTTTTGTGTTTACCCTTTAGACTTATAATGCACTTAATTTTTTAATAGTGCATCATTCAAATTTTTTTTGGATGATCCACAAGTGTATAATAAAACCCAATACTCATAAATGATGGGTAATTTGAGATTTCTAAGACATAAAACCAATTACGTGACTATGTATTTTACTCCATGTTTAACAAATGGTAAGCTAAAGTAGCCAAAACCTAAGTCTTATGTCCATGTGTGAGCACACCAGTCAAATTAACTAGGATGTTCATAACATTACTTATTGACTTTTATTTTTTTCCCATCCTTGGTATGGATTTTTTCATTTTATCTATTTTATCATGTACAATGCTCAAGAATTCTTAATGTTATTCCTCTGATTGTAATGTATGGGAGTAGTAATGTGCATGATAATTTTGAATGTATTCATTCTTCCATGTTTGTTCCACTTAATGTTTTGAGAATGATTATAGGTATGTGGTGGATATACATTGTTGTGCAAATCTATACAATCATCACACTTGGTTAAGAAACTATTATTTTCAATAAAAATATGTTGAAATATTTTGGTTTTTATCTAGATTAAACTTGGCTACAACATTGGTGAAAGTTTCAAAAATTCAAGCTCCTCATTACACTTATTTCACATTAAATTATGGGTATATAATATGGGAAGCAGACTTTGAGGAACTTTGATTCCATATTATCCTACACAATGAGTTTAATGTGGATGAATATATGAATTTATCTCAACCATTATTGATATACAAGTAAATATTATGATGGTATTTGAATTTTATTTCTCTTTCTCGATGTTACCATTTATCCAGTCTACTTTATGACTATATAAGGTGCTCTTTGGGTACCCATAATTTTGTGCCATGCATTCTGATAGACATTCATCCCATTTAACTTCATTTTATGCAAATCCATATATTTGTCACCCACATTAAATATGGAATTTGTTTATAATGTATCTAACACAAAATTATTTTTGTATTCTTCATTTATGGCTCTAATTTTATGCAAAATGTGACTGAAGCTAAGGAATTTTTTTTGAGACAATCATATTTGAAAAAATAATTTTTCACATTCTCCACTTCATACAAAAAAATTGACCATTTTATATCCTCATCAACATTTTGATTTGATGAAATGGGTAGAGAGGCATTCAATTTTTTTTGTTTTTGAGCATTATTTTGATCATTTTTTTGGAATGATTGTAATTAGTATCATCAAAATAAAATGGATATACCATATGTGATTTTTGATATTCTAATACATCCCAGATGTTCACCTCAACCTTGTCTAGAAACTTTTTACATATCACATCTATAAGAGAACCATTCATGTCAATCAATTGCCTAGTAGGCCATTGTATGAGAGATCCTTCAGATAAGGAACATCCTTTACAATGAAGGATGAATACTCTACCAATATGTACACAAAATATATTGGCTTCTAATCACTTAAATTTTACCATGTATCCTTGAATTGTGTTTTTAATTGTTCCCTCTATAGCATAATTACTCGTAGATGAGCATAAATAGATCAATTTAGTAGCAACTCCTCTAAATTTCAAATTATGTTCATGATATATACAAAATTTAGACCATCAAATTGAGCAATAATTTTATTGACCATAAGGGAATTTATTATTTCATATAAAACTATATGTTTTATTGGATAAACTATTAATTTATTGGGTTGTAGTAAGTTTGAACAATTAGAACATAAATTTAACACGTTTTCAAGTATTACACCAAACATCAAGGGTCTGAATCTCTAATCATGAATTTTATGATCTTTTATAACATGAGTTATAAAACCTTGGGCTATGTCATAAT
Organism: Torreya grandis; assembly: GCA_037957365.1. Lineage (NCBI taxonomy): Eukaryota > Viridiplantae > Streptophyta > Pinopsida > Cupressales > Taxaceae > Torreya > Torreya grandis. The sequence continues at coordinate 544,965 of JARHVA010002106.1, read as the reverse complement.
CTTTGCTAGAACATTTGTGTTTGATAATGACATTTTATATGAAAAAAATAGTTCTATCTTTAGGTCCTATATAATTTATGGTGATTTCACTATTATCACAAGAATCTCCCTCTTCCATGTCACTATAAACCTTTGAGTCACAAAAAATGTAATCAGTATGAATTGTGGGAATGGATATATCTACATGATTTGAAAAATAACTCCCTTCCCATGGAATGTAGCATTCTTTTTAATTAGTACCTATTAATGTTTCAAATCCATAAACTGAATAAGGAAATTTTACTTTTATATCTAATATTATGTCAACACTAACAACAACAAATCTTCTTTCCACATATTTAAAATGTAATATATTTTTTCTTGGATACACTTTTCCTTATAAAATTTTGGTACCTTTTGAAAACAAGTACACATGATCATCTTCTACAATTTCAAGAGACATTGATGCTATAGTACAAATAATAAACATTATATCAAAGTAAAAATATTTAAACCCCTATTAGATATAAAAATTAAACATAAATGTGATATGAAATAAAAAATATATAATAATTATTAAATGTAATTTAAGTCTCATGTACTAATGATTTGTGTTGTTAAGAATAAATATGTATTATATAAAAATAAAAAAATGCGAGAAAGGTGATATGCAAAAACAAATAGTGTTTGATGCAAATATGATCTCAAGGTACTATCATGAAAAGATTGAGAAATTATCATCATTAATTATTGATAGCTATAAATATATTTGAAACACTTGAAAAAATTAAATAACATCTTTATTGGTAAATTGGGTGGACTCATTATTGGTAACAACATATTTATTGCTAAATTGATCAAAAATATACCTTCTTTGTCTATCCAAAGAGAAATTAAGGATGCCAAAAGGATCTTAAAACATTTCAAAAAGGTATAAATATTACATGCCTATAGATATGGTAACAAATGGGTAGATAGTATGGATAATTTTTGTGTTTTCAGCCCTTCTTTTAATAAATGGTAGAATCTACAACAGTTACCAAACCATACAATCATAGTCATTTCAAATGACATAGAAAAATTCACAACCCCTAAGAAAGGAAGGTGATCCAATGATGGTAGATAATTAATGAAAATCCTCATATCCCATGAAATATCATGTAATAATTTCATCACTCATTACTAGGTAAGGAAACCAAGATCAAAGCATGGCAAGAAATGACTTAGATTCACCATAATTAAAACACTGGTCATAATGAATTTAAAACAAAAGAAACTCAAGTTGAAACCAATTTATATTAAGACCTTGAGAAAGAAGAAAAATGAAACCATGGGAGGTGACCATGATAGAGTCAAACCTATTTATTACATTGAAGCTAAGGAATACTAATGGTGTGGATAAAAATATTGAAAGAAGGACTCACTAGTTTTGTGAACAAAATTATTGGCCATGATGATGCCATATCCAAGGATTTCACAAGTGGTTGGGGGAATGTGTTATTAAAATGATAGGGATATAGATAACCCTCACTGAATAAATCATCAGAGAGGTAAAAGGTATGTATTATTAGTGGTATAAGGCATTCAAGGATAAAAAATTAGGGAAGAACTCATAAATACCTTTTTAAAAATAGATAAACCCATTGTGCATAAGTTGAAAGACTATCCTAGATTGGAGATGACAAGGAAATAGATAGAACTTTTCCTTAAAATAATTAAATACATTATGTTATAGTGTAATTTTAGTGTTATTTTATCACACCACTTCTTGATTATGAATCATTATAAAGGGCACACATATAGTCTTACCTTTTTCATTTTGAATTCCTTAGAGGCCACTATGACCTCCTACAGGTTGAAATCTTCCATTATTTTATAATACCATGGCCTCATTTTTTTAATAGTAAAGAGGGTTGATATCTTATGGTTTAAAGAATTTTTTTAAGACATTGAAGTGAATAATGTTGAAGACAACTCATAAGACAACATTGAGGATGAAAAGGTAACTCAATAAGATGATGACTCCACAACCCAAGAAGTGAATTCATCTAACAAGTCTAACACCCCTATTGAGAAAGAGGATAAGAAAAAAGGAAAATAAAAGGATAAGGATCCCTTGAGTGAGTTATAGGAGACTTTGCTACCACCTTAGGAGGGAAAGAGAGAGTTTTGAATAAAATAAAAATCCTTGAGCCCTCTACCCCCAGAAGAAAAAAATTTATTGAATTTAAAGAGGGCATGGATAAGATAGAAATAAAATTTTCCATGCAATAATTTATGTGCATTGAGATGATAGAGTAATTGAAGATAATGAGGTCCCAACTATCACTCATTCAATCAAAAATAACAAGCTTCCATGATAGAGTGAAAGGGGAAGCTAAGGAAAAAATTAGTAAGGGGGAGCTTGGGAAGGCCAACCCAAATAAGAAAAGGAAACATGAAAAGAGCAAAATATACCAACATGTGTCATCCATAGAAAAACCACA
>JARHVA010002106.1:485000-537500 GCA_037957365.1 Torreya grandis | reverse complement strand
TGAATTTCTTTTATAAAATAAAGGATTCAATATCAAAATCCAAAATTTTAGGAGAGTAAACCTTCACAGGTAGAAGAGTGGTAGGTAGGCTTTTGAACTAGGGTCTAACAACTCAAATTGTCTCTCTTATTGTGAAGGTGTATTCACTACTTTGGGATATATTTTTTGGTTTGGGGTTACATAGATTATTTTTAGTCTCATAGACATTATTAAAATATCTATATATCTATATTAAATTAACTATTGCAACTAAATATAATATTTCATCTTACTCCATCATATTGTATGCTTGGAGTTTACCCTAGCTTTGTTGAGTTTTTCATCTGCTTCCCTTTAAATAATGAAGAGTTGGTATGGGTGTGGATCATGAATATTTTTATATTTTCCCATAATTTTATGATAGTCTCTATTTTTCTATGAGTGATGGCCCCTTAAACCTTGAACATCTATATAAAAATTTAAAAAAACAATATTTAAATTTTGAAGATACCATGAACATGTCTGGTACCAAACATTATCGATATCGCATAGTATGTTTATAGATGTATGATGTTGAATTCTAAATTTAATTAATTTAACACCATATATCATTTATATTTTATATAAATAAACATTCAAATTAATCTAAATTTTTAAATCTTTTTATAATACTTGATTTTGATTCATGGAATTGGATTTGCAACCACCACATTAATATTTTAACAAATTACTTATTATAAGTAAACATGTAATTTTTCAAGTACTATTTTTTGTTGTTAGGTAATTTTTTCAGGTGTAATTAGTAAAACCAAAATAATTATAAAACTACATGATGCAATCTTCCTTTAAAAAATGGGTTTAAAAACAAAACACAAAGATGTGCACATCATATGTATTAGTACTATTAGACATGAAAGGGATAAAAAAGGTAAATATATATAATTAGGATTGGCAAGAGAGAATTAAAAAAAATGATAAGAGGAGTATTTTTATAGATTATTTTATAACTCATCACACCCCCAATTAAAATTTCTGTTAGTCCTTGAGAAATCTAAACCTTTGTACATGGCATCAAAGTTCTCAGAAGTTAAATGGTTCTGTTCTAGTTATCCCTTATTTTTAAAAAAAAAATTATCTTCTATCCTCTTCCATTTCATATATTTATTTATTTCATTAAATTTATATATTCCCCTCTAATTAGGAATGGGAAAACAAAAAAATATGAGGTTAATATGTTATGGAAAGCCATCTCAATCTCTTCCTTCTTACCACATCAATATATCTGGTGACTCTTTTGAGATCTATCTTGATATTATACCTAGATAATTACTCCTTAATTTTAAATTCAAGGATAAACTCATTCCATTTAAATAAACAAGCATTGTATCTTTCTTAAATTATTTTTATGATCAAGTCCAAGTATTGATTTTGGGCCTCTATTTATTTTTTCTTAGTTCTTGTAGCTACCTCTCTTTTATTTATTAATGACAAATAATTTACTTGTATCACATTTAGCCTAATAACCTCCCATATAATAATAAATTTATTTTATTTTTATTTATCATGATACTCATTTAATTCCTCACCTCTTCTTTTCTCATTGGTAAGATAAAAATTAAAATATATCAAAAGCACATCACCCAAATATAGGTTTAGATTCCATTCTTGGTCATGAGGAACAACATAGTTGTGTACATAAAATTCACATAATTTATTTTGATCCTTATGAGTGCCACTATTATAAATTTTAAATGAGTGAGGCTCAATTCATAGTTTGTGTATGTCACAATAGACTCTCATGAACTGAAATTTTAACCATTGTTCCTCAAGATACACAACATACACTCTTCTAGGAGATCTAAAACATATTAGTTACACTATTAATTGACTCATATATTCTACCTTATTTGTTAGTTCTAAAACTTGTGACTCCATATCTTTGACATTCTCATTTAAATATATTTTTTACTATCTTAATTTACTATATTGATTTTACCATCAAATTTGTTTGGTCTATAACTTGAGATACCTTGTCATGAATAATTATTTCTAATTGAGCTATTCATTTTGAGTTTAGGGTGTTGAAAAACTCTTTCAAGTCTAATTATTCATGGTATGCCTCTAGGTACAATCAATTATACCACTAATGACATATGTAGTTATCTGATGCTATGTTACTATCACAAGGTTATGCATTATACTCTTATGTCCAATACTCCACTAAAGAGTCCCCCCAAGATTGTATTACATAATATTGGAAAGAAAGTGTATGTTTATACTATTATTATCTTGTTTAGAATGGGCATGTGCCCATTCTACACAAGATTAGAATACTATCAACTACAAAAAATCTATATATTTTATAGAATGGGATTAATTGATAAAATTATTAATGTCTTGTAAAAGTAGGCACAAGCCCATTTTGATCAAGATATAAAATATCATCTCCATTTTATTAAAATATATTTTTAATAAAAATAAAATAATAAAAATTTAATATCAAACAGACATATCTCTTTCTCTACATATATATTTCATATTTAATTCTTTCTAGAATGCTACTAGGTGCAATCAATTATATTGTGAATGGAATATGTAGATGTATGATGTTGCAGTAAAATCACAAGGTTATGAAGTATACTATTATGTATATTATTCCAATAAAGAATCCCTCCAATATTGTGTTATATAATATCCATTAGAATGTTGATGTTCATATTATTTTTATCTTATTCATAATAGGCAAGTGCCCATTCTACACAATATTGGAATACTATCAAGAAGATATTCAAGTAATAGTGGGTCCCTATTTGATTTCATAAAATGGGGTGTCTACGTGGAAGTTGTTGAAAAAATATTTTAGGTCTAATTCTTAGTGGGATGTCACTAGGTATAATCGATTATATTATAAATGGCATATGTAGTTGTCTGATGTCATAGTACTATCATAGGGTTATATAGTATACCTTGAGAATGGATCCTTTTCAATTTAGGGGTAAACTCATTTAATATAGCTAAGAAAACGTTTTATGTTTCTTGATTTTTTTTATGATCAAGGCCAAGTATTGATTTTGGGCCTCTATTTGTTCTATCCTAGTTCTTATAGCTATCTCCCTTTTATTCATTAATACAATTCAATCTGATTCTATCACATCTATCCTAGTAGCCTCCCCTCTAATAATTAATGCTATTTATTTATCTTTCTCATGATACTTATTTAATTCTTCACATTTATTTTTCTCATTGGCATGATAAGAAGAAAAGTATCTTAGAAGTACATCACCCAATTACATGTTTAGATTCCATTCTTGGTCATGAGCAATAACATAGCTGTATATATAGAATTCACATAAATGATTTTGATACTTAGGAGTTAAAATTCTATATATTTCAAAGGAATGAGGTTCACTTTCTAATTTTGGCATGTCACAATAGACTCTCATGAATTATAATTTTAACCACTACTCCCCAAGATAGACAACATACACTCTTACAAGAGGTCTATAACTCATTAGTTGCATTTTTAACTAAATCATATTTTCTACCTTATTTTTTAGTTTTAAAATTTGTGAATCCATATTTTTGACCTTATTTAAATCTACTTTTTCATCTCTTAATTGACTATATTAATTATTCCATTGAATCTACATGGTTTATAGTTTGATATCCCTTTTCATGAATAATTCTTCTTAATTAAGCTCTTCAGTCTGAGTGAAAGTTGTCGCAAAAATATTTTAGGTATAATTCAACATGGGATTCCAATAGGTACAATCGATTATACCTTGAATGACATACATATTTTTTTGATGCCATAGTACCATTGTAAGGTTCTACATTATACTCTTATGTCTAGTACTCCACTAAAGAATCCCCCAAACTTGTGTTATAGAATATTAGTTAGAAAGTGGATGTTGATATCATTTATATTATTATTATATTATCAATAATGAACATGTGCCAAATATACAAAATATTGGAATACTATTAACTACCAAAAAACTTTATCTTGTATAAAATGGGATTAATTAATAAAAAAATTAATGTCTTATGTAAAAGTAGGCACAAGCCCATTCTTATTAAGATATAAAATATCATATCCCTTTTATTATAATATATTGCTAATAAAAAATAAAATAATATAAATTTATCATCAAACAAACACATCTCATTCTCATGCATAGACATTTCAAGTCCAATTCTCCATGGGATGTCATTAGGTATAATCGATTATATCAAAAATGATTTATGTAGTTTTTTGATGTTGTGGTACCATCACAAGGTTTCGTGATATAATATTATGTCTAATACTCAATTGAATAATCTCCCCAAGCTTTTTATTACAAAATATTTGCTAGCATGTGGATGTTCATATCATTATTATCTTTTTTAAAATGGGCATGTGGCATTATACATAAGATTGAAATGCTATCAACATGATATTCAAGCAATAATAGGTCCCCACTTGATTTTATAAAATAAGGTGTTTGAGTAGAATATGTTGAAAACATATTTCATATCTAATTATATGTGGGACATTTCTAAGTGCAATAGATTATACCATAAATGGTATATGTAGTTTTCTAATGTTGAGTTACTATCGCAAGGTTCCAAAATATACTATTATGTCCAATACTCTACTGAAGAATCCCACTAAGCTTGTGTTACATAATATTGGTTAGAATATGGATTTTCATATTAATCTTATCTTTTTCACAATGGAGATGTGTCCATTTTATATAATATTAGAATACTATTAACTTTATAAAATATTTATTTTGTGTAGAATGGGATTAATTGATAAAATTATTAATGTCTTGTGTACAATCAGGTACAAACTCATTATGATCAAGATATAAAATATCATATCCATTTTATTACAATGCATTATTAAGAGCAAATATAATAATAAAAATTTACTATCAAACATACACACCTCATCGTCATGCATATACATTTCAGGTCTAATTCTCCATGTGATGCCACTAGACATAATCGATTATACCATGAATGGCATAAGTAGCTTTCTGATGCCATAGTACCTCAAAAGGTTATACAACATACTATTATGTCTAGTACTTTATTTAAGAATTCCTCCAATCTTGTGTTATAGAATATTGGTTAGAATATAGATGTTCATGTTATTTGTATCTTGTTTAGAATGGGAATGTGGCCATTCTACACAAGATTGGAATAAAATTTCAAAAATCTTTATCTTGTGTAGGATGGGATTAATTGATAAAATTCTTAATGTCTTGTATCAAAAAAATCACAAGAATATTATAATTAAGATATAAATTATAATCTCCATTTTATTACAATGCATTATTAATACCAAATATAATAATATGAATTTAATATCAAATAGACACATCTCATCCTCATGCGTATACATTTCAGGTCAATTCTCCATTATATTCCACTAAGTATAATTAATTATATAGTGAATGAAATATGTATCTATCTGATGCCATGATAACATTACAATATTTTATATTATACTATTATGTCTAATAATAGTGTCTAAGTACTGAGATGCCACCAAGTGGTAGTCTCCTAAGGACTTAGAACCTTAGGGGATTTTGAGCCTCAAAGAACCCATTAATACATCTAAGGGCCTATGGACCCAAGATGATACCAGGTGGAAACATATAAATACTTAAAATCCTATAGGGATTAAACCTTTTAATTAGGGCATAAACCCCTTAATGCCTCTTTGGGCCTGTGGACCTTAGATGTTACTAAGTGGTAGAATCTTGGTAATCAAAATCCTATATGGATTGAAATTTATAATTGTGCCATGGACCCATGTTCTTTCCATATGGTAGGATAACAACCCATGGTGAGTTTAGGCATGGATTAGACTCAAAAAGGCTATGTGGCACCCAACTATGCTAGTGATGGACTGAGATTAAGATTGATAATAGACTTAACATTTTGAAGGCAATAACTATGGGCTTATGCTATCAAAAAATCCTTTAGTTTTTATGGTTTAACTTGAAGAATCTTTGACCTCTCATCTAGTCACATACATCTAGTAAATTTTCTCTATCAGTTGATAATAAAAATAGATAAGCATGTGTGTGTGTGTGTGTGCACACATGTGTATGTATGTATGTATATTCACTTATGATTCTAGGGTCTAATTGTACGTAAGTTGATGGTAGTCCTATCTATTTTAATAAGTGTAAAAGATGGGCATGATACTTCTACACCTACTTCTATGAATTCTTATTATGCCTTAGCCAATATGATAGTTTAGGATTTTTATAATGTTTTTTCTTATTATTCACCCACTGTATCTATCCATGCTTCTTATACCATCTCTAATCCTATTTATTTTACCATCTCTATTTCTAAGATGTTGATAAGTGAATCTTCTTGAATCCAGTTTGATTTTGTTATATGGGATTTTTGCCTTTCATTTTTCTATTTTTACTTCTTGTTGGGTGGGATATCCCTTGTTTGTAGTTTAGGATGTGTTAAATTTTTTTATACTATTTTATATAGTTTTGGGTTGATGGATGAATGGAGTGAGATATATTATGTATTTATTATTGATCATGAATGTGTTTGTTTTACTGAGTTGGTCATTCATAGTAGTTCGATGTGCCATAAAGATATGTTCTCCATCTCTTCCATCTTATTATAATGTGGATGTTCATATTATTTTTATCTTATTCAGAATGGGCATGTTCCCATTCTATACAATATTGGAATACTATCAATTATCATCATTTTTGTCTTGTGTAAAATGTGATCAATTGATAAAATTCTTTCTAATGTCTTATGTAAAAGTAGGAACAAGCCCATACAGAATAAGATATAAAGTATCATATCTATTTAATTAAAATTAATTGTTAAGACCAAATATAATAATACAAATTTAATATAAGCAAGCACATGTTGTCCTCATGCATATACATTGCAAGTCTAATTTTATGTGAGTTGTTGCTATGCATAATTAATTATATTTTGAATGACATATGTAATTGTATGATGTCATGATACCATCATAGGGTTATGAATTATATTATTGTGTCCAATAATCCATTAAAGAATCCCTCCAAGACTTTGTTACATAATATTGGTTAGAAGGTGGACGTTTATATTATTCTTATCTTTTCCATAATAGGCATGTGCCCATTTTAAACAATATTGGAATAATATCAACTTAAAAAATATTTATCTTGTGGAAAATGGGATTAAGTGATAAAATGATTAATGTATTATGTAAAAATAAGAACAATCCCATTTTGATCAAGATATAAAATATCATATTCATTTTATTACAATGCATTATTACTACCTAATATAATAATGTAATTTTAGTATCAAACATACACATCTTATCCTCATGCACATATATTTTAGGTCTAATTCTCTATGAAATGACACTAGGTATAATAGATTATACCAAAAACAACATAAGTAGATATTTTATTTCATAGTACCATTGCAAGGTTCCATAGTATAATATTATGTCTAATACCCCACTAAAGAATCCCCCAAGCATGTTATGAAACATTGGTTAGAATGTAGATGTTCATATTATTCTTATATTGTTCAAAATGGGCATGTGCCCATTCTCCACAATATTAGAAGACTATCAAATGCCAAAAATACTTATCTTATTTATAATGAAATTAATTTCTAAAATTATTAATGTCTTGTGTAAAAGTATCCAAAGGCCCATTTTAATCAAGATATAAAATATCATCTCTATTTTATTATAATGCATTATTAATACCAGATACAATAATTCAAATTTAATATAAAACAAAGACATCTCATACTTGTGCATATACATTTTAGGTCTAATTCTATGTGGTATGTTATTAGGTAAAATAAATTATACCATGAACAACATATGTAGATATTTGATGCCATAGTACCATCACCAGGTTCTGTGGTATAATATTATGTATAGTACCCACTGAAAAAATCCCCCCAAGCTTGTGTTACATAATATTTGCTATAATGTGGATATTCATATTATTATTATATTGTTCAAAATGGGCACATGACCACTCTACATAATATTGGAATACTATCAAATGCCAAAAATATTTATTTTATGTAGAATGAAATTAATTGATAAAAGTCTTAATGTCTTGCATAAAATTAGGCACAATCTATTATGATCAAGATATAAAATATTATCTCTATTTTATTACAATTCCTTATTAATACCAAATACAATAATATAAATTTAATATCAAACAAACACATGTCATCTTCATGCATACACTTTTAGGTCAAATTATCTGTGGGATGCTACTAAGTACAATAAATTATATTGTGAATGGCATATGTACCTATCTGATGTTGCAGTACCATGGTAAGGTTATGTGGTATACTCGATCACATGATAATATTTTTTATAGATTGCATAGAATAAACACATGTCCATTTTGAAAAATATAATTTTTAAATCTTCAATTATGAATCCAACAACCCAAACATTAGAAGAATATTATATTATTGATTGATGATGTGATTATTCTTTCCATATATTTGGGCATGTTCCCATTTTACACTATCAATGTAAGTCTAACATTATAATTTAAGAATCCAATACTCTTGAATTGTGTGGAAGGGGCACATGCCCATTTTTAAAAAGATATAGATATTATAATTCTTAATTAATAATAATCTTAAAATACTATTAATATATTAGTATAATAGGGCATAACATGATTTGTTCTTTCTCTGTGCTAATAATATAGTTAATATATAATTTGTGTACAAAGGGTATACCATAGTCTTACTAATATTAGTCTTAATTTAATAATGTGGAGTCATAGGAACATGCCCACTCTTAATTTAATAATAGTATTAATCAATAATAATCATAATATATTACAAGACCTCTATATTATAGGCAATTGTGCTCATTCTAAATAGGTTAAAAAGAATTTAATCAATTAATTTTCAAAGATTATTATCTTATGTAGAATATAATCCTATACTTATTAATAAATTTTGATTTTAGAAGAAAAAATATCAATTACTCATTATAAGGTAGTAGTGCACATTTAGAGAGGAACAATTACTATTGTTAAAATCAAATCTCTTTTAACTATAACTATTTTTTCATAAAAAAATACTATTGCATACAAACATGAATCAGAAGTTGAAAGAAATTTGAAATTATCATGAGGTAAATATTGGATAATATTTCATAGTAATGATTTTAAAATTTTATATTTGATGTTTTAGAGGAGAAAAAAATCATTAAAAATTAGAAAATGATTTATTTTATGATAATTGTGTTTCTTCAATATGATAATTAGATACAAATAAAGTGAATCCAGTGGAGATTACATAAGGACTCAATAGCATCTAATATTAATCATTTTTGCATGAAAATTACATCTATAGATATATAAGAATTAAGGTAAACTTAGAAAATAAAGTTGAATGTTGGGAATGGATCAAGAAGGTGATTACTCAAGGATTCAATTTCTGATTATTGTTTTCGTGTGAACTACATTTATAGATAAATTAATGATATTATACAAGGAGATTACAAGGAGTTTACACATAGGTTTTTATCATTTTTATTTTTTATGTCAATTTTATTCTCAATTTAAATTGTAAAAATAAAACCAATGTTTAAGTGAATATGATTATAATTGACATTTGAGTTTAAAATTTAAATGTCATTTACATGTATATATAAATATTTTTCAAAGAATAAAGAATTAAAACCTAGTAGTATATGTAGTTTTTACTCTTTATGCTAAATAACTTGATGTTTTATGTCTTATTTTTTCCAATTGAAGAAAAAAAAATTATGTTATATTTATTCCTTTCTGTGTCATTTTTCTACTCTATTATTCCTATACCATTAGTGTGGTTTTACTAGGATCTCAGATGGATGCTAGTATCCATAAAACTTAAATATCTCTATCTCTCTATACTATTTATAGGATCAATGATGGTTTTTATTATCCCTAAAACCCAACTATCTTTATATTTCTATATTATTGATAAGATTCTAGATGGATGTTGGTATCCCAAAAAGTTAACTATTTCTATCTATGTATACTTATTGATATGGTCTAGGATGGTTGTTGGTATCCCTAAAACTTGACTATCTCTATCTATTTTTAATGTTGATAGGATATTGGATGGATGTTGGCATCCCTAAAACTCTACTATCCCCTAGATGGATCTTGGTATCCCTAAAACCTTACTATCTCTATATGTCTACAATGTCAATGCTACTATGCTCTTATTCACCTCTCTTTTTGTCTAATGTATGGTTTCCTTAATTTTCCAAAAATAAACTAACGAAGTAAACTTGATTCTTTTAATAATAAAAAAATTATAATGCATCTAACTACAAACAAATGCCACCCAACATTTGAGCATGGAAATTTCAAAATTTGAAAAATACATTTTGCATTAAATGTCATGCTTATTTTCAAATTTGAAAACACCCTGTCATAAACTTTTGAAATACATCTTGACTTGAAAAATTATTAAGCGCATGAAATTTAACATGATATGTGTTCAATTTGAAATCTAATTATCAATGTAGGAGATCTTGTCAATATGACATAATTTGATCATTTTAGTTATTTGAGATGTGTTACAAATTGTTTCAATATCTTGTGTAGTACCTACATAAAATCTTTTTGAAATGTACACAAATATATTCAAGAACATAGTTAGTACTAATAAAAAGGATATGATTATAAATGAAATTAATTGTATAAATTATTTTTACACATACCTTTAATATATTAATTAAACATTCAAAAATAAAAAAATATTGTTAGTATTTAAGCAATATATTCTAGTAAAAGTGCCACATTTATTAGTGTTTCAATTAAAATAGACACACCCTTCATGTGTGTATAATATTATTGACATTAAAATAAAATTGTGGATTTTGAAGAAAGTATGCCAATGTAAAAAATTATAAAGTACAGTTTGAATCCCATCTTTCACTGAACTATTAAGAAAAACATGCTTCAAATCCCACCCTTATTCGAAAGTTATAAAGAAACATTTTATTTTAATAATTCCATAATTTAAATTCAGTGGTGATACCAATGATCTATATTTATCATCAATTGTGATAACATTTTAACATTTGAAAAGCATTGTTTTGCTTTGGATAGATTTTTAAAATAATTATAAAAATTAATTATAATTATTTAATAAATATAAGGTGTAAAATAAATTCAATAAATCCATGTCAAATCATTGGAAGTCTAGTTATTATTTTAAATTTCATTTCAATTTACTTACAATTAATATAACCACTTGAACCTAAAAATTAATCTGACATTTAAATTGGATTAAAATAAATAGTGTTTTACCATTATATATAGAGTAGTTTTTTATGTGTTGTAATTAAGTAATAATAAGTTAAGAATATTCATCTTATATTTTTTATAAAAGGCTTAATAAGTGGCCCATTGCACAATAATATTATTATAATACTGATTTTGTCTTATGTGGAATGGGTTTAATTAATTGTTTATAATGGACATAATTGATAATTTAGAGTGGGCATAAGAATGGGAACATTGTACATTATAAATAGATGATAATACAAAATTTTAATAAGATTACGAACTAAAACTATCCATTCTAAACTAGATAAGAATATTTAACCTATCTTGTATATCATGCCCAGTATGTCTATTATATAAGTCTATTTAATTACAATTCATTTTAAAAATAAATACAATAATACAAATCTAATTTCAACTAACAATCTTATCCTCATGCATATACATTTATGATCTAATTATTTGTGAGATCTCATAAATTATAGAATAATGACACATAATTAAATTAACATTAACACACTATTGAAGTCATTCAAGTATATATATTTATATCATGCTTAGTTTGGTATATTGTTTTCATCTCCATTATTATAATTCATTAATAAGATTAAATATAATATAAATTTAATATCAACAAATGCATCTCATCATCATGTATATAAATTTTAGGTCTAATTCTCCATAAGATGTTTTTAGGTATAATAAATTATACCATGAATAACATATGTAGCTATATAATGTTGTAGTACCATTGCAAGGTTGTAGAGTATACTATTATGTCTAGTACTTCACTAAAGAATCCCCTTGAACTTGTGTTACATAATATTGGTTAGAATGTGGATGTTCATATTATTATTATCTTATTTAGAATGGGTATGTTACCATTCTACACAAGATTATAATACCATCAAATATCATCTTCTTTCATATACATTTTAAGTCTAGTTATGTTATAGTACTACCAAAAAGTTCAATATTATACTATCATGTCCAGTACTTGACTAAATATCCCCCCAAACTTATGTTATATAATATTGGTTAGAACTTGGATATTCATATTATTCTTTTCTTAATCAGAATGAGAATGTTCTCATTATACACAAGATTAGAATACTATCAACTTCTAAAAATATTTATCTTCTATAGAATGGGATTAATTAATAAAATTCTTAATGTCTTATGTAAAAGAGGGAAAAGCCCATTATGATTAAGATATAAAATTTCATATCCACTTTATTACAATTAATTATTAAGACAAATACAATAATACAAATGTAATATCAAATGGACACATCTCATCCTCATGCATATACATTTTAGGTCTAACTATTTGTGGGATGTCACTATGTATAATTGACGATACCAAAAATAATATAAATAGCTATCTAATGCTATGGTACCATCATAAGGTTAAGTGATATAGTATTATGTCCAATACTCTACTAAAAAATTACCCAATCTTATGTTACTACATGTTCCCATTATACATATGTCATCCTTATGCATATACATTTTAGGTATAATGATGGCATAGTACCATTGCAAGTTTCTACATTGTACTATCATGTCAAGTATTCTACAGAATAATATTTCCAATATTGTGTTATAGAATATTGGTTAAAATGTGGATGTTCATATTTTCTTATCTTGTTCAGAATGGGCATGTGGAAATTATACACAAGATTGAAATATAATCAACTATCAAAAATATGTATCTTTTTTAGAATGGGATTAATTGATAAGATTCTTATTGTCTTGTGTGAAATCAAACACAAGCCCATTCTAATCAAGATATAAAATATCATATCCATTTCATTAAAATGTATTGTTAATACCAAATACAATAACATAGATTTAATATCAAAAATATGCATCTCATCCTCATGCATATACATTTCAGGTCTAATTCTATGTGAGATGTTACTATTTAAAATCAGTTATACCATGAATGACATATGTAGTTACCTAATATCATGGTATTGTCATAAAGTTACACAATATACTATTATGTCCAGTACTCCACTAAATAATCTTCCAAGATTGTGTTGTATAATGTTCCCATTATACACATGTCTTTCTTATGCATATACATTTTAGGTATAATGATGTTTTAGTACCATCACAATGTTTTTCATTACACCATCATGCCCAGTACTCCAATAAATAATTCCCCCAAGATTGTGTTACATAATATTTTTTGGTAAGTAGATGTTCATATTATCTTATGTTTTTTATAATGGGAATGTGCCCATTCTACAAAAGATTGGAATACTATCCAATTCCAAAAATATTTATCTTGTGTAGAATTAGATTAATTGATATAAAAAATTAATGTCTTGTGTAAAATCAAGCACAAGCCCATTATGATCAAGATATAAAATATCATATCTATTTTATCACAATGAATTTTTAAGACCAAATATAATACTATAAATTTAATATCAAACATACACATCTCATCCTCATGCATATACATTTCATTTCAAATTCTCTAGGATATGTTTCTAGTTACAATTGATTATACCACAAATGACATATGTAACTATCTGATGTTTTAGTACCATTGTAAGGTTATATAATATATTATTATGTCCACTACTCCATTTAAGAATCCCCCCAATATTATGTTACAACATTATCCCATTCTAAACATGTCATCCTCATGAATATACATTTATGTAGACACTATTTATAAATTATATATAACCTTAGTATTATACGCTTGGCAAACTCAAACAATGTTTATTCCTCTCAATTTTGAACCTTTCCCACTTTCATAAGTTTCACATATGCTCTATTTTGTGACCCTTGGCCTATATCTTGGTCCAACAATTCTTATGTTTATGACTTAGACTTTTTATCTTTCCCATAATGCTTAAAATGTACTTATCTTATACCCATACAAGTTTTGAGTTTGTACCTACTTTTTTGTTCCCTAGACAATAGTGTTCCAGACATAAACTTGCATTGATGTAGTTGTCTTACTCTAACACAAGTATCTAGTGACTTAAAATCATCTAATTTTCAAATAGAATGTATCTTAATTATCATATTAAGTGCTTTAATATGAGTTATTTCTCCAAAGGAATTGTTATAAATATAATATCAACCCTCCTTCATTCCTCACCTAGGAAAAACCCAGCACTCATACTAAAGATCATTCAAAGAGCATTCAATTGAGAAAATATTCTCTATTTATTCTTATTTCATATCAATCATAGGGACTAGACATCTATAAGTATGAAGTAATTAAGAATAATCCAAGAGCTTGATTTACATTTTAGGTCACTATTGTACTTACTTTTCACATATTACATGATTCTCACACAAGCCAATATGTAAGGGAGAACCACATCAGTATGATTCATTCTTTAGATTATTGGATATGTAGGTAGCACTCATTAACAAATGGTTCTTTGGGATTATATTGATACCATGAGACCACTGACCTATTTTTTCCAAGGTCAATATAAATATGATGAATTAAGGTTTTACATTTTCATGAGGAGTGACAATCCATGACTCATATTTAAATACAATAGAACAAAGATAGAAATAATTTCAAAATCATCTAGGTGGTCACATCATTTTACAACATGTATTATGTATAGGACACATGTGTCTAATTCAAATAGAAGTGTTGACATAACCAGCTCAGGTTGATTCTAATGTTTGTGTCTACAGAAGCACTCAATCTAGAATTTAGTGATTGTTATAGAATCATATTCAAGTCTTCTTCCTACCTATTATATATCCATAACTATATTTGAATTATAAAAAACTAATTACATTATTTCTTTATCATTTACATATCTATCATAGATGTACTTTTCATTTTTAGCCTATCTCAATTTAATAAATTTAGCTTATGTTATATCTGAGTTTAACATCTAATTAGAATGTTGTAGATATGATTATCATATTTGTGAATTTTCATTTATATATTATTAACCATATCTAAATGAGTATTATTACATCTCTATATTCAAGGTTAAACATTTGGTGAACCCAATATCTATGTCTTTTCATGCAACTCGTAGAGTGTTCTAAGAACATTCAAATTACTCTGATTTATAATTTGCTAAATTTTGTTTCAAAAATTAGGTTGTTTTAAAAATATAAAGAATACATAAAAAAATTGTTTATATCCATATATTTTGTGTGTATCTCCTATCTTTTTCTCATTTTGGTATTGTTATAGATCAAAAATGCACCCTGTGAGAGGGTGATTCAATCCCTCTCTCTTTTAGCTATGCAATTGGATTGAAATTATGTTGTGGTTTACCTAAAATTTAGTAAAACCTATATATTTTTGGATATATACAAAATTTAAAAAACCTAAAATAATCAACTATATTATATGGTTGATAAGAAAAAGGGAGAAATGACTACTAAAACTAATTGTTATTACTTAGAAGTACATGTTTGCTGAGAATATGTATGTTTTCACTTCCATTGATATAATGGAAAATATAAAAGGTGTGGGACCATATAATTGGAGATAATATCTATATTAAGGTCTGGTTCCTTTTAGTACACTCACCTAATTCTATCTAAACTATCTAAGTTTGTTCTTTCTTGACTAGGAAAAGGGTAGAAGGAGCTATGCTAAAGCTAAAAATGGAATTGAAAAATAAAAATTGGGATGACACACTAATGTTAAGGTAAATTATGAATATATTGGAAAAATTTTAGAATATAAATAACTTAAACACATTTAATTAATTTTCATACAATTACTCTTACATCAATATTTCACATAGAGGTCTCGACAGATACCTACACTAGCTTAAGAGGAATGAAAATAGTTGAATTCACTTCCACATTAGGTATAAATTAGACTTAAAAACTTTATATGACCTGAAATAATGTTAATTTTATAAATAAATGTGATATATTCATACATAAACATATGAAAAATAATTATTCACTAAGTTCTATCAATGAATATTAATAACACACTTCATGAACAACTTGAAAATTGAAGAAAAAATTAGTTCTTCACTGCTCCAAAGGTGAGGTAGTAAATTTTTTGGTATATTTTAATTAATACAAAGGAATAATATCCTAATAATCATCAAAAATTATTTTACACATATAAAATAATAAGAGAGAGAAGATAAGAAGCTCCAAAAAATAAGAAAGAGTTCCATATGTTAGTCAAGTTAACTCAGCTATAACTCCAAATTCAACACAAAATTGAACTCCAATTTTAATTCCACAAAAATGAAATGTAACATATTGGATTTTAAATATTATTTATTATAAAATATCATGTTATGTGAGAGATGGATATTTGATAAGTCAAAGAGATATTCATGCATATTTAATCTTGAGTTAACTCCCTATGATATTGCATGCAACTTTTGATCTTCTTTAGTTAACTATTTTTGATATTTTAGTTATTTCCTCTTAGTATTTAATTAATATTAAATTTATACTTAATTTAACTTCACTTTCATCTCGAGATTATTGGACTTATCTTGACTTCACACCTGGAGTTCAAATTGAGTTATCTTGCATAACTTGCATGCATGTTTGGCCTCATGTCTCTTCTAAAAATAGCCCAAAGGGGGGTGTAATATAAGTAGAATTCATGTGTGTTTTTGAGAGGTATATATTTCATAAAAATATGGCTCTAATTTTGACCAATACCTTAACTCCACTTATCCACCCTTGCATATTTTGGAACTCCACTTTTGTAGGGCTAATTGAAGGCTCTTTAAAGTTGGCTTGTAGTTGCAAAATTAGCCAAAAATGGGACACACAAGTTAAAAATATGGGATCATGTGGATTTTTAATTATCCATTGAATATTATTGAAAAATACTCACTTTATTATGACCAAATCAGCTTTTTAAACTGGTTCTTCTTCCATATGCCTATCTTGTGCAACTTTGACAAGCTTATTGAATGCATTGTGAGAGATAAAAACTTGATAGATATTAAAATTTTGAATATATAAGGAAAAAAATATTATTTTAAAATAATAAACATGGTTTAATAGACCTTAAAACTCAATTTCAGCTCTAAACTCCATGTACAACTCCAAAAAATACTATTTTATGCTATCTTATTCTTAAGAAACTTTGATTTGAATTAGGGGTATAAAATGAGTTACATGACTGAAAAAAAAAATCTATTATTTTTTTATAGGTATAAATTAATTATACCTTTAAATTTTTTAAATATCCAAAACTCTTCACAAAGCTCCCTAATAAAAAGTCACAAAAAAGTGCTTGCTTGTTGCCCTAAGGATGATGTTGAGATATGTTTCAATGAGTTGAGCCTAGTTTTTTATTAAATTATCATTTATTTATACATTTAAAATAATTATTCATAGTATAAAATCAATTTTTTCCATTGGAAGGACCTAAAACACCCATTTTTAACTACATTTGTGAGCAAAAAAGTGAAGAAACCTTCATTCTCATCATGATCAAAATTGTATATTGTAATTTTACTCTCCTAATATAAATTAAAAAATTTAAAAAAAAAAAAACAATCAAAGACATCAAAACAGACCCATATATAAAATTTCAATAGTTTTCATTTAAAAAAACTCAAAATATGCATTTTTTGGTGTTGACTAGCTTGCCCAATTTCATTTATGAACACCTACAGGTCTACATTTTTCCAATTTTATGAGGCATAAATACCTAATTATTTTTTAATTATTACCTATAATAATATATATTATCATTAAAATAATTTTATGTTCTCAAACAATCACTTAAACCACTCAAAACTTAACTTTTATGATTGTTTCTCTTGCTTGCTTAGAACCATGATGTTTGATATTTTGCCTTTATCCATAATTTTACATGAAATTTTTATTTATTAATGTGTATAAAGGTATTTTATGAACCATAATATTTTAAATAACCATTAATTTTCAACAAATAACTCAAAAATGCAAGCATATTGCTTTAAAACAAGTAAATAAGGGTTTATGAAGGGTTTTAAAACACCTATTCTTCTTAACAATTATTCACAAAGTTAATGCAATGTAACCTAAAAATAATACATGTAATATTGAGGTAATAAGGGGAAAAAAATACCCATAGTAATATTTTCTCCAAATCCTCTTCACCTTCATGTATTGAGCATATGAAAATTACCTTCACTAATATGAAAATTACCTTCACTAACTTGCAAATAGCTAGTTAGAGCAACAAAAGAAAACTCTATCAAAATTTGGAATTTTGAGTTGTTCTTGAGCATAGTTTTTCCTTTATGAATGTTTTATGCTGTTTTTAATACTTTTATGTACATTTAATCCATGAATGTATTCTTCTTGAAAACTTGTACATAAGCAACTTTGACCAATGGTGGAAAAATTGTCAACACTAACAACATAACCCTAACGTGATGCACAAAATATGAAGTCCTTATATTTTTTAATATTCAATATGAAACATTAGACTACAATATAATTATTATAATCCAAAATATTCCTAATCACATTACTATTTCAATATGAAGATTTGATAGGCTACAAAGGTAATAGGATGATATGACTAAGAGGTGCTAGTAGTAACAATAATAGTTTATCAGTCCTGTAGCTTCGAAAACTAAGTAAAAAACTTCATATGAATTTTGAGAAACAAAACTTGCATAAGGAAAGGACATGAAGGAAAAATTCAAATAATACAATACTATCACTAAGCACTCATCAATACAAAATATCAAAATTCACTATTTACAAGAAAGAGATAGAATATCTAGCTTGAATTTATTTCAATAGTCAAATACAAGACTCAATTTTGGTAGGGATTCACCATAACCAATATGAGGATAGATTACAAGGCCAAAAATCACTATTTATATAGACAATTATCAAGAGAGAGAGAGAGAGGAATACATAGGAGAGAACAATGATGAGTCTTCAGTCATCATGAAACCATTTATTCTCTTTAAAAACTAGAATACAACCACAAAAACCTAATTTGAAACATGTGTCAATCTGATCCTTAAGCAACTCCATGAAGTTGGTAAATATGAGAGAAGAAAGCACTAATTTTGGCATCTTAAAGTTTTGAAGATATGCCAATTCAACACAAGGAGTTAGACTCGTGAAAAATCCTTCTAACTATCATGATCATCTTGACACCTTATACATTGTCTAAAATCTCAACTTGACACCTTTATACTCCTTATATGCCAAAAAACACCCTCTTGACTAGGGAGTTAATAAATAGTCTTAAACTAGATTAGAGACTTTGAAACCTTTATTATATCTTTAAAAATGTAAATCATTCTTGAAAAATTTATAAAACATTCCTTAAACTGGTATATCCTTTAGACACCTACCTTTCATGCTCTTACTTGCATATCATGAAGTCTTCTTTCAATGATCAAATAAGACAACTAGTAAACTAGGTCTGGTTACTTGACATTTTTTACTTGGATATTTATAGGAATTCAAGATCACTCTCTTAATAGATTCAAAACATTTTTATGAATCCCATTTATCTTCTGGTCTATCATGAAAACCTTAGGAGAATTCCAATTTGTTGTTTCTTATTCATCTAGATGGCCACTTTACTCCATTTTAGCCCATTGAGACTGCCTTTCTTACACAAACCTAAAGAGGTGGTTTTAATAATGATTGATATTTTTTTTAGGTATGTGAGGTTAAAAAACATCTTCACACAACCTTAAGTATTATTCTCATTCATTCATCTCTTCACCTTCAAATCTTCATAAAAACTTGCAAAAATGAAGCATTTACCTCATCCGTACAGATGATAGAATGAAAAAATTGTGTGGTTATAATCTTGTGGGATTTATTATCATGATTATTTTTTAATTATATACTAAATTGGGGGAGGGGGTTAATAAATTTTATAAAAATATATATTCAATTCCATTCATCATTCCAAGAAGCATTCATTCACATAAAGATCAAAGGATACATAAAAAACCACATGAGCATATCATAAGAGAAGAAATAGATATGTGGGAAACCCTATTGGGGTATAAAAACCATTGAACCATGCATATTTAATACATTAATATATTTTCAAGATCCAAATTTTAGTGAAGCACCAACCCCTACCTAGTTAAGCACCCACTCAACAAATCTTTTGCAAGCTAAATCTTATAAGGAGGCTCCAACCCCTTAAGTAAATTAGCACTATACAAGTCACATTTGATATATAATAACCTTATAAAACCTATTTATAACTATATTATAGATTTCCTCCTTTGTTTTCACTCTTTTACCCTTCAATTTCACTCAAATAGCCTTCTCAGCTTATTCACTCAACATGCCTCTTCTAAGTTCATTAGGTCCATTGACCTGTTCATCCACTTGAAAAAAATATGTTAGATAAACATGTTTTATCATATTATCCATATTATTTTCCTTAATTAATTGTTCCTCCTCTTTCAAAGGCTCTCTCCTTTAATTGTATCCCATCTTCTTCAACTAGTTCAAATAGGCCAATTAGGCCTAATTTTTATACTTAACTCTTGGTCTCACCCATCTTGGTTATAAAATATCCTTACCAAAATTTATTTACCCTTAAAATATGTCATATTAGAAATTTAACATAATAAACAATAAACACACAATCTGGTCATCTTTCATAGGGACCAAAACCCTATCAAGCCTATTAAAGACCTAAAAGAATTAGGCATTCTCTAAGGCACACGTTACACTCAGAACTATTAGACCAAATTTTGACTTTACCAATGATTCAAAAAATTATATTATAACTTTAATAGGATAATATTAATATATCCTTGTGTCCCCAACACCATTTTATTAAATTTACACCTTGAACCAAACTACTAGGCCTATTCACCATTAGCCCTTTACATACCTAAAAAATCTACCTTAAAAAACTAAAGCATAAAATTAAATTTTACAAATGGAAATATTAAAATTAACCATTTATATAACATTAATTACCTAATTTTAATCACCATTTACATTTTATTTCAATAACCATGCCAACAACCCTCAAACTAGCTCTTACAAAATGACCATTTAGAATGGTCAAACACAGTCAAAGTACAATCAAGAAATCTTAAATCTCAAAACTATTTTGAGAAATTTAAATGAATATAATTTAATTAAAATTATATTTATTTATCTTAATAACATATTAATATTCATTTTATTCTTAAAATCAGGTCAGAGGTCTCCAAACTCATCACTCCCATATGACTACTCAAACTATCTGTAGCCTCTGAAAACATAGTCATGTAAAAGTTATTGTTTAGCACTTGTAAGGACACATTAATGAAAAATTTATCTCATTAGTATTTTATATTATTATTATTATATATAAATACAAAATTTATATATCATACGTTCTAAAAATAATCATTGGTGTTACAGACCAATCTCTCAGCTCTCTCTTACATTATGCATATACAGTCTGCAAAGCCATTTTGGATTCCATATATCAACACCTTAAACTCTCAATAAACATTTAATAATTTATTTAAATACCAAAAACCATTAACAATATAATTTTTTACATTTTAACTTGTCATAATATCTCACACACTTCACTTCCCATAACACATCAAGAACTGCTAAACATTGTAAAATTCTAGTAATGGAAATGTGGCATTTTAAAACCTAATAAATCATCATAATGATATTAAAATAAATTTAAAATATAATTATATCTCATTTTTATAACCATAAAAAACAAAAATCATATTCTCCAATGTCAGCTTTGCTCCTTCAGAACATTTTCACTGTCTTGGGTTTCATTGTCTTGACTCATATAGGCAAGTTACTTTGAGGGAACCTTATAGTTTATATTTGAGAATAATAAACACTTATAAACAAATTTAAAATATTTATATTTATTAAAAAAAATACCAAAAAAAAAATAATTCATCCCTAGTCACATGAAACTCATCCCTAAACACATTCTCAAACTTGCCTAGTTTTTCTCACTATTTTCATTATTAGCCATTTTAGTGATAGGTCATCTTGGGTGACCAAAATGGTTTAAATAGATGATTTAAGTCACAAAAATAAATCAATTTATATTAATAAAAGTTATTTACCTTTAACCTCCATCAATGTTTATGTATTGACCTAGTCAACCATACATATAACACTAAATTCTTTAGAAATAAGTAGTTTTTTGTAGCTTCTGCTCACTTTCCTAACACACCACTACCACCTAGAGATGCCTAGATGTGTAATAAACATTATAAAAAAATAAAAAAAATCTTTTTCAATCCAATTTTTTCCCTCTCCAACATGTTTTCTCCAATCAGATTCTTAGGAGGGTTTTGAGAGGGTTTTAGACCAGTTAACGATTGTTCATGTAGCTTTGCCCTCAAATTCCAAACTAATGCTTGTAAATAATAATTATTAACATTTTACATATCTAATAAAAGGATAATATTCCCAATAAAATTTTACACATGCCAATGATCATCTAAACTCCCTTCTTGAGCTCCCATCTTTTCATTTTACATGCATAAGAGACCTCAAAATGTGATTTCTTGTCTTCTCCTTCAATACATGATCTAAAATTTAATAAAAAAGCATGAAATAACCTATTATACCTTTATACATGATCACATGTTATTTATCAACTTGAAAACTCAAATTTACCCTCCCTTTGGACCTCATTAGGTCTTTATTCATGTTAGGTCTAGAACCACCAGTCATACTTGGATCTTGAAAGCACTTGGAAACCTCTTGTACTAATCCTAAAACATTATATATATATATATATATATATATATATATCATATGACATCATACCATTCTCATATATACACTCTTACATTGGAATCTAATCCTCATCCTTCATTATGCTTTACTAGGTGTCTCAACATTGTAGGCCTTCAGCTACAAGTCACTTCAGGTCTGGAGTATGACCCTCTCACCATTGTTTATGATCTGAACACCTCATATACACTTTTATAAAAACTATCATGTTCTCACAAACTTATAACCTTGTTCTCATATATCTCACACTTCTCCCCTCAACATGTTCTAGATCTATTCTATCACACTAGGTCTCTCATGTAAGGGTTATGCCTTAATACCTAACTCTACTACCATTGTAGATGTAATTTCCACCTCAATCATATGATCTACCACTTCTTTGAACACTAATAAGCTTAGATACCTCCATATTATCATCATCATATCTCATCATACCTCTATAATATATATTCATGTTTAAGAACAAGTCTAAATACATAGGTCAATAGGTTCATCATCTTGTTACACCATAACACTATGATAATGCTTCATACAAAACTTAGGAATATACTAGGCCATGCTTGAGATTATCATGAATATTTATCCTTCCACTTCACATGATCACCTTTAGGACATCAATGACAGTCAACTACCTTTGACATCAATGACAACCTTAATGCCACAAACACATCAATGGAACATACCTCAACAATCTCCCTCTTTGCCATTGATGGAAAACACTCTAACATAGCAAACCATTCTCAAATATCCTTAAGCTATATCTACCCATAAAATATTTCTCTCACTTTGACATTAATGACAAAGGTCATCTATACTCTCACAAGGTCATCTACATACTCCATTAATCCTGACTACTTAATCAACCCCATTTATCCATGCATACTTCTCAAGCCATTTTGATTTATCTCCCCTAATTCCATGTATACCTGAAAATACAAATCAAATATTTTCAATAGATACAAAAATTATTTTCTTACCTTCAAATAGGCTCCTTAGATCAAGTTTCCTCCATGATTACTAGTTTCTTGTGGTCTACAAACTCAAACTTATATGTCTTTCTTAAACCTGTGAGATCTCTTGTTAAAGAAAACTCAACATATATATTCAACCTTAAATACTTATCATTCTTAAATTTACTTCATGCATTCACTTGTACTCTATTTAAGACTCTTTAAAACTCCATTAGCCCTCATGCTACCAATAAACTATGCTTCAAGCTTGATATGATCATTTAGAACTTATCATTTTTTGAACACTATGAACATAGTTATGCCATTTATAACATGAAAATACATCTCCTAATGACCTTATGATGTCACCAAGACATTAAGAGACCATTTCAATCCATGACATAACTTCAATGATCACCATAACAATATTCTTCAAGCTTACTAGATTCTTATCATGCTACAAGACATGACCATATTCATAACTTCTATGAATACTCTCAGGACATAAATAACTTGTAATTTCACTCTTTGATCAACACAAGAAAATTTATGTTCATTAGCAACTTTATATACCTCCAATGGCATTGGTCATATATACCAATTTATAACTCACTTGATCAACAATTCTGAGTATTGCTTCTTAGACCTTACCATGAGCTCAAACATGCATTACAATCATGTCATCAACAAAGGAAACATTGAAACCAACTTACCAAAAAACACTAAGTCCAATAATCTATAACCGAGTCAATGGCATTATGAAAACACATTTTAGGTTTCAATGACATTAGAAGACTTAAAACCCTCATCTCATTATCTTATGAGTCTTAAGCTCATTCATCACTTCTAAGGTCAAAATTGATCAATAAAACTACTCCTATAGGAATAATATGACCTAAATAATATCTCCATTCACTTATATCAATCAACATATTAGATCAAAATAACTATAAAAGTCAAACAAGTCACCCATGTTTGCTATTCATAAAAGACCTTAAGAATACAATCACTTGCATTGATTTTCTCAAGTTAAAACCTTTGGGGTCTCAAGAATACCTTTAATCTTGATTTTAAATTATCTCATTAAATAAGCTTAAATATCTAGTCACCTTATTAGATTATTGCAAACTCATATTCATTATACAAACATGAAAACTATCATCTACCACAATCAACCACATTCTTTTCTAAGGCCTAGAGCATCTTCATGTCAAGCTATAGGAATGACCATCTTTAGCACACTTGTTATGGTCCTTGAATCATGTAATAATATTTCCTATATGATATTATAAGGTCACCAATATATCAAGATCATTCCTCTTTATAAAAATATATAATATACTATATCTATATAAATTTAAGACATTATTTCAAGCCTTCTAAGCAAATAGTCTCTACTTTTAATAGTATTAGTCTTGCAAACCAATCTATGACTCATGTGCGCTCTTGAGACTCATGATAAATGAACTCTTATATTGGGTTTTGTTACCTCAAATCATATATGCTTGTCTGATATATAAATAAAAATAAGTACATACTTTCATACCATATGAAGGCTCAAACATACCTCAAATAGGTCTCAAAAACGTGCTTCAAGCTTCTAACAAACACTCTACTTATATATGATAGTTACACATACTTGTACCTTATTGTTTATGTACTTGATATATCATATTATATTATCCACACTTTGATGCCATAATGTTCTTATAACTTATTCATATTTTCTATGGGTTGATGAACTATATGATAGCTCTACCTAAACCTATAGCTTCCTTAGGGAGTAATACCACTCCTTGTCAATAGTTCTATGCTTATTTTGATTGCATGAAAAACTATAATTTTTGAATAAATTTTCATACCTTATTTGATAACCATCTTGGAAATTTTTATTTATTGATGATTCCATGCCCTCATGGTTAACACCATAATTTTTTAACATTCTACTAAATACCTTGAATCCATCATATACCAATATCAAGCAACCTCCTTGTACTTTAGCCATGCTTGCTCTCATATGATCTCATTTAGGATATTAGGACTTCTTTAAATGACATAATATGATACAAATTATTTAAATTATATACTAATATGGGGGTTAATTATTTTCATAACATTATCTATTTAATTACATTCATCCTTCCAAGAAACATTCATTCACATAAAGATCGAAGCATACATAAACAACCACATGAGCATATCACAAGAGAAGACAAAAGATATGTGGGAAACACTGTTTGGGGATAAAACCCATTTAAAAATTCATATGGAATAATATATTATAACATCAACATCCAATGTTTAGTGAAACACCAACTTCACAAGGAGCTCCAACCCCTACCTAGTTAAGCACCCACTCAACTAGTCTTCTGCAAGCTCAATCTTGCAGGGAGGATCCAACCCCATAGGTAAATTAGCACCAAAAATATAAATTATAATATATAATAATATTAGGACACATATTTATAACTCAAAAATATATGACCTCCTTTGTTTTCACTCTTTTATAATTCAATCTCAATCAAATAGCCTTCTAGGCTTACTCACTCAACATGCCTCTTCTAAGCTCATTAGGTCCATTGAACTAGTCATAAACATAAATAAACTATGTTATATAAAAATTAATGATCCTATTATCCTTATTATTTTACTTAATTATCTTATTCCCTCTTTCAAAGCCTATATCCTTCGCTTGTATCCAATCTTCTTGAACTAGCTCAAATAGGCCAATTAGGCCTTGTTTTTATACTCAACTCTTAATCTCACCCATATTTGTTATCATAAATACTTTAAAAAAATTATTTAACATAAAAATAGGTATTCATAAAATTTTAAAACAATAAAAAATCACCACACAAGTTGAACATCTTTCATATGGACCAAAACCCTATCAGGCCTAATAGAGACCTAAAGGAATTAGGCCTTCTCTAAGGCACATGTTACACTAAGACTTCTTAGACTACATTTTTAATTTATAAATTATTTAAAAAATTATAATATAAATTTAATATTCTCTTAATAATATCTCCTTTGGTCTCCAACACCATTTTATTCAATTCACACCTTGAACCAAGCTATTAGGCCTGCTTGCCATTAGTCCTTCACATACCGAAGAAATCTGCATTACAAAACTAAAGCATACAATTAAATTTTCCACATTATAATTTGAAAAATAAAAATTTATATAAAATTATTTACCTCATGGTCATCACCATATCCCTTTTACTTCACTAAACAGGCCAACAAGCCTCAAACTATCTCTTGTAAAATGACCACTCAGAATAGTCAAACATAGTCAAAGTACAACCAATAACTCTTGACTCTCCACACTATTTTGATAAATTTAAATGAATATAATTTAATTAAAATTATAATTAGGTATCTTAATAACATATTAATATTAATTTTATTATTCAACTCAGGTCATAAGACTTCAAGCTTATCACTCTCAAATGACTACTCAAACTACCTATCACATCCAAAAATAAAGTCATGCATAAGTTTTTGTTTAACACTTGTAAGTAAACATTAATGAAATATATAGATAATTAATAGTTTATAAAATTATTATTTATCACTATTAAATTGATACATCACATTTTATAATAACAATAATTGGTCTTATAGACCAATCTCTCAGCTCTCTTTTACGTTGTGCATACATAGTCTACTAAGCCATTTTGGCTTCCATATCTCAACACCTTAAACATTATATAAAAATTAAATAAATAATTAGTATTTTATTTACATACCATAAAACATAATCAAGATCATTGTGTACATTTTATCTTGTCATAATATCTCACACACTTCACTTGCCATAACACATCAAGAATTATGAAATACTACAACTATCTAGTCATGGAAACATGACATAATAACACCTAAGAAATCATCATAGTGATATTAAAATACATGTAAAATATAATAAAATATACTTATATAACCATACAAAACAAAAATAATATGATCCAATGGTAACTTTGCTCGTGCAAACCATTCTCACTATTTTGGGTTTCACTGCCTTGACTCATACAGACAAGTTACTTTAAGGTCACCTTATATATTATATGTGATTATAATAATCACTTATATATAAATTTAAAAATATTTATATGTATTAAAAAAATACCAAAAACAAATGGATTCATCCTTGTCACCTGAAACTCACCCCTAAATACATTCTCACATTTGCCTAGTTTTTCTCACTATTTTCGTTATTAGCCATTTTAGTGATAGGTCATATTGGGTGAAAAAAATGGTTTAAACAAAGGATTAAAATCAAAAAAATAAATATATGGAAATAAACAACAATTATTGACCTTTAACTACCTTTAACTTGCATGTGTTGACCTAGTTAACCCTGCCTATAACACCAAATTCTTTAGAAATAAATAGTTTTCTATTGCTTTTGCTCACTGCCCTAACACACCATTGAGACATAAAGATTATTTGATGGTTAATATACATTATAAAAACATATAAAAATATTTTACAATATATTCTATGCCCTTTACAACAATTTTTCTCCAATTGGGTCATTAGGAGGGTTTTAAACCGGTTAATTTCCTTAACGATTATTCATAGAACTTTTCCCTTAAATAAAAAAATAATGATTTTAAATAATTACTAGGAAAATTTTTAATCTCTCCCAAAAGGCTCATATTCCCATGAAAATTTTACATGTGCCAATGAGCATCTAAATTTCCTTATCGAGCTCTCATCTCTTCATTTTGCATGCACAGGAGACCTCAAAATATGATTTATTATCTTATCCTTCAATATATGACCTAATAATTCATAAATATGATTTAAAAAACATTTTATACCTTGAACATTATCTCATTTTCTTTATCACATTGAAAACTCAACTTGATCCTCCATTTCGACCTCACTAGGTCTCTATACATGTTAGGTCTAGAACCACCAGTCATACTTGGATCTTGAAAACACTTGGAAACCTCTTTTAATGATCCAAAAAATTCATATATATTTCATATGACATCATAAAAATCTCATACAATAACTCTTACCTTGGAATTTAATCTTCATCCTCTATTTGGCCTCACTAGGTGTCTTGACACACTAATCCTTTAATTACATCTGACTTTAGGTCTGGAGTATGACCTTCTCACCAATATATGTAATTTAAAAACCTCATATAAAATATTCTAAAACCTCTCATGTTATCACACATTTATAACCTTGTTATGATTACTAGTTTCTTGTGGCCTGCAAACTTCGGCCTATATATCTTTCTCAAACCTATGAGAGCTATTGTCAAGGGAAAATCAACATGTAGAATCAACATTAAATAATCCTAATTCTTAAAATTACTTCATGCATTCACTTGGACTCTTTTTAACCCTCTTGAAAACTCCATTATCCCTCATTCTACCAATAATTTGTGCTTCAAGCTTGACATGATCATTTAGAACTTGTCATTTTTAGAACACTATGAATATCTTTATGTAATTTTTAACATGAAATTACATCCAATCATGACGTTATGAGGTCACCAAGACATCAATAGACCATTTTAATCCATGACACAAATTTAATGATCACCACAACAATCTTCTTCAAGCTTACTAGCATCTTATCATGCTACAAGGCATGACCATATTCATAACTTATATGAATACTCTCAAGACATAAAAAATTGTCATTTCACTCTTTGATAAACACAAGACCATGTATATTCATGAGAACCTTTCTCTACCTCCAATGGCATTGGTCATATATACCAATTTACAACTCTCTTGATCAATAATTTTGAGTCTTGCTTCTTAGACCTTACCACGAGCTCAATCATGCTTTAAAAGCATGTCATTAGCTAAATAAAACATTAAAACTGACTTACCAAAAAAATACTAAGTCAAACAAGCCATATCAAATTCAATATAATTATCATAACACACTTTAGGTTTTGAGGACACTTGTAGACTTAAAACCCTCATCTCACTCTCCTATGTATCTTAAGCTCATTCATCACTTTTGAGGTCAAAACTTATCAAGAAAACTACTCATATAGGAAGAATATACCTAAAGTAATACCTCCATTAACTTACATAAATCACCTCAATGAAATAGAAGCACTATATAACTCAAATAAGTCACCCATGTCTACCATTCACAAAATACCGTAAGAATACAATCACTTTCATTGAGTGTCTCAAGCTCATACCTCTGTGGTCTCAAGAATACCTTCAAGCTTAAATCTCCATTTTCTCATTGAACATGTTTAAAATATATATTCAACTTCTTATATTATTAAAAACTCTATTTAATTATGTAAATAAGAAAATTATCAATCTAACATAGTCAACCGCCTTCTCTTCTTAGGCCTATATCATCTTCATGTCAAGCTATAGGAATGACCATATTCAACACACTTTTTATGGTCCTTACATCATGTCATCATGTTTCCTATATGACCTTATGAGGTCACCAAAATATAAATACCATGCCTCTTTATACAAATATATCATTTATTCTATCTATACACAGTTAAGACCTTGTTTCAAGCCTTCTGAGCAAACAGTCTCCACTTTTAATAATATTGGTCTTGAAGACCAATCTCTGACTTATATACACTCCTCAGACTCATGATCAATAAACTCTTGTATTGGATTTTATTACCTCAAATATTATATACTTGGACACCATATAAATATAATCAAGTACATAATTTCATACCATATGAAGGCTCAAACATACCTCAAATAGGTTTCAATATCTTGCTTCATGCTTCTAACAAATACAATGCTTATATATGAAAACTACACATACCTTTACCTTCTTGTCTATGTACTTGTTATATCATATTCAATTATACACACTTGGATACCAATTTTTTTTTTAACTCATTAATATTTTATATGGGTTGATTAATTATCTTAATACTTCCCCCTAAGCCTATAGCTTCTTTAGGGACTACTATTTCTCCTTCTTTTCAATAGTTCTATGCTCATTTTTCTTGCATGGAATGCTATAATTTTTTAATAAAATATTATACCTTATTTGATGAACATATTGGCCTTTGATAATTCTTGAGGATGTCATACCCTTATGGTCAACACCATCATTTTTTGACATGCTACTAAATACCTTGAATCCATCATATACCAACATCAAACAACCTCCTTGTACTTTAGCCATGTTTGCTCTCATATGATCTCCTTTAGGCAATTAGGCCTTATCCAAAGGACCTAGTCTATAAATAATTATTTAAAGTGTCTAATAATATTTGGGGGGGGTGTGAATAAATTTCATAACAATATCTATTAAATTTAATTTATCATTCTAAGAAGCATTTATTCACATAAAGATCAAAGCATATAAAAATAACCACATGAGCATATCACAAGAGAACTCAAGAGATATATGGGAAAACCTATTGGGAGATAAACCAAAATAAACCATGCATATAGAATAAAATATTATAATTTCAAGATCCAAATTTTATTGAAGCACCAACTTCATAAGGAGCTCCAACCCCTACCTAGTTAAGCACCCACTCAACTAGTCTTCTACAAGCTCAATATTGCAAGGAGGATCCAACTCCCCTAGGTAATTTTGAACCAACCAAATCATATATGATATATAATAACCTTATAAAACATTTTAATAAATCAAGTATATATGACCTCCTTTGTTTTCACTCTTTTACCCTTCAGTCTCACTCAAATAGCCTTCTAGGCTTACTCGCTCAACATGCCTCTTCTAGGCTCATTAGGTCCATTAGCCTAGTTATCCACCTCAAAAAAATATGTTAGATAAATATTTATGATATTTTTCTCCCTGTAATGGTCCTTAATGACCTTATCCTCATATTTCAAAGGCTCTCTCCTTCTCTTGCATCTAATCTTCTTTAACTAGCTCAAATAGGCCAATTAACCCTTTTTTTATACTCAAGTCTTGATCTCACCCATATTGGTTGGAAAATATCATTTAAACACTTTATTTACCATTAAAATAGGTCATTATACATGTTTAAAACAAAAAAAATAACCACACAAGTAATCCATCTTTCATAGGGACCAAAACCGTATTAAACCTAATAGAGACCTAAAGGACTTATGCCTTCTCTAAGGCACATATTACACTAAGACCTCTTGGACCAAATTTTTAATTTAAAAAATATTGATACACTTTTAATATAAAATTTATAGGATAATAATAATATATCATTGTGTCCCCAACACCATTTTATTCAATTCACACCTTGAACCAAGTTATTAGGCCCACTCACCATCAACCCTTCACATACCCAAAAAATATGCCTTACAAAACTAAAGCATATAGTTAAACTTTTCACATTAAAATTTTAAAAATAAAAATTTATATAACATTAACTACCTAATGTTAATAATAATATCCATTTTAATTCACTAAATAGGCCAACAAGCCTCAAACCAACTCTTGCAAAATGACCACTCAAAACGGTTAAACATAGTCAAAGTACAGTCAAGAAATCTTGACTCTCCAAACTATTTTGAGAAATTTAAATTAATATGATTGAATTAAAATTATAAGTATGCATATTAATAACATATTAATATTCATTTTATTATTCAAATCAGGTCATAGGACTTTAATCTCATCACTTTAATCGGGTCATTAGAAGGGTTTTGAGAGGGTTTTAGACCAATTAACTTAATAATTATTCATATAGATTTTCCCATAAAATGAAAAAATAATGATTGTAAATAATTATTATTAAAATTTTCCATCTCTCCCAAAAGGATCATCTTCACATGAAAATTTTACACATGCTAAGGAGCATCTAAACTTTCTTTTTGATCTCTCACCTCTTCATATTGCATGCGCAAGAGACCTCAAAATGTGATTTATTATATTATCCTTTAATACATGAACTAAAAATTCATAAAATAATTAAAAAAAAAAATTCAAAACTTGATAAATGATCTTAGGTTCTTTATCACCTTAAAAAATCAACTTCACCCTTCATTTGGATCTCACTAGGTCTCTATGCATGTTAAGTCTTGAACCACTAGTCATACTTAGATCTTGAAAACACTTGGAAAAAACTTATAATGATCCAAAAACATCACATATATTTCATATTACATAATAAAATTCTCATAAAGTCACTCTTACCCTGGAATCTAATCCTCATCCTCCGTTTGGCCTCACTAAGTGTCTTGGCACACTAGGCCTTGAACTGCAAGTCACTTTAGGTTTGGAGTATGACTGTCTCACCACTATAGATTATTTCAAGACCTCATATACACTATTATATAACCTCTCATTTTATCACACAATTATAACCTTATTATCATATATATCACACTTCTCTTTTCAACATGCTACTAGACCTATTCCATCACACTAGGTCTCTCATGCAAGGATTATGCCTCAATACCTAAATTTGCTACCACTGTAGATGTAATATACACCTCAATCATATTATCTACCACTTATTTTAAAACTATTATTTTTAAATAACTTCATATTATCACCATCATGTCTCATCATGCCTTTACATGCTATGTTCATTCTTAAGAACAAGTCTAAACACATAGGTCAATAGGTTCATCATCTTTTTACACCAAAACACTATGATAATAATTCATATATAGCTAAAAAATATACTAGGCCATGCTTCAATATAACATTAATATTTATCCTACCACTTCACATTATCACCTTTATGACATTAATGACCTTTAGTTACCTTTGACATCAATGATAGCCTTAATGCCATAAACACATAAATAGAACATACCTCAACAATCTCCCTCTTTGTAATTGATGGAAAACACTCTAACACAATATAAAATTCTCAAATATCCTTTATATATATCTCCCCATCAAGTATTTATCCCCATTTGACATTAATGACAAAGGTCATCTATATTATCATAAGGTCATCTACACATTCCATTGATCCTAGGACCTAACTACTTAATCACCCCCATTTGTCCATGCATACATATCAATCCATTTTGAGTTATCTCCCCATATCTCAATTTATACTTAAAATTACAATTAATTTTTTTTAAATAGATACAAAAATCATTTTCTTACCTTTAAACATTATCCTTAGATCAAGCTTCCTTTTTCTTCATGATTACTAATTTCTTGTTGTCTACAAACTTAGGCTTGTATGTCTTTTTTAGACCTATGAGAGCTCTTGTTAAGGCACACTCAAAATTTATAATCAAAATTAAAGAATCCCCATTCTTAAAGTTACTTCATGCATTTACTTGGACTCTTTGTAACCCTCTTAAAAACCCCATTAGCCCTTATGCTACCAATAATATGTGCTTCAAGCTTGATATGATCACTCAGAACTTGTCATTTTTAGAAGACTATGAACATATTTTTGTCATTTAAAACATGAAACTACATCTAATCATGACCTTATAATGTCACCAAGACATCAAGAGACCATTTTAATCCATGACACAACTTAAATGATCACCATAGTAATCTTCTTCAAGTTTACTAGCATCTTGTCATGCTGTAAGGCATGACCATATTCATAACTTATATGAATACTCTCAAGACATAAAAAACTTGTCATTTCACTCTTTTATCAGCACAAGACCATGTATCTTCATGAACAACTTTGTATACCTCTAATGGCATTAGTTATATAGACCAATTTTCAAATCTCTTGATCAATAATTCTGATTCTTACTTCTTAGACCTCACCATGATCTTAAACATGCATTACAAGCATGTCATAAATTAAAGGAAACATTGAAACCAACTTTAAAAAAAAATCAAGTACAATCAGAAATAATAGATTAAATAGTATTATGAGAACACACGTTAGGGTTTGAGGACACTAGAAGACTTAAAACCATCATCTCACTATCCTATGAGTCTTAAGCTAATTTATCACTTATGAGGTCAAAAATGATCAAGAAAACTGCTACTAAAAGAATAATATGACCTAAATAATACCTCAATTCACTTAGATCAATCACTTAAATGGACCAAAATCACTATAAAAGTCAAATAACTTACCCATGTTTTCCATTCAAAAAATACCTTGAAAATACAATCACTTTCATTGAGTCTCTCAAGCTCAGACCTCTATGGTCTCAAGAATACCTTCAAACTTAACTTTCCATTGTATCATCGAACATTATTAAAAGCTCTAGTGACCTTATTAGATTATTAAAAACTTAGATTCATTATGAAAACATGAAACTTATCAATCTACCACAATCAACCACCTTCTCTTTTTAGGCCTAGATCATCTTCATGTCAAGCTACAAGGAATGACCATCTTTAAAACACTTGATATGGTCCTTACATCATGCCATCATGTTTCATATATGACCTTATGAGGTCACCAAAATATCAATACCATGCCTTTTTAGACAAATTTACCATGTATTCTTTATATACACTTTTAAGACCTTGTTTCAAACCTTCTGAGTAAACAATCTCTACTTTTAATAGTATTGGTCTTACAAACCAATTTATAACTCATGTGCACTCTTGAGACTCATGATCAATGAACTCCTATATTAGATTTTATTACCTCAAATCATATATGCTTAGCCACCATACAAATAAAAAAAAGTACATACTTTCATACCATATGAAGGCTCAAACATACCTCAAATAGTTCTCAACATCATGCCTCAATCTTCTAACAAAAACTCTACTTATCTATGATAACTGCACATACCTATATTTCTTTTATATGTAATTATTATATCAAATTTTGTTATCTGCACTTGACTACCACAATGTTTTTATAACTCATTCATCTTTTTTAGGGGTTGATGAATTGTCTTGATAGCTCCTCCTAAGCATATAGTTTCCTTAGGAACTACTACTCCTTGTCAATAGTTCTAGGCTCATTTTACTTGCATGGAAAGATATAATTTCTTAAGAAACTCTGATACCTTTTTTGATGACCATCTTAGAATTTAATCTTTCTTGAGGATGTCATCCCCTCATTTTCAACACCATTATTTTCTAGAATTTTACTAAATACCATGAATCCATCATATACCAACATCAAGTAACATCCTTGTACTTCAGCCATGCTTGCTCTCATATGATATCCTTTAGGATATTAGGCCTTTTCCAAAGCACTTGATCTGATACCAATTCTTATAAGTATCTACTAAGAGGGGGGGTGAATCAGTTACATAACAATATCTTTTCAATTTCATTCATCATTCCAATAAGCATTCATTCACATAAAGATAAAAGCATACATAAAAAACCACATGATCATATCATAAGAGATATATGTGAAACCCTATTATGGGATAAAACCCACTAAACCATGAATATGGACTACAATATTATAATTTCAAGATCCAAAGTTTAGTGAATCACCAGCTTCACAAGGATCTCCAACCCCTACCTAGTTAAGCACCCAATCAACTAATCTTCTGTAAGCTTAATATTTCAAGGAGGATGGAACCCCTAGGTAACATAGCACCAAACACGTCACCTATGATCTCTAATCACCTTATAACACCTGTTACTAACTTATTTTTAAGGTACACATTACACTCAGACCTAATGGACAACCTTTATAATATCAAAATTATTTAAAAACTTATAATATCACTTTAATATTCTCCTCCTAAGCTATTGTTGGGTTCCCAACACCATTTTCTTCAATTCACACCTCAAACTAAGCTATGAGGCCTACTCACCATTATCCCTTCACACACCAAAATTTTTTGCCTTACCAAACTAAAGCATATTTTTAAATTTTACACATGACCATATAAACAATAAAAATTTATATATAAATAATATTCTAATGGTAATCACAATATACATTTGAATTCACTAAACATGCCAACAAGCCTCAAACTAACTCTTACATAATTACTACTTAAAACAATCAAACATAGTCAAAATACAATCAAGAAATCTTGACTCTAAAGACTATTTTGAGAAATTTATATGACTCTAATTGAATTAAAATGAGCCTTAGGTATATGAACAACATATTTATATTAATTATATTCTTTAACTTAAGTCAGATGACTTCAAACTCTATAGCCTCCAAAAACATTGTCATGTAGAAGTTATTATATAGGAATTTTAAGGAAAAATTAATGACATATATTTAACTAATAGTTTCTAAAATAATTATATATCACTCCAAAATTTATATATCACATGTTATAATAAAAATCATTGGTCTTACAAACTAATCACTCAACTCTCTCTTACATTGTGGATACATAGTCTGCTAAGCCATTTTGGCTTCCATATCTCAACATATTAACCTATATCTACACATTTCATAAAAAAATAATAGGTTATTTATATACCCAAAAAAATAACCAATAATTTTTTTAAAATTCTCTTTTCATAAGATCCCACACACTTCACTTCCCATAGCACATCAAGAATTGCCAAACACTACAAACATCTAGTCATGGAAACATGACATTATAACACCTGATAAATAATTATAATGATATTAAAATACATGTAAAAATTAATAAAACCTTCTTATATCATTATCCAACACAACAATCATATGATCCAAAGGCAACTTTACTCCTGTAGACCATTCTTATTATCTTGGGTTTAAATGTCTTAACTCATACAGATAAGTTACTTTGAGAGCAACTTCTATAGTATATGTTAGAATCATCACCAATTATAAAAAATTTAAAAATATGTATATGTATTTAAAAAATACCCCAAATAAATTTATTTATCCCTAGTCACTTGAAACTCATCCCTAAACACATTCTCACACTTGCCTAGTTTTTCTCACTATTTTCACTATTAGCCATTTTAGTGATAGGTCATCTTGGGTGAAAAAAATAGTTAACATAGAGGATATAAATTAAAAAAATAACTAAATTAAAATAAATGAAAAGTATTTACCTTCAACATCTATCAAATTGTATGCATTGACCTAGTCAACCCTACTTGTAGCACCAAATTATTCAAAAATAAATAGTTTTCTATAGCTTCTACTCACTACCCTGACACACCAATTCCACTTGGAGATTATTGGAGGAGTAATATACATTATAAAAACATAATAAAATATTTTAAAATCCATTCTGGGCCTTTTCCAACAAGTTTTCTCTAATCGAGTCACTAAGAGGGTTTTATACTAGTTAACCTCCTTAATGATTGATCTAATAGATTTGCCCCTAAAATGCCAAAATAATACTTGAAAATAATTATTAGTAAAATTTTAAATATATCATAAAATTATCATCTTCCCATTCAAAGTTTACATGTGCTAATGATAATCTAAACTTCCTTTTCAATATCTCATCTCTTCATTTTACATGCACATGAGACCTCAAAATGTGATTTATTGTCTTATCCTTCAATACATGACCTAAAAATTCATAAAAATTCTTTAAAAAACATTTTATACATTTATCCATGATCTCATGTGCTTTATCACCTTCAAATTTCAACTTGACCCTCCATGTGGACCTCATTAGGTCTCTATGCATGTTAGGTCTAGAACCACCAGTCATATTTGGATCTTGAAAACACTTGAAAACACATTTTAATGATCCCAAAACCTCATATGATATCATACAATGCTCATACATGTATTTTTACCTTGGAATTTGATCCTCATCATCTATTTGGCCTCACTAGGTGTCTTGTCACACTAGGCCTTCAACTGCAAGTCACTTTAAGTCTAAATTATGACCCTCTCACCACTTTATATGATCTTAAAACTTAATATACACTCTTATACATCCTATAATGTGATCGCACATTGATAACCTTATTCTCATAGATATCACACTTCTCTTCTCAACATGTTACTAGACCTATTTCATCATACTAGGTTTCTCATGCAAGGGTTATGCCTCAATACCAAACTTTGTTTCCACTATATATTTACTTTCCACCTCACTCATATGATCTACCACTTATTTTCACACTAACAAGCTAAAATACCTTAATCTTATCATTAACATGTCTCATCATGTCTCTACAATCTATGTTCATGCTTAAGAACAAATCTAAACACGCAGGTCAATAGGTTCATCATCTTATTACACCACAAAGCTATGATAATAATTAATATAGAACTCAAGATTATCCTAGGAAATTATTGAGCTTATCATGAATACTTATTATTCCACTTCACATGATCACCTTTATGACATCAATGAGCTTTAGCTACCTTTGATATCAATGACAACCTTAATGCCATAAACACATCCATAGAACATACCTAAACATATTCAACTTTGACATGGGAAAATAAAATCCATTTAAATACATTTTCTTCAATATTTTCTCTATCAGGTCCTTATTAGGTTTTAAGAGGGGTTTAAGGAGGTTCAAGTTCTTAGTAATGGTTTATAAAGGTTATACCCTTAATGTATGAACTAATGCCACTAGTTTATTTTGGATAATGCCCCACAGCTTTTTACAAGTGATAAAAACCCCATGAAAATGTTCCGTATAGTTATGAACACTTAATTATGGTCCTCATGTGGAAAATGTGCATTTTTTGCATTCTAACAATAGTTTTAGGCCGAAATGGAAATTTCAAATCTTCCCTTTATAAACCTATGCCTTTCTCACCTCTAAAAATATCTTAGGAAGGATCCAATTGTTTCCTTAGGTCTCCATTAAACCCCTTTTTTATCTTGACCTCATTATTCAAGTGTTAATGCCTTGAAGAGGGTATGAGGCTAATAGGCCTAATGACTATGTTCTTTGTATTTTTCCCTTGAATAAAGTTATCTAATCACTTGGAAACTTATGAGTGTATATAACTCAATATATAAACCCCTTATTTCACTCATGTTATCTTACTTGATATATTTGTTGACTCTATAACACTTGCATAGTTCACTCACTAAACCTCTAGGTGCAACTATATGTTATCATCAACATTTAGAGACCCTTGTAGGTGGTGATTTTGCTCTAAAAGGTTATGTTTCATGTTTATTTATGTTGCTTGAGGTGCTTAGATATTTTACATATTTAAATAGAGTTATCTCTACTTATAGGGCCTTGAACATATGTTTTTCTCTTAATTATTAGTTGTAGATAGCAACTACAAGGTTTTAAAACTTCATTTAGACATTTTACCCTACAAGATTTAGTGAAATCAAAAAGACCTAGAGTGTACTAAAACCAATCCAAAATTCAATATATTTTAATCTATAAACCTCCTCCAAGTGTTGATATGTTTCCTTTAGGTCTTTAACATGTGAAGGAAGCCCTTAAGCTCATCTAGGCCTTCTAATTTTTCATCATTAAATACAACTTTGTGAATCTAATTCCTTGTTTAGATAAGTTAAGGTACCTTTAACCCTTATAGATAAATTTTATTTAATACCTTATTAGTAATTATATTTTGTATCACTAAGTGTACTTCATCACTTAGGTTGGGTGGTCTTGTAGATTATGAGGACTATGCATGCAGTAGTTAGATTTAATTTGCCTATTATCTTAACATGTAGATATTAGATTGATATTGGTCCCAACTTAGGATTTTTGTGTTTAGAGTTATACTCAACTTCCCACAATACTTAAAAACCTTGAAACTCCATCACTCTCAATCCTTGTCCATTAAAGTTTGGCTATAAGTAGTGTTTTTTGGGGAATTTTGAGCATATAATTATGGTTTTAATTTAGCTTATGGTGCCATTTATAAATGAAGGTAGTGTAACTAGTTACAAACTCAAACATTCACCTAGTTATTCATTAAATCCATTGACATATTCATTCTTTGAAGTGTCTTTGTTCATTTCACACCATGCTTGTAGGTCTATTTGTAGCTACTAGTCTTCTTTACTCCTTGCATTTCTGAACTGTACCACTTTTGCCTTGGTAACTTTGTACTATCTCTTCAAAGTGTCTACATATTATAAGTGGATATTACTTTTTCATAAATTATTCTCTGAGGTGCATAGGACTATGTGTATAGTGGTTTAAATAAGATTTATATAATCCTTATTTGTTCATACCTTCTTTGGTGATCTTCAAACAAGACAATTAGATTTGAATGGATGTCAAAGAGTTCAAGGTATACCCTCATATTTTAAAACACTCCTAACACATATGTGGACTCATGAATATATAATTTTAATCCGATGAAAGTGATCTTGGATCATCACCATCACTATCTATGAATATCAATAGTTCAATGGTGTCTTCTTCATGTTACTATGGATTTATAAATAACACTCAGACCAAAGATTGACACTTCGACTTGGATAAGTTTTCTAAAATAGCATAGAGTATTTTCAAAGAGAAAAACACTTAGAGACTATATACATGATTGCATTCTAAGTAGAAGCACATGAAATCTATGAATTTGAGGGATATTCCATTAATGATGAATCACATGGAAACGTATTCTTCCTCCTCCTATAGTTACCACATTGAAATGGTTAGGAGAAGGAAGAGGATATTTCATTAGTGACCACCATGAAAAAAAAATAGAACACTTGTATTAGGAGAGATTGAAAACCTTGTACTTGGGACATTTTTCCTCCACATTGAAGAGACTTCATGGAGATGAGATAAATGATGAAACCAACATGAAAATGATATATTTAACCTCTTAAAACAACCTTACAACCCAAGGAGGGTTATCATGGTGGTCACTAATGGAATATACATTTCAAATTGACAAATATGATCCTCTTCCTTCTCCTAACCCTAAGGAGGGTGATAACTATCATCCCTCTAACTAGGTCCATACTACCACTAATTCAAGGGGTAATGTAGATGGTGTACATATGCATGTTCAATTTGAGGTACCTAAAGTTTGTGATTGTGAATCCCTAAATGATAAAATAATCATTATCAACACATTAATAAATTATTTATAAAATAATATTACACTCTTATAGAATTCAATACATGGTATTGTTAATCATGTGTTCACATCCTCATTTAACAATGTTATTCCAAACAAGGTTTTCCATCCAAATAAAAATCTAAAATATAATGCATCCAAAATAAGTGGTTAAAAAGTGACCAAAATGTTATTAAGAGACCAAGTGAAATTATAAGATAAATTCTTCAAAATAAAGTGATAAAATTACCTCATATACACTTATACACACATCCAAATACTAGTGTGCATATAATATAATGTAAGGGAATCACACAAACCATTGATTGTCCCTAAAGAAGAGGATACATAGTATAGTTGATAGTGGTGATCCTAAACTTGAAACATCTCACTTGGGAAAATAAAAGTTCCAATATTTCAAAAATACCAAAAAAACATATAAAAATCTAAAAATATTTTTAGCATAAACATGTTATATTATATCCTTGTCATCTCTGTGTTAGTTCTATGTTGATGGATAACATACCCATTAATTATACATACACATGTGTGTCATTATTTTATTTGAGTGTGATATATGCATACACAAATACATGATCTATTCTTATTTTAGATTTTGGGCCTCTCTCTATTCATGTCATGTGGAGATTAGGGGAAACTATTTATTTTACATTGATACTC
This sequence comes from Torreya grandis, assembly GCA_037957365.1. Lineage (NCBI taxonomy): Eukaryota > Viridiplantae > Streptophyta > Pinopsida > Cupressales > Taxaceae > Torreya > Torreya grandis. The sequence goes on along the minus strand of JARHVA010002106.1, from coordinate 495,090 downwards.
ATAAGTTATATGATTTGATGATCACATTTAATTATAATGTTTGATCTCTTATGTACTCACACATACCTTTATCCATGATTATATCTTATACAAATTACTTGATATGTTATGCACTTGAATTTTTTGCTAACACATTTGATCCATGAGCTACTATGACATGTTTATGTCAGTTTATTATGTTTTCCTTTATGCACTTCCTTGAGTGTCTTTCCTTGATATTTTTTTATTTTTCAATAATTTGAGTATACTCCCTTATTTGTGGCCCCCATGCCTATGTGTGCTTTATTTGACATTTAAATATGCCATTACTTGTTGTATGAATATTTGAATATGTCATTCTTATTTTTTTGGAAATTTGTCTAAGTAATCTCCTTTGACTGTATGGAATTTGAACATGCTCCTTATTTTTAATATCCTTGGACTATTATCTTTTTAATTGATTTTATTTGCACTTATGCGTGTGCTTGTTTACTTGTTGATCTTGTAATGTTATTATCTAGACATTATCATGATATTTAACATACATCTCAGGATTTCATGAGATCACATTGTTATATGCCCTTCAATTATCTATCTACCTAGAAATGTTCGTATGCTAAATGGTTCTAATTATAAATTATAAAATTGTCTTATCCTTTTGAGGTGAGTTAACTACCACTTTATATTCATACCTCACCTCAAATGGGTGCATATCAATTGTTGCATGTCATAAAGGCATGTTATTCACACTTACTATTAAACATCTCCAAATCATAGTGGGGGAATATTTTGGAAACATGTTCTCCACAATTGGCATAATTTTTATATCAGTGAGGGAATACTTTGGAAGCATGTTCTCCACATTTATTTAGTATTCAACATCTCTAAATTATAGTGTGGGCATGCTTTAAAAACATGTTAGCCACATTGGTGCTTATATCAAATTTTCATATTTATCCATATATAGTGGGGACATGATTTGGAAGCCTTTTTTCCAAACTTTCACAATTTCCAAATTAGACAAAGCACATGATTATAAGATTTAGATTCATAGTTGTGGTATAATTATATACATTGGTACTATTTTTATACAAATTTTCATCATGAGACATATATAAGGTGCATATAATATGTAATGTGTGCATAATATTACAAAATAAAAATCAATTTTAGATTTCAAAACTATTTTATAGACTATCACCATATCATGGACTTTTACACACTGATACCTAGGACAAATTGTTATTGATTGTATCAATCCAATCTAATATAGTAGTTGGTTCACTTTTGGTATGGTTTAGGTGATTAAATCACTAAATATTTATAATTTTTTAGGTTGGACTTGATTATATCATTTAGCCTCACTAGGTTATAAGTATCATTAGGTTGCACAGTTGAGTTAATCTCATCTACCGGGGGTAATCTCACCTTTTCTCCAATGTTGATAGCATTTAATTCCAATCTCTTTTTCTCTCTATGTACTCAGATATATGAAATTTATATATTTATTTATATTTTTCCTAATATCAATTTTAGATCCTTACAATGATATGTATTTTCAAATAAACTTACCAATAGGCAAGGCATTTACATTGATACATAGGTGTACTCATAAACCTTGATCTTTAAATTTTAATATTTTTAAAAATTTCACTTCCATATTATATACATTGATTATATACTTTAGAATTATCTTGGTTGTAGGTTAATCACCAAAAAATAACTCAAGTTGGGCTCACACAAAGACAAGGTGTGTTATACACACCCAGGTATGCATTTCTTTCCTTTAAACTAGTAATTTCATTACTAGATTAAGGGGGTGGGATGTAGACAATATTTTTGAAATATATAACACCTCAGTAGTTTCCACTTGGAAAACTTATACATTGTATTTTCCTCTTAGTTATGGATGTTTCCCACTTTTAGAAGACTCACATCTACTCTATCTTTTTCCCCTTGGCCTATCTTTTGGTCTGATTAATCTTATGTTGATGACCCAAACCTACTATCTTTCCTAGAATGTTTAAAATGTACTTATCTTATGCCCTTACCATTTATAATCATGTACCTAATTTCCTATTCCCTAGACACTAGATTCCTAGATAAATACCTACATTGACGTAAGTGTCCTACTCTGACACAAGTGTTTAGTGCCCTAAAGTCATCTAATTTACAAATGAAAAATACTTTAATGGTCAACTTAAGTGCTTTAATGTGTGCTATTTCCCTAAGAGATTGGTATAAATATAATATCAACCCTCATTCATTCCACACCTATGAAAAACTTAACATTCATACCAAAGAGCATTCATTGAGAAAATCTTATCTATTTATTATTTTATATATATGAGTCATAGGGAATACACATATATAAGTATGAATTACTAAATGATCATCCTAAAAGTCTGATTTTCTAAGTTACAAGCTCGGCCATTTTTGTAATTTATTTGCACATATTTCATGATTCATACACAAATAAACATGTAAGCGAGATCTATATCAGTCTGAGGCCTTCTTTAGAGTATTGGATATATATAAAACACTCATTAATAGAGAGGTATTTAGGGTTAGATCGACACTATGATCCCTCTAACCCATTTTTTTAAGGTCACTATAAATATGAAGAACTAATATTTTTAATTTCATGAGGAATGATAGTCCATGACCTAGATCTAAATGCACTTGAGTAAAGGTGAAGAAAAATATAGAAGCATCTTTTTGGTCACATTAAAAATATTTATATACCAATGGTAATATATAGATAATCTATAATGAATAATAATAAGCAAAGTATAAACACAAGTCAATTGAACACAACATATAGATTTAAGTGGGAAAACCTCTAATGGAGGTAAAAAAGCCCATAGTGATTAATCAATGTATAAACAATTCCCCAATACATAAAATCTTCTCAATATCACCCTTTCTTAAATAACTTCTTCACAAAAGCTATTCTAAAACAAGTATTTACCACACACAAATACAATACTCTTCATAAAATCTAATGAAAAATAATAATCATTATATTTGATATATGAATTTACAATATGGGTAAACCCTATTTATAATATTCACAAGGAGAGGTGACCCTTATAACCAATAGTCCCATATTTTCCCTAATAAACATTTAATTAAATTGATAATTATTAAACAAATATAATTTAATTATTTATTTTCATGAGGTTTTCATCTTGTGTAAATAAATAGTAAATTATTATTATTTATTTAACTCTCAAGGTAAGCTAAGGGTGAATAAAGCACTAGTTAGTCACTAAATGCTCTAACACTCCCCCTTAATGATAAGTGGGGATAACTTTCATAGTCACCTTAAAAATAAATTATACTATGTACACAATTGAAGGTTTAAAAATCTTCATCATGCCAAACACCACCTTTTAAAACAAAAAGAAGTATAATCTATAAAGTATTAAAGAGTAATTTTAGGCTATCATGATCATGAGACTACATCTCACAGTTTCTCATGAATAATCACTAAGCATATTTGGAGCCTTTTATATCATAAGATCCTCCATTACAAAGTATGTTTTTAATGTATTGGGGTATAAAAAGTAAAACTTTTACATGAAGTTTATTAAAATCACATAACTTCCACACAAAGTTTACAATGCTTTAGAATGAGAATAAGTTTAGAGAAAGAGAAAAACACATGGATGTTAGTAAGTGGCATTATCATGCACACTCCCCCTCAATGGAAACTTTGATAAGCCCAATATTGCATAAAATTGATAAAAATTTATAACACCAAAGTGGCTTTGTGAATATATATGCCACTTATTCATTCATAGGATAGAACTACAGATCAATATCACCATTGAGGATTTTTTTTGGATAAAATGCACATGACTTTCAATGTTTTTAGTTCTTTGGTGTTTTACTAGATTTTTTTCTAGAGCTATACAAATTTTTTTATCACAATAAAGAATGGTACTGTGAGAAATATATAAATGAAGTTATCCCAAGAACCTTCATAGCCACATGTATTCTTTGGTAGCTTCCATAACACTTTTATACTCTACTTATATAAAAGAGAGAGACATTAGGTTAATTCTTGATGCTCTAAGTGATAACACCTACACCAAACTTAAAAATATATCCAAAAGTATATTTAAGATCTAAAGTATCACCAATATGATTAGCATCACAATAACCATATAAATTAACATTAATAATGAATGAATAAAATAAACCATAGTTTACAATTCCTTTGATATACCTAATTATTATCTTTGCTAATTTCAAATGATCCAAATAAGTATCTTACATAAATTTAGAAGAAACACTAATAACATATGAAATATCTAGCCTATTAATGGTTAGATAAATCAAACTTTCAATAAGTTGTCTATATAAAGTAGGGTTAACTTTTTCACATGTAAGTTTAGGATAAAATTTAATACCAAATTCAATAGGATTAGAAGTATACTTAAAATCAATCATGTTAAACATAACAAGAAGATTATGTCCATACTGAGTTTGTGATACAAAAAATAAATTTTTATCCTAAAATATAGCCATTCCTAAAAAATGATCTAGAATGCCTAAATCAGTCATTTCAAACATTTAACTAAGTTTATATTTATATTTATAAATTAAATTAGTTATATTTATAGTAATCAACAAATCATCAATATATAATATAATTAGAATTAAATGACCATTTTCAACTTTAACAAAGAGATCGTTATCTGAATAACAGTTAGAAAAATCTAATTCTTTGAAACAATAAGTAATTTTAGAATACCAAGGTCAAAGAGATTATTTTAAACCCTACAAATATTTTTTTAAATTTCATACATAATGTTCTCTACTAGGGTCAGTGAAACCTTTAGACTGAGTCAAGTAGATTTCTTCTTCTAAATCACCATTTAAAACTACATTCTTGACATCCATTTAGTGGATAAAACAACCATTTTGGGCTATAAGAGAAATTAGAAGTCTAAAAGTACTCATTTTCTCTACAAGGGAAAAGTTTTAAACATAGTAAATCCCAATTTTTTGAGTAAACACATAAAAAACTAATTTAGAATTAAACTTATCAATTTTACCAATTAAATTATATTTAATCTTATAAATCCGCCTACAACTGACAATATGCCTTTTAGGTGGAGGAGGGACAAGACCCAAGTCTAATTTTTAATTGAGGCATTATATTAATCTTTCATATTAATATTAAATATATCATATTGAGTGGATTCCTAAAAATATTGAGGTTCACATTCATACATAATCATTAATGAATGATACAAATGTTGATTTCTAGTTAATTTATTAAGGTTATCAACATTAGATGATTGGACTGGGGATTTTGCCTATTTAAGTATTTTAGATCGAAAATGAAATTCAAGTAGTTATTTAGACTCTAAGTTATCTAGAATTATATAAACTTCCTCAAGGAATTCCATTTCATCATAAGGAGAAACATGAGAGTTAGGTTTATCAATAGAAGAACACTGAAGAGGTTCCATAGAGGGCTCAAAAAAAGATTTTTCAAGAATAAGAAAATTTATGTTCTCAATGATCTAAAATTTATATAGATCATACACTCTTAAATGTTTTATCTTAAATCCATAAATTACAAAAATATAATAATAAGAAGTGGGATCGAGCTTCCTTCTTTTAACTTTAGGAATAAATATAGAATCAGGATGACCAAAGATCTTGAGATGAGCCACACTAGGTATATTTATATTCCACATTTCTAATGGGGTATAAAGATGTAAATATTTGGTAGGGATTCTATTTAGAATATGAAAAATAATATTCATATATTTTGATCATAAAAACATAGGAATATTTATATATTACAACATTATTATTACCATTTTTATGATGGTGCAGTTTTTCCTTTTAGCAATACTATTTTGCTGAGGGGAATAGTTAGTTGTTAGTTACTTTTGAATACTTAAACTAATGAAAAAATAATCAAAATCTTTAATATCATATTCAACAATATTATTATTTATTAATATCTTGATATAAAAATCAAATGCATTTTCAATACTAACTTTAAATTCCTTGGATTTAGACAACATATTATATTTATTTTTAATAAAAAATGACTAGATCATTCTAGTGTAATAATTAATAAAAGTAATAAAATATAAAAAACCATTAAGAGATACAATTTTAATAGTTCCTACAATATCACTAAGAATCAATTCTAAAGGATGTGAGGAATTCACATCATGATTATTGTGAAAGGGGTTAATATGTTGCTTACCATGTAACTCTCACAAGATACATGATGAGAGGGGATAAAATTAAGTCCAAAAATAAGATTATTCATAGACATATCATGTAAACTTATAAAACTAATATGTTCTAATATTTCATGCCATGACTGAGATTCATCCTTATTATGTGATGAAAGTAAACATGTACAAGAAGGATTAAAAATATATAAACCATTATTTTTAACACCTTCAACAATCAAGGAACCCGATTGATTTATAATAGACCAACTATCTTTAAGTAATGTTACAATAAAACTATCATTTATAAGTTGAAAAGAAGATATAGAATTATTTTTCAGCTTAGTTACAATGAAACATCATTAATAAATTATCTCCTAAGTAAATTATTTTAGAGATATCTCTAGAATTACACTAAATATTAGATAATCATGTCATATGGTGTGATGCACCACTATCTAAGATCCACTTATTTTCATTTGAAAAAAATAAAGCGACATATAAAGAAATAATATTTGAATCTTGATTATTATTTTGATTAGGGTTTTGATTTTTCTTGTTCTTTTGATCAAATTTATTCCCTTTGTTATTTTTATAAGTTTGATTTTTATTTATATCCTTATTTTTATAACAGGTTTCCCTTCTATGATTAAATTTACCACACAAATTGTAATTTTCATTAAACTCAGGTTTATGATTCTTATTACTAGATTTTTAATTCCAATATTTGCCTTCAATACAATTAGGGTTATTTTATGGTTTTTAGTGTTATCAAAAATATTATTTTATGTGAGAAGTGTCTAAGTGGCACTCTCTTTAGAATCAAAATTTGTCATAACTTTCTCTTCTTGAATTAGGACAATAGACAAGGTGGTAAGGTCAAGGATATCTTGATCATTTTGATACTTAGAATCCAAAATTGAAATAAAATTTCTAAACTTTTCATGAATAGCTAACTAATTGATAAAATAAATCAATTGATATTGAATAAAATTATAATTAAATCCATATAACTAAACTTTAATGTTTTTAATTTTAGCAAGAAAATTCACAACTTTCTCACCATCTTTTATAGGTATAGTTAGCAATTAAAGGATTAACTTAATAATATTTGAGAGATCAATTATCTCATGCATGGATTCAAGGAGTTTCCAAGAATCATTAGGAAACTCTTGATTACCAATGTGGAGAAGGAATTTATCCTTAACACTCTGTAATATAATGGACTTAGCTTCCTGTAATTTTTGTTGAAATGCAATAGTAATCGTAGACATCTCATGTCATCTAGAAGAGGATTTTTCAATCCCAATGACAAAATTCCACAAATTATAGGCCATAAATTTGTCTTTAACATGAATTTTCCATATATTACAGTTATTTCCATTAAGCATTTGAGATTTATCTAATAAAATATGAGGTGAAGTCATAGCTCCCCTTTAAATAGAACAATTAACAAATACTTCAAAATAAACCTTTTAGAGTCAATTTTAACTTATTTTGATATTAAAACAAATTTTAAAGTGTAAAGACATTATAATTGTTTAATTTAATGTTAGACAAAGCAAAAAATTGTGAAAGATTATGATAACATAGGGTGTCACAAGTGTCATAAAAATATACTAATGTAAGAATAATTTTAAGAAAAATAACCTTTTTAATGATTTTTTATACTTTTATTGTAAAATAAATTAAATCACAAGTGCATTTTTACTTAAATATCTAATTAGATGCAAAATAATATAAAAAATTAGAACAAAATTGCACTAAACTAGGTGTTGAAAGACTTGCACTCAGAATGACCACCTAGACACTATTATTAAAAAAAGTTGTAAAATTAATAATAGAATGTTTCAAAACATAAAATGGATGATGTAAATGCATCTGAAAGGTTCCAAAACCTAGGGATTGACTAGTTACACAACTATATTTGACAAAACATTTACTAGTTTAAATGTTGAAACAAGGTTGATGGGTCAAATAGAGTTTTTAATGCATGAGAAGTTGGAACATAAATAAAAAATGTAATTCAAATTAAATTAAATTTTATAAAATTCAAAAAAAAAAAAAAATTATGAGGGTTTTAAACATTATACCTCCCAAACTACAAGCTTTTAGTAAAATCATTACCACTAACCCTTCTAGAAGTTTTTTATTGAATTTTTGCATGAATTAGGTAATATTTAAATCCCTTTTTTTAAATTATATATATATATATATATAATTAAATCAAACGTGCATGTAAAAACTTTTTTTTAAAGTAAATAGTTATTTACCTCTTTAGTAAAAGGTAATTAAACAATGGTGGGCCTAGGTTTTCATGGAAATTTGAGAATTGAAAAATAAAGTATTTTTTAAATAAATATCTAAACTATATCAAAAAATACATGTAGATTCAAATAGAATAATGGTGCTTAGGTGGAATTTTGGATCTCCACAAAATTCTATACAAGCCCCTAAACAACATGACATTTTTCCTTTCCTCCTAAAATTTCCATAGGATATCAACCATAGCTTCAAATTTTGATTTTTGATAAATTTTTTTTAGGTATTTCAAACACTCAGGTTGAAATATGGTGCCCCACATAGAGAATTTTTTTTGGGTCTTCGAGAAAGGCTTCTCAGCATCTAGAGATGCTTTTAGAAGTATTATAAATATAAGATATGACTTTTTAGATCAAAAAAATATCCTAAATAGAAATTATATTATTATTTTATTTATTTTATCCATTCAAGCCATACTTTGTAATACAATAGTATCCTATTAATTATATCTTCTCAACACAATAATTTTGGTTTCTTAGAATATGGTCTATATTTCTTGAATGTTGTTTATATGAAGATTCAAGACCCAAGGATGTTGAACTAGGCTTCCAGAGATCATCCAAAAAAACCTACCTTTATGGCTTCCCAGTGCCATATATTATTTAAATGAATCAAATTTAATTGAATAAATTTTATTACACCTTAATTGCCAATCATATTCATTTTTAGGCTTTAAAACCATGAAAAGATTCATGTACCAATGGCAATACACAGATAATATAAAATGAATAATAATAAGCAAAGTATACACACATGTAAATTGAACACAACATAAATATTTAGGTGGGAAAACATTCAATGGAGGTAAAAGACCCATAGTGATTATTCAATGTAGAAACAATTCCCCAATACATAAAATCTTCTCAACCTCTTTCTTTCTTAAATAACTTCTTCATAAAACCTACTCTTAGATAAGTATTTTCCACATGCAAATATAATATTATTCATAAAATATTATGAAAAATAATAATCATTGTATTCAAGATATGAATTCATAATAAGGGTAAACCCTTTTTATAATATTCACAAGGGAAGGTGACCCTTATAACCAACAATCTCATATTTTTCCTAATGAACATTTAATTACATTAATAATTATTAAACAAATATAATTTAATTATTTATTTTCATGAGGTTTTCATCTCATGTAAGTAAATAATAAATTATTATTATTTATTTAACTCTCAAGGTAATATAGGGGTGAATAAATCACCACTTAGTCATTAAATTCTTTAACATACATACTTTTCTAGTAGATATTCTATATAGGACACTTGCATCTAGTTCGAACATTATCATTAACACAACCATCCTAGGTTGATACTAGTGTCCATGGATATAGAATCACTGAATATATAATTTATAAATTATTCTAAAATCATATTCTATACTACTTCCTACTTATTATAAATATAACAATGTGTTAGCATTAGAACCAACTAAGCACATTAATTATTTGTCATTTCCATATATAGCATAGATGTACTTTTTATTTTTAGCTTATCTTAGTTTAATAAATTTAGCATATATTATATCTAATTTTAGCATCTAATTGACCTAATATAGATATAATTATC